>JAODKE010000050.1:6738167-6753232 GCA_026779605.1 Mormyrus hasselquistii | reverse complement strand
ATGCCAGCATGTGCTCTTTCTTCGCCAAAGCATTCCCGCAGGATGATCAACGCACAAACTCAGTCTTTCATTCCTCCGTGTTTTTTTTTCCCCAGCGATATTTTCTCTCCAGTTAGACAAGCTCACTGCATATGTTCCCGTTTGATCCCTACAAAACAGAAAAAGGTATTTTATTTTGTTCTCAAGTCACTGGAAGCAGATACTTTTTTATATCAGCATGGCGTTCGCTTGAGTAACGTTTATACGAAAAACACTCAGCTCTCTCATGTTACTGTCAATTCTGATTGAAAACAAACAATGACAACGAAAGCATCACATTGGCTGACAAATAAGTAATAAATAATAGGCAACCAGAAACCATCAGACAGCCTGTTGTCAGGCTCCTGCCAATTCACTCACCCAGGTCATTTGAACTCCTGAGAGTCGGGGTGAGCATTAGACCCCTGAGTAATGCTGAAGACCTGGAATTTTCAAGGAGAAAAACAGGGCTTACCGACGCAGGTATGTATTCTTTATTCAATTAGCATTTTGTAAAACTAACTCAAAAGAGGATTTAGCATTATGGTGGAGTGGCAAGCCCAGGTGTTAGGATACATTGGGGTGATGAACAGGCCCTCTGTCAGGCCTCCTGACTTTGGAATGAAACACAGCTGTGCATTGATGAGAGCAATCTCAAAATGAAAGCATCACCCTCTGATTTGCTGCCAAACTCCCTGGAGAAATGAAGATGGGTGGAGACTGCAGCAGCCAGAGAATAGTGCTCTGGTACCATTCACTAGGACCTCCGTCGTTGTCCGAAGTATCTGCTGCCTTTGCTCCCCAGGCACACTGCAGAGCACGATGAATATGAGAGACGGGCATGGAAGGAATAACACTGCCCTGAATGCACACTGCAGTCCTTTGCCCGGGGCACACAATGGTGAGCACTCACTGCAAAACATTCACCTTGGCACATCTGATTAAAGGAGCTCAGAACAGCTTTCCACCATTCATTTCACAAAAAAAAAAAAAAAAAAAAAAAAAAACTTTTTGCCTTCAGAGGTAGTTCTCCCGCCCTTGTAGGAACACTGAACACAAAAGCAGGGAATGAACACAAGCTTAGCATCCATGTTACCTGAAAAAAATGCTAACGCTAAACTGAGAACTACCGTTTTGAAATTGGCTGTGAAAGATAAGTTGTTGCCCAGAAGCAAACACCCTAGTGAATGAGAGTTAATCATGTTCCCTCCTATGTTTTCCATTGATTTAACTGGTCTGCGAGCCCCATCATGTGTACCTGAGACTGTTAGGAAGAAGCTTCATTATGTTCCTTGCTATCTCATAATGCCTACTATTAGCCATTAGCAAGCAGGAGGTCTGCAATCAGAGTGCACAAGGAGACTGGTGACAGCAGAAGGTCACATTGAGCAGCTATGGGTACTTGGGTGAGGACAGGCAGTTCCCAATTATAACATCAATTGACAACAACCTTAATAAATGTGATTTTCACTGGGTAAGTGGGCCCCAGTTCGATCCCTTTCAAACTAATCTCAACAAGTCTCATTCTCTTTGAAAGTATATGTCTTTTCTTAATTATTTGCTGGATATTTGTATTACACCTTACTTCATACTAAAACGACCAATGTTCACTGTTGGTTGGACAGGTGTCTTGCTCTGAAAAAGAACAGATGTAACCATAACTGCACTTCAAAGGGAAACAATGCGGCCTAAAATTTCACTCTACTACACCTGGATAATTGACAACCAAGTGCTTAAACTCCCACACAGACTTTAGAAAGGCCTCTTTCCTGTGCCTTTTTGAAGTTCCCACTGCAGTTCATGGAGAGCATAATCAGTGTGCCCGCCAGAAACATTTTCGCATGGAACTATTTGCCCGGTAATGAGGCTCTGCAGTGGACGAGCACAACCAGTTCAAACATGAACAAAATGTATTTAGTGCAAAACGTTCTTTATACAATATATGGAAAAAGTTTTATCCTATCACAACGCATGGGCTTCCTAGGGACAGGCCTCCCACAAATCTGGGAAGATGGACGGTTGTATGGACAGATAGACGAACGCCAGCAGAGCAACTGACCCTTGGTTACACCTATTTCAAAACATATGAAAAGACACATGAATGACGTGCTTTAGTACTGAAAGGACAATATTAAAGCTTCATTTTACCAAGGCCGTCTGGCATCTAAATGCCAACACAGCCACCGTTCCCAAAGAGCATATCTATAACTAGTGATTAACACAAACCAAAAACAATATATATAATGGACTGTGAAATTATCCTGGCTCCTTCTGTTAAACATGAGCAAGACTGAGCAAGAGTGCTGTGATCAAGGCACAAAGCTGTCAAAGAAGGAGAAGCCAGAAAGACCAGGATGGTGACAGCCAATCATTCCATTCTAGTCTTCTTAAAAACTTTGGTGCCTTTGAGAAAAATAGATTAATTTTACATGACAGCTGCACAAAACTAAATCTCTGAGCAGGTAATTGGAGGCTTTTAAAAGATCAATCAACTCAGGAATTCGGTCGGCTCCAAAACGTACGTTTCTTTCCTGCAAAACGCCATCTTTGATTCAACCTAGGCTGTAATAACTGCACAATGCAATGCAAAAATGCTTCCGGGGGGGGGGCACATCATTTCATCTTAGCATTTGGTCATTCCTATTAGCATTTGACCTTGATAACTTGATCAAAAACCCCTTGTTTGACACACTGTCAACGTGCCGCTGTTGAATGGGCAAGGTGGCCAAACAGCTGGCGAGTAATGCCACTGGGGGGTGGGGCCGAGCAAAGCAATGGGTGGGGGGTTACTTCTCTTCACACCATTGATGATATGGCGCTAATTGATGGGAAAACACATTAGCTCTTTTATGACTGAGTTTTACAAACTTCTCAAACAAACTCTCAGCTGACCGAAGAGCGTATCCAAGTAGAGGTTTTTGAGGGGATCACCAGGCAAACACCTGAAGGCAGTTTGAAGGACTCAAACTGTCCATTTATTGACTCAATTCAGACAATTTACAGCACATTCTTGGTTGAAACAGAAATAGAGACATCAATCACCAAGATAGTTCCTTGCCCCTGAACTACTCTCTACAAGGTCTCTTGACAGAACTGCCTCAAAAAAGCATTCACCAATCCACTTTATCGTGAGTGCTGAACTATTTGACAGCAGAGGGATACCTCAAAATCACGATGTTGACTGAAAAATTACTTCTTAACATTTCTCATTAAGATTAATCTTTCACACAACACTCAGTAAGCAAAGTCAAAGTTCACTTAACCAGTCATTGGTTCTTGACAAGTTTGCTAGCATTAGCCCACATACCCGCCTTTATGTTTCCTTCCAAAATGTTGACAGAAATTGGACGTTGTGTCTGCCACCGCAATTATCGATGTATCAACGCTTTACAATATTTGCATTCCATAGTCTGCTTCTTTTTACTGGATGTCTTACACAGAAACTCCCCATGGACTTCGCAAACGTGATGAGCATGTGAGTTAATCCTGAGGATGCGTGCGCAATTTTCAAAGGACTCTGGGAAGATTTTCTGAGCCGCAAGTGTTTGAGTCATATCTATCGCATCCTACTTAACAGGGAGAATCCAGGATAAGCAGACCTTATGTCTGTACCAGCAGCAGTTCAGTCCTGAATATCTACACATATTCCCAATTCTGGAAGACGTCCATTCAGAGATCAAATTTCTACCGTCCTGCTTAACATCCTAGGAGCTTCTTTTTGCACTAGGTTTTATGTCCGTTTGTCTTGTCTTCGGCACCTTTAATGAGTATGGCCAGCACTGCTACTGTGTATCTTTATGTGAAGCAGGGTTGCCAACCTGAAATTTGTGATTTTACCAACAAGACAGTCTGTTTTTACTGACATTATTTATTTATTTACTGGTTTACGGACAGGGTAAATTTAATACAGGCTGCCTGTAAATTTACTAATGGTTGCCAGCCCTGATGTGAAGGTTTTGTCTGCGATTGGTTAAACGGGGCCCGATCAGTATTATACCTTAATATCTATTATTCTGTAATCGCTTTAAGTTTAATTAACAATTGTGATTATAGTAAGCTAATGAGCACCTCCTGCACGTTTACATGCATGAGTGTGAGGAAATGGCAGGAGTTTTGTGTCAATCAAACTGGTTTAATCCAATGGAAATCAATAACTCGACTGCCAGGAAGTGGTTTAACCAGTCAGTGACTGACAGCAAGTGACAATCCCTTCCATTGTGCATCCAGAGCTTCATTTATCCAGTAATTACTGATCACATTACTGATCAGATGTTACAAGTCTTTTGTTTGATCTATCAATTTTGAAAGGAAGTTCCTTCTATAAGATGTTATAGTGAAATTTTAAGCTGAAGGAGGGCATGGTAGCAATGGTGCCTCAGACTTCCAGGGGAGGGCTTCTAAACCCGATCGCGTTCTCAGTGTTTGAGGTTTCTATGTTCTCTGCATGTCTGTGAGGTTCCATCAGGTACCACATTCCTTGGGCAAGTAGGCTTGGGCAGTGTCTGTTATTTCACACCTTCTAAACATTTCTTTCCGATTTCCAATTCCAGATGGTAGTTTTTTTAAACCATGTCGGCTACCGTAAGCTCTGGAATCAGGGCTCATCAGTGTGGAAGTTAAGGCATGGAGAAATGAGGACATAACTGCTTGTTGAAGAGTTAAAAATACCAGCTGGTCTATCCACACCACTGTCACTGGCCCGATCTGCGGCCCCTTGCACGCTGGGGTTCACGTGTGCCGTGCATGCTCCAACACTTCATGGCACATTCACGGCACATTTTGTCCTGAGGCTCCAATCACACTGTTCACTACATTGCAATACAGCATCTCTGTATCAGTTTAACAAAAAGAGGAGCATCTATATTTATATATCTATATTTATATTTGTACTTTATTTTGAAATAATACCTTTGGGATGTCTAAATATCGGAGTATACTGTAATACCTTCATACCTCCCAAGTCTAGCCTAAAGACTAAAGGTTTTTAGTGAACTGAATTAGTGTCTGTATAATGCACATACTGAGTGCCAAAGTGTTCCCTGAAATTGACTGGCAGTCTGTCCAGGCTCACAGTATGGGATAAAAAGTTTTGGATGTTTAGTTGAAGAGGTGGAATCGGCACCTGCCAAGTACCCAAGCTGGATGAAGGCCGTTTGTTCCCCCTACACTGAGAAACTCACTGAGCTCCCTGCCTTTGGCCATATCAAACCAAAGCTTCACTGCATGACAGCAGTGCCCGTGTATCTGGGACTCTGGGGACAAGGGGATCTCAGTAAAAGGGAATATATGCTTAGCTACGGGCACAGCACAGGTGAAGCTGGGCTGCCTTTCTTGTCACCTTCAATTGGCCTGGCAGAGAGTGAACTGGTGGAAAGAGAAGACATACAATAGGGCTGCTGCGATTAGTCGGCGGAGTTGATGATGTCGACGCTGAAAATGCATCGACATCGATATTTTAAATTGATTTTTATTATTTGCATAAAATTACCTTGATGAGTTCGTAAACACTAATTCATTGTAACAAATGTTTTCCTTTATTATGAGTATGCAATTATCGGAGTACTGTAGTTCGAATTATCACAGAAGAAAAAGGCGGTTGTCTATTCATGTTTATTAAATTAGAATCTCCATTGAATGCGTGCTTGTGAAAATGTTTAAGATAAAATCTGGGATTATTCTAGGTTGATTGACAGTGCCAGTGTGTGCGTTGGACTTGCTGGGATTAGTGTTGTTATCGTAAACTAAAACTGAAACAAAAACGGATAATAAATAAAAGATAAAAATGAAATAAAGATTAAGATGAAATAAAAATTTTACTTTAATCTGCAAACCTACTGCCATACCACCAACATATTTTTACCTTGTTTAACCACAGTATTTTCTCCTTTAAAAGACGTTGTAGCTGCTGAGATGTCCCTTCCTTCATCGCAACTTCATGAGGATACGCCAGATTTATACAGAGTACTACATTTTGGGGGTCACAATATGCATCTGAATATTTTTAGGCAAACTACCAATCTGCTGATCTAATTCATATACTGCCAGAAAACCGGCGTACATTATCTAAAGCCCTGCAACTGCATACAGTTTGTTGTCGCCAAAATTAACTGCTAATCTGGAGGAAAAGTAATTGTCTCCAGTAATCGAGCAACAGATAAAATGGTCAATAGATTAATCTATAGAAAAACAGTCATTAGTGGCAGCCTTAAAATGCATTTAGAAAAAGATAATGACCGTGTTATACTCACTCACCCGCCTTTGAGCACTTCATTCATCTATCGTTCATGAGGCTTTTTGTATTAAATTAAAATTAACACGAACATCACTAATGTCAGGGCCCCCTGTTACTTAGGTAGGAATAACTAAGCATGAGCTCTATATTATTTGGGTGGGTTCATGTGCACATTGTGTGCCAATGGCAAAAAACAAGAAATTCCCAGATCTGCCCAGGACCTGCAGGCTCAGGCACCCATCCCTGCAACTTACAGGGCGGCAGGAAGAGATGACTACAGCGCGACAGTAACATGGAATCCCGCCGCTCTGGCCCAGAGTGTCGTAAGGAAACAGAGAGATGGACATATGACTGAGAAGCCCCAGGGTTTGGAGGCTGGGATGAGGGCAGTGTGTTTATATGCTCCGTGCCCCCATACCCCATACCCTGTACCTGATAAGCCAGTAGAAGATGGATAGAGGGATAGACTCATTTCAATCCAGGGAGATGGGTGCGTTCCTCAAAAACAGACTGTGTCCTCTGAAGGGCTTGAAGGCAGATGTGCCATTTTAATCAGGCAAAACAGCAGGAGAGACTAAAGGCTAAATAAGACTGCTGTCTGTAGGTCGCATAAGGGCAAACTGGGTTTTCAAGCAAAATGAAAGCCATATTGATTTGGAGAATCATTCATTTGTTAATTATGCAAAAACGTTTCCTCAATGAAAAGAAAACTGAATACTGGGGAATGACTGAGCAATATACTCTAGCCTATTACCGTAAAAAAAAAATATATATATACACAACAGGGTTATAACAACATCCTTACTTTTCCTGGCAAATTTACACTCTTAGTCACCTTGCAAATTCCACGCTCTGTTAAATAGCAACCTTGCAAGACAAACATACTGCTTTCCTTCTCAGGATATGTTATATTAAAACACAATAATAAAAGATCAGATTATTATTAGAACACTGGTCATCTGTTGTTTTTATCCAAGGCAAATTAAATCTATACTCACTCGCTGCATAATTTACAACCTTATTTGGATGGGTTAAGGTTAGAAATTTTGAGACTGAGCGTACTAGACCAAAATAAATGAGTATAATTTAATTTTATTCATAAATATATGGATTTCTATATTTCTAGTGGGAATTTCTTTTCGTGAACCTTGAACAGACAGCTAGCCAGCTCTTCTAGGAAAGATTTCACCCCCTTACATCATCGAAATACATTTCTCTTACAGTTTGCACTAAAAGTTAAGAGAAATTATAATGCATTCAGTTTACATATTGTCTGTTTTTTTTTTTTTTTATCTGAACTCCAGCCCCTACAGATGTGTCATAGGATACATTTAATATCTCCAAACTGCATTTCTTTACTGTTGTATTCACATTAAAATAGTGCTTTCCCACCTTTATCCGTTTATAGTTTGCAGTATTGCCATGAATCTTTAAAAGTATGATGAAAATTCACCCCGAGTCCAGATGCTCACTGTGAATCTCACCGAACACCTACAGTATCATTAAATAAAAGGTCTGGAATTTTTAAATTTTTGTAAGGCAAAGTAAAAAGATACATCCATCTCATCCCATCCCATCCATTTTCCGTAACCACTTGTCCCATTTAGGGTTGTGGGGGATCTGGAGCTTATCCCAGAGGCTACAGGTGCAAGGAAGGGAACAACCCAGGATGAGGTGCCAGCCCATTGCAGGGCACACACACACACACAGACACACACACACCTCTATGGGGAATTTAGTAACTTCAATTAACCTCAACATGTTTTTGGACTGTGGGGGGGGAGAAACCGGAGTACCCAGACGGAACCCCACAACGACACGGGGAGAACATGCGAACTCCACACCAAACAGCCATGGAGACTCAAACCCTGGTCCCAGAGATGTCATGCAACAGTCCGAACTGCTGCACCACCGTGTCGCCCCCATAAAAGGAAAATGACCTGTAAAATGATTTTATTTGTACAATGCTTGCTTAACCATCAAAGCAGCACAAATAGCAGAATAGGGAGTACAGATTAATAGTGGCTAGGAACTGAACACGTGTTCATCCTGACAAAATAAAAAGGGTGTTTCATTCTGAAGAATGGAGGCTGGATTTAAAAACCAAAAAATTTATATATTTTTCTGGGTCCACAAGGACAAATGAGAGCATTTTGAGTTGAGTAGACTTTTCATCACCGAAAAATGAAAGCCACACAATAGGCCTAAAGTACAAACTTCTTGGCATCGCAAAATAGAAATATCTCTGTACTGTAACTTTCAGATCTGTTATATCAGACGCTTTGTTGAGAAACCAAAGATTCTAAATGATCTATCTAGATGTGGTAAAAAGACATGGAAATGTGTGACTCTCACTCCTACCTCTCTCTGACAGTCATTCCAAATTTTGAAAGCTGCACGAATGACAGATTCACTGCAGTGACATCTCAAAGCCTGCATGATATCGCTATAGTTGATTTATGGATTCCATCCATCCATCCATCAGACTCATGGGGACAGGTTCCAGGCTCCCTATCCCACGCGGGGGGACACCCTGGATAGGATGTCAGTACCTTACAGAGCTGGGAGACACCCAGGATGGAATACCAGTCCATCATAGGAGATGTCACACTTGCCTGAACATAATTACCCTTTATCCCCCATTTGCACTTATCCGAATGTGGTATAGTAGATTGCTCTCTTAGCACGAAAATTATAAATGCAGTCAGAAGTGATTAGAAAAGGAAAACTGCAATTACTTCAGGACAAACAAAGAATAAACATTTTTCTGTCAATTTATTTTTCACAGTCAAAATTTGGCACCAATTATGTCTATTAAATACTTCATTAATTCCATCAATCGGAGGAACCCTTTCACATTCAAACTCTCAGATTCAACAGGCTGACCTTTTCCTGAAAAACCTGCACACTCGAAGAAAAAATCATCAACACTGTAAACAATATAATTACCTTATTTTAATGTATAAATGTATTAATAGAATTGCCCGTTTGTTTGAAAACATTCTACTACTCTAACTAGAGTATTTAAAGTAACAAAGGAACAAGACTTGCGAAAACCCTTTATTTGGAGAGGAGTGTTTGAAGAGAAATGAGAGACAATCAGGTGGTTAGACCATGCCATTAATGCAAAGCAAAATTAGCAAAGACAGGAGGTATGAGATATCAGACTTCTACACGGTTTCCAAAGATCTCCCATACATTGCTCAGGCAGCACACCAGGTATAGCCAGGAAGCCACACACACATCAATATTTACACACTTACACTTTGAAAGTGTGCTGACTGCTACATCGGGGTTGTATTTGGGCAGTTTTTAATAATTCTGTGAAACACTTCAGAGAATACGGCGACAGCGTTAGTTTATCATTTACAGGCTCAATTTGGCACATGTAGCAATACTGGACACTCCTAGTCAATAATTACCTGGCAGGACATCAAAGAGCGTGGCGCATATTATAGACTAATACTGCTGAAAAGGAAGGGCCAAGCAGAAGGACTTTACTCCAGAAACATCATGATAACATTCATAAATGAAAATTACGTTATATTTTTTGTAAACAAACACTGGAAACACTGGCCTGTCACCCTTGATCAGATGTTCAGCCTTTCACGGAATAGCAACTTTGACCTGCCTGTGCTTGGGTGTTCTGGTTCTGTACTGGTTCTGTCACTAGGTAGAAAGAGTAGGTGCTATCGTGGGAGCAGAAAGAGTTCAAACACGTCCGCCACGGCGTAGATAAGGGTCTCGATGAGATCGAGTCGGCGTGGCTATGATAAACACCGTTGGCTAAAGATTCACCGTTATCCGCTGGGCGGACTATCTCATAAAAACATTCGCCGTCACATCCTGTGACTTATATCAAAGGATAAGCAAATGGTTTGAGGTAAACATCATTATTTGCAGTCAGCGGTCTGCTATGCTTAGAGCAGTTGGGCATTTTACGTCAATAGCTTAAATCTTCATTATGAAGCGTGTAATCCACGGGAGGACGGGGCTGCTGAATTCTCAGGAACAGAGAGTTATATCTTGATTCTTTATACAAAGATTTATTCCGAGTGTTCACTGTTTTAGCGGAATGCTTGAACGTTCCTCCTCCACATGTTATCTGTGATGAAGTATCGCAGGCTCATCCTCTACCGCATCAACCCAGCAGTCATTCCTGGTCACGGTCACCATAATGCCAGACTGCGCTCACTCACAGCCGCTGCACACATCGCGTCACGTTCTTGTTGGTCTATTTGCTCTGGTTGTGGACCACAACCCCTTATGCCACGCCATATGCAGTAATTACTGTAGGAGTACCACAGTAAAACCAAATCGACGTGGGCTGTATTGACTGGGCATAAGGGTCAATGCAGAATAGTGCAATTTCAACAGAACTTAAAATGCAATAACAAGCGAGTTTATACGATTTATTAATAATAAGTTTTAATACTTAGAAATAAAAATGAAAAACAAGCAGCAGATAGAAAAACAGAGAAATATATTACAAACACATTACAGCAGGTGGTTCTAAGGTGGTACCATTGTGGGAACATTCTGAGATTGACTCTTACTTTATTCTATTATGATTTCTAATCCCATCCCTAATGTAGTCAAAACAAACGAGAACTCGTAATAAGCAAAAAGGTTTTACCACTTAATTAAAAAGCTAACTAAAGCAGGGCATTTTAGCCCATGGAGATACTGTATCTCATCTCCATTATGTCTATTCTGCACCATTATGGGAAATATCTCTCAATAAAGTAAAGATCTCAATAAAGTAAAGAATACATGTAAATGCAAATGTGTCTATGTTTGTATGTATGTGCGTGTCTGTGTATGTTTGTGTGTGTGTGTGTGTGTGTGTGTTTCCCTGTATTCCAGCCCTAGGCCCTTGTGCCCGTCACCCTGCCCAGAATAAGCAGCTGGAGGACAGCGAGCAGAGTCTGGTCTGCCTGGGCAAAATCACGGGGCATGCTGACCGGACGGAGGAGTCACAAACATGGGCTTTTACGGGCAGCAATGAACGGCTCACGCATTCTGCCACGGCCGCATGAACAGACATGCGTCAGCGGGCGTTTCCGCATTAAACGACGAGCTTTCCACATTAATGAACAGGGTAGCGCTTTTTTTTCGCTCCTTCCCACTGCTCAACTTTCACCCAGGGAGGGAGAAGGGAGCACATCTCATTTCCTCTGCACATGTGTGCAGCCCTTTATTATGCCAAACAAGGCAAATCAAGGACAAAAGTGCTACTGACTGTGAAAAGAACATATTTACTATTCATGCCAGAATTAAATTACATTATCTAAAGTGGGATTTGACAGTAACCTGTAGCTGTAAGCGGGACACCACTCTAAACTTAACCACAAAAAGTGAGTATTTCACAAACCCAAGGCATGTAACATATTAAAATTACCTTTTAAACTTCTTACAAACTCTTAAACTTCTAAAATATGTGATTTATAAAGGTTAATTTGAAAAAGCAAGCAAGCACCTGAGTATTAAACTATCCGCTTAATACAGATTTGCCAAGCATGGACAATAGTTAATATTAAGCATTACATCATCCACACAAAGCTGCTAGCAGAAGATTGTACTGCTCTTACAAATACTAATTGCTTGTATTTGGTTTCACACTGCATTGAAAGTTCAAGAAACTTTGAATTAACCCCACCCACCACCTGGGATTTAACACGATTTATATAAAGTGACTCCCATTAGATAGTTTTTAAACTGATTATTCATTTTATTTCCTTTTTCTGAGCCACTGAATAATGGGACGCGACTCTGGAGGCCGAGATGTGCTCCACTCAGTCTGGACAAAGGGGGGGGGGCATTCCCACCCCTCAGCCCCAGCAAAAAGATAAAATGAAAAGAAACTTTCAGGCAGCACCTGGGTGCCTTCAAAGCCCTGCCTTTCAAGGCAAAGCCCCTTTGAAGCCTTCCTGAAAAGAGCACCCTGATTTGACGCTTTTAGCCACAGCCCGATGTCTGACAGCCAGTCAGGAGTCACAGCCACACCTGTGAAGAGGGAACACCTGATCTAGGCAGGTGAGCTGGTGTGTGTGACCTGAGCGAACTGGAGCAGCAACATCTGATCCTCTACTAAGAGGACAGTGCCGGCCTTTATTAAGCAAGATAAAACCAGTCTATAAATCTCTTATCACTGACTGTTGCCTAAGTTCACACTTCTGCATTAGTTATAGATGAGACCGTAATATCTAACGAAGCTATAATCATGTGCCAGAATGTCTGTGTGATACTAATCATTATAACAGTACGTTCTCCTTATGTGTCCACTGACGTACTGTAGTGTAACCACAATCCTCAGTCACATTTGTCATATAAAGAAAAAGGGGACGTGAGAGCAGAGGTGGAAAGCTCAAGTCCAGAAAGTACAAATCCAGACCAAGGTTTTGTTTCAACCAACCAATTAAGTATATAAAGAGACACAGTCACATAGTACTCAGCAGGTTGGTTGAATCAAAACCATGGTTTGGAATTGTACTTCCTGGACCTGAACTTTCCACCTCTGCGTGAGAGAAAATGAACGGCAACCGATGTCACGATCGTGTAACGGCGTCAACTCATGACCTGTGACGCAGCTGTGAGTCTGAGCTGCAGGGATCACATCCCTGTCACTTTCAGGCCAATTAGCATCAGCTTGTGAAACTAACACCTCAGTCCAATTTTGTAAGTCTGCATCACAACAAACTTAACAAAAACTAAGCTAAGGTAGTGCTGAAAAGGCTTTAGAATGAACTGGACACTCCCGATCATCTGACTCCAACTCCACAGATAGTTTCCCACCCCGCCCCGCACGATGCCTCACGATGGGATTAGCGGGAAAGCCAATTCCAGAGGAACCACATGACCCTACCATAGATATGAGGAATTTCCAGAGGTGACACAGTGACTAATTCTTCTGGAAGTTCCAGATTATGCTCAAACAAAATGAGGAATTTCCAGAGGTGGCACAGTGACTGATTCTTCTGGAAGTTCCAGATTGTGCTCACACAGTCCTGATTATACGTGCTACTTCTGACTGAGTGACATTTCGGAAGTAAGTCAAGGTGACTAGAATTGGAAATGAAGTCCTCCAGAACTTCAGGGAGGGCAGCTACACTCTGAACCCAGCCACCTTGCAGCATCCTGTTCTCAAGTTGTAATTTTGTAATTTTCATCTTCCTGCGTTAAATGCGATGGCCTTAAAAATGGATGAAGGTGACTAACGTATAAATTCTTCTGCTCATTTCCACAGCAGTATTTGTCTACATTCTGTTAAGTAAGTTTTCTAATGGCTCACGGCTCTCGGGGCCATCTTGATCCTAGGGTCATAAATATGTTACTCTTAGTTACTGTAAGTTATGGTGAGAACTCACACCTAACATAGACGCTTTCAAGCTGACCTCCGTGACTGAGCACACGTACAGAAAGGCACAGTTGCGATTCCGGCAGTTAATCTGAGGCTCTGTTTCACTTCCTTCGCAGTCCGGTATTTAACAGTGAAATCACAGTCACTGTGGGGGGGGTTGAAGCCCGTCCCAGGCAACACAGGGCACAAGGCTGGGGTGCACCACGGATGGGACACCAGTCCATTTTAGGACACATCCACACACCATGAGGAGCTTAGGGATACCAATTAACCTAGCTACCTGTCTGCGGGACATGCACATGTGTGAAATTCATGAACCATTATGATTGATGAATGATAAATGATAAATACGTGATCGGTACGCAACTAATATTTAGTTTCTGATTAATTAATACATGCATGTAATACTATATTAATTGCGCCACCTAAAGTGTTACCAAATATTGTACAGTAAAGCACATTTTTTAAAATGTGCCTTATGAATAAAAATATACATATTTACTTACTCAGAACCAAAATGCTTCTTGAATATCATCATAGTTTGCCTGCTCTGTTTACTTGACATTGCCGCAGGTTCCTCTGGTTATTTATTAGATGACCCCGTGCGATGAAATCTAAAATTTGCTTCCAACACACGGTTTTCCAGAGCTTGGGGGGGGGGGGCTTGACGCAAAGTAGAGAAGAAACGTTTGTTTCCCCGAAAGGGGCTCTGCGTGAGGAACGTTTACCATGCTGTTATGTTCTCCACCAAGGGTTTTTCAGAAAGCTCTGAAGCTACCAGTACTAGAACTGGAATGTCCTGCCGGGCATGAAAGTGGCGCCGATCAAAGGGAACGCCGAAAACTCACTGAATGGAGTCTGAGAAACAAAACTGGGCAGCCAAAGCGAAAGACTTAGGGAGTCGACTGGCATTGGCACGGTGCTGGTCGCCCACTTGGCATTGGCACGGTGCTGGTCGCCCACTTGGCATTGGCACGGTGCTGCCCGTTTCCCAAGAACACTGGAATTTCAGCTTCAAGTCTGGAAAATCCGGAACAGTGTTCATGAAAACAATAAATAAACAAACAAACAAACAATTAGATAAATAAATAAACAAGCAATTAATTTGTTTTACTGCATGCATGGCCTGTATACAAAGCAATGATGTACACTAAATGAACAAAAGCTCCCAAGAAAAAATGCAGAGTTGACATGACATCTTAGGAACAACTTCAACTAGACAGACGGAAAACAGTCCTCTGACGCAGTTTGGCGGAAGGACACTGTAATAACGCTGCAGCGTTAAGACCTCCGTGTGCTGCAAGGCGTTTAACATCACAGTCGTTCCAAAGTTACGAGCAGGAGAGTGAGGGGGAGACAGCAGCCGTTGTTTATGTGGATTTGGTAACACTTTACTTGAGGGGGCACAAATAACTTAGTAACTCAGTTACTACTCAAGTACAAATCATGAGCAAA
>JAODKE010000050.1:6725054-6738067 GCA_026779605.1 Mormyrus hasselquistii | reverse complement strand
AGTTACTGGTTAATTAATACATTAAGTAAGAGTGCACTACTACAATATTTGTGCCCCCTCAAGTAAAGTGTTACCGTGGATTTTATCTACCCCCCCAACACAGAACACAGGCAGCACACGTATGTTTAGCGTGGTCTGCACAACATATACAAGTCACACCTAAACAATGTCATAGTCAACCCGATTGCTAATTTGCATGCGGCAGTGCAATGGCAGTATTTAATTTCCAGTTGTGACCGAAACTAAGGTACTTCCCACCTGTTCACGATCTCCCTGCAGATTATTTAGGCTGCCTAATACGTCATACACAAGCTAATATTGGTTTAACATTATGTCTGAACAATGCATTATTTTGCCTCAGTCTTCATGAAAAAGGCAGCAGTCATGCTCACTTCAGGTAGCAGAAATCCATCCATTTTCTATATCTGCTTATCCTATGCGGGGTCAAGGGAGACCAGAGCCTATCCCAGAAGCAACAGAAGGAAACGACCCTAGATGGGCACTAACCCATCACAGGCCACACTGCATTCACATGGTCTGGCAACTCTAGTTCACTTTAATTAGCATGTTTCTGGATTGTGATGGGCAACCGGAAGTAACGGTGCGACACGAGGAGAGACTGGAACCCTGGGCTCCAGAGGTGCTCAGATGTATGACGCTCAGCTGCCAAAGTGAGACACAACAAGATCAGTAACAATACTGTCAGTGGCTCGATATCAGCGATTAGCATCCAAACCATTAATTACAAGCATTCTATCATATAAATATCATGTATAACTATCCTGTAAGTAGCTACCATGTAATGTCATATAGATCCAATAGTGCTTTTCTTCATTTTCAAAAGTTACTATAGCCTAAATTATTTCTGAATGCAGACACACAAGCTCCAGTTAGCTGGCAAAACAACTGTCCCACAGACACAGTGGTACATAAAATCTGTATAATGTACCTGATTTCTAAATTATGAAAACCAAATATTAGTAAACAAACAGTTAAAATAGCATTTTAACTTGTGAGTAAACATATAATGCTAGACTAGTTAAGATGAGCACATTCACAAGGTTAAATGTCATCTGCAACCGTCCCTTTGCTGCCAGATGAGCACATTCACAAGGTTAAATGTCATCTGCATTCAACCGTCCCTTTGCTGCCATTAAGCAGTGTTGCTTCAATTTTAAAGAGAGCTGTCTCAGTATTTGATTATTTACAGTTCTTCACTCACAGAATGCCTCTGCAAAGTTTGAAAGAGATCTGTTAAATACTTTCTGAGTTATCCTCTAAACAAGAAAGCATCTGAGGCAGCAGAGGACTGGACTCAAAAGCATATTTGTTCCCTGTCTGGAGTGTAACGGTACACGGTATATCGCTGAATCATTCAGCACACCCCTGACAGTTCAATACACATACGTGAACTGCGGTATTACAATATGCCTGTGAATTTTCCCTGTATCGGTGGGAATATAAAATAATGTTTTTTAACTCAAAAAATACATCAAAAAACTGAAAGAATCGAAATGTTATTATCCAACAGCAGATGGTGTAAATGATCCTCCTCCTGGCTTAAGGTAGCCGCACACTTCAAGCACAATCAACATCATTTCAGCAACATGATGTTGCACGAGCAGTGATCCCCCCCACTGTCAGCAACCGGCTGACATAACGTGACACCGTGGGGTTGGTCAGCAGCCAGCATGCTTTCACCGCATCAAGCTTATCTGTAAATGCCATAAACTAATTGGTGTATTTATATTCATTGTTATGGTATAATGTTTGCAATAGAATGAGTGCATTTCATTAACGTATAACTGTGTGTCGTGTAAACTGTTAGTTTCCTTGTCTGTGTGTGTGCATTAAACTGATAGTGGCTGTTAATAAAGAGTTTTTTATTTTAAAAGAGTTGCCATCTTCTTTATTAAAATAACTCACCACAATACATTTTTGCCCCTTTATGTGGGTCTGCTATATCTTAGGTTGTGTCTCTGACATTTGTTATACATCATACATCTAGCTACACTTACTGTGCTGTGATTGCCTGTGGTTTGCTTTTTAAAAGTGACGTGCTTAACTTAGATGTTCTTCGCAAATAAAATCATTTTCTTTATAAAAATAAGATTTGCAGCAGCCTTTCTCAGAGAGTGTGTTCTCTTTTTGCAGAGAACCTCACCGCAAAGTAACAGGCATCTCATTAGGGTACCAATTTCATTTTGCGCTCACACTGTGTTATTTTTACATTTAATGTTGCCTTTACAGGTATGTACAGTGTTTAAAATAGAGGCAAATCACTCACAATCAGGTTGTCAAAGCTTATAGAGAAGTCTAACAAAGAATGCTTAGACAGGCATCTCACCACATGATGCGCTATATTATTTTTTTATTTAATATTGCCTGTACGGGTACTATACATACAATGTACACTGTTAATGTAAAATATAATAGACAAAGCACATACAGGTTATGAAAATTAATAAACTTTTAATAATTTTGATGTTTTTCTCTCCTTAATTTCATATTCCATCCATCTTCTGCAATTGCTTATCTTATTCAGGGTTAGGGGGGGTCCGGAGCCAATCCCAGAGGCTATGGGTGCAAAGCAGGGAACAGCCCAGAACGGGGTGCCAACCATCACAGGGCTCACTCACACACCATTCACTCACACATTCACAATTTAGTAATTCCAATTAACCTCAGCATGTTTCTGGACTGGGTTTGGTCCACCTTTACCGTGGTCAAAAAACCATGACACATGATCAAACGATGGAAAAATAGTACTGTTACACCCCTAGCATGTGACTGATGCAGATTAACCTATTAAACTATAAACATTAATGCAGTATCTTTTTGGAAATGTGATTGGTTGATCAATATCCACATCAGCGACATCACTATAAACACATTTAAGTCCTTTACTCTTTTGGCTCTGTTTTACCCGTATTCATCCAGCCTTCTGTTTTTTTTTCAGTCACATTTATTTCTTAAGACAAAATTTGAGCAGTTTGAGGCAGCACGAAGTCCGGAGATTCCCAGTTTCCTGTGCGTCCTGAATTGTCTCTTTCCACACACAGCTAAAAAGAAGGATCCATTATATCCAAATTGGATAACAGGTTTAAGAATCACGCACGACCCCAGGTTTAAACAATCCAGCAATTTACATAGGAATTCCGCACTCTATACCGCCTGGCTGACATTCCTATGGATCCAAGAACCACTGACGCTGTGCCTGCCAATTCAACTCTCCGAAGTTTCGTTTCAGTATATTGTGTGTAGAAAGAGAACAAACTCTGCACGTCCTGTATGTGTCAAACGTCTGGAAAAGGCGTGAAACCAAAGCCCCAGTTCCACAGCGCTGCTCTCCCCCCTTCAGTTGGCAGGTAGTCATTATTTGATTAAGCAACGAGTCATTTCTGGGACATTTTTCTTTATTTATCTGAATGACACATTTAAAATATGGCATTATGCTCCTTTGCAGGAGGTTAACAGTGGCCATTGTTTCTGGTTCATATCTGATAATCGTTACCGTCAGGGCATTTATTAATCAGTCAAAGGTGAGTTGTCATATTTCCACATTTGGCTGGCTACATTTCTTTCAGGAGTTTCCCCAGCATTCTCATACAGCAAGCATTTAATGGCGTGGAAATAAAGAGGATCACAGGAGAACACCAGAGGAGTATACTACGCCTTATCAAGGTTACATGTGGCAAGCTTTCCAGTTCGGGTTATTACGATTCGTAACTTATTTTTAAAGGGAGTATATTGTCATTGTAATTTACGCTGCATGCCTCATCTGCTCCAAGCAGGTTTAAGTGTAGGATAAAAAAGGGTCGTAAGTTTCACCTTTTCACAAATAAATGTAGCCTATATAATAAGAGATACCTAGGGGTGGGCAAAGGCAATATGAACAAATTATCATACCATGATATTTTTGATCAGAATCACTATCCACGATATACACTATATCACTATCCACAATATACGTCACGAGTGCTTTATAAATTCTTTTTAATATTAACGTTTTTATAGGTTTTGAGTACATCTGAACATTTATCATTAAGGTCAATAATGAGTGCAGTATTGTTAGCAGTCAGATGGTATATAAAGCTTAAGTTTGCTAACTGATTAGAAGAGATCAATTATGATTTAAATCAAGATTGTAGGGGTGTACTATGAAACGGTTATACTGGCTTCGGTTTCTTCAGGCTTACTTTAGAGTTTTGTGTACTATGAATCGTAGCTCAGTTTTAAACGGGGTATATTGCAAGGTCATTTACACTGCATGCCTAACCTGCTCCAAGGAGGTTTAAGTGCAGGCTTTTGGCTTAAAACAGGTGGAAGTCCTGCCAAACCACTTTAAGAAACTTAGCCAATATAAGAGCCACTCTGAGCTGTGTGTGTCCTGAAATTACTTTGTTTTACATCAATCTGTTTTTCTTGTAGTGCTGTTGCAGCCTCTGAACATGTAAACTTTGCCTGATAGGTGCTCGCCAGTTTGTTCTGTCGTTATAATGCAATGCCTCTGAAACTCTTATTGTGGTTACAATTGCAACTGGTTATGATAAATTATCACTTTGTCCACCAATACCAAGGGGTATTACTCTCTTGTCTTAGTTCATTCCTATTTTTATACTTATACTGTATCGTTCTTGTCTTGGTGTCTATGTGTGATCACAATGTGAGCAATTTCCTCTGGGATTAAAATCTTCAGATTCTGATTCCGATTACCAGGGGTATTACTCTCTGATCAAAAGCTGGGTCTTAGTTTGCAATGTAGTCACCTCCCCTTTTATGTGAGAGCACAAAAACTCTCATTAACAAACTCTGAGTCTCCCGAGTTGATATCTACCATAGCACCATTTAATGCTGATTGCAGCACACCGGATTTGTTAATCTGGCTGCGTTTAGTTCACTCAGGTTTGGATAACTTGCTCTGTTGTACACCAGATTTATCCCAGCCGATCCACATCAACACATTACCAACCTTGCCGAAATAACTCAGTAGGCCTATTCCTCAAATAAGCCAAGCAAAAGCACTGGACATGCACTTGACGCAGTCTTTGGATAAGTATATAGAACGATGTACTGCATCATTGTCCACTAATATTGGCATCTAAGACAGTGTTTCCCAACCCAGTCCTCGGGGAACCCTGGACAGTCCACATTTTTGCTCCCTCCCAACTCGCAGCCATTCAGGAACACCGAATACCTGGTACAGGTGTGTAGGGAGCTGAAAGGAAGTGAAAATGTGGACTGACCGAGGTTCCCCGAGGACTGGGCTGGGAAACACTGGTCTAACATGACAAAGTCTGCCTTAAACATGCCTTGAACAAAGTTTCAGTGTAAGTGTGCAAAGTTAGGGATGTTTACATATCCTAGGACAACCCCAAACACAACCAATACAAATGACAGTATAGCTATAGCGTATCTCTTGTTTACTTCTTCAGACATGAAATGTGTCCTATTGGTTTTGAGAAATCCCCACCAACCTGCGCTCTTTACATACACCTGCAGACTTTGCGTCTCATGTCAATATTCGTCACTACAGCGTGTAATCTCTCAGCGAGTTTGGCCTCTGAAGCCCGTTGAATGGGACAGAGTCAGCCTCCAGGGGAAAAGGTGGGTTACAAACTGACTGAACATTCGAGTGGCCTAACAGTGTACGGTCAAAACACATTTGAGAACTCGCCTTCAGTCCAACATCACAGAAAAGGGATTTCATATAGAAAAAGACAAACAATCAAATCTTCTGGTAATAGAACGCTTCTGAACAAAGAAAAATTCAAAGAGAAAATAAGGAAAAGGGGGCTGCCAGCAGCTGTTACATTCTTCGGGCTAGAGTCGCGATCCATTACTTATTGAAACATAACATGCTGTGTCCCATGTTGAATCAACGCGAGATGTGATTTGTCCCATATTTTCGTGTCTGGACTGAAATACAATTTAATTCAGACCATGGGACGTACTCCCCTTCCCCTTGCTGGGGGGCCTTTATCGAAAGTGAAACCCTACCTGGGTCTGAGAGGGACACTTCAGTTAAACGTCATCAGCATACGGATGTTTAGATCCCTTTAAAAGCAAGATTGCTCCGTCAGTTTACAGCGAGATGGGCCATAGCGCTCTCCAGCCTGGACTGCTTCTGTCTGTCATCCAGTGTTCACAGTTAATTACAGCTTTAAAGCTAAAATAACAAACCTGGAAAATCACAACATTGAAAAATGTTAGCCGTGACAGATTAATTCACAAAAAGTGAAAATTCATAAGCAACGGACATGGAAATTTATTCAGAGCACAGGAAAGGGTTTTCCCTTGCAAAGAGTTAGTGTGTTTACTTTCAAAAAATCCTCACTACGAAATCATCTGCATTCCCAAGTTGTGGATATCCCTGTGGTCCTACTCTAATTGTGATGCACAGGCTGGATTTGTCAGCTTGCTCTCCTTATTAGACAGACATCCCTGTAAACTTCCAGGATAAACTTCCGGGATGCACTCAGATGAATTCTCAGACACCCATTAGCAGATGGGCCAAGAGTTGGGGGCCAGTTTTTGCCTGGAGTCTTTTATTGCAAACCTAATCCGGAAGCCTGTCGCTGTGTTTCCATAAGCTGGAGCTCTCTGCGTCTCATGTTACGGTCACAGCTCTGGCCAAAATCCAAAAGAGAAAAAAACAAAATATTTTTTCAAGCTCAAGAGAAAAACACGGCTCTGACTTTGTAAAAGTCTGTAATAGTTTGTAAGAAATATTTGAAAGGTGTGAATTTATGAAAGGAAATCTTTACCATATTTTTCACCTGAGACATTCAGTTGGCTAACCAGGTTAGATAATGGCACAAATGTTACCTGTGTTATACATTTTTATTCCAACACTGCGCTGTGGACACATTTTCTTATGTCCGCCAGTCCATCCATCAGAATCCATCTGAAAGTGTTTCAGAGTTATTGCAAGACTCTCAATACAGCACTACTTAATACTATTATTATAACGGCAGAACAAACCGATGTCTGCCTATCAGGCAAAGTCTGAATCAGAGGTTGCGACAGCACTACAACAAATCAGACTGATGTGAAACCTGCGTATCATCTCAACACTGTCTGTATATCTCACTGAAATCTAGGGAGTCAAAACACTCATTAAAAAGATCCACATTATAGAACAACCAGACGTTATTTCACATCTTTATACCTCATGTTAAGAAAATGTTACAAGTAAAACTCCAAATGTTTACATACAGTATTTTACATATTATAATCATGAAGTTTATTATTATGATTTTACAGGCGATGTTTTTGTAAGGAATGAATTTCTAGTTAAGCAGTCAAATGGCTAATTAACATTACTACATACATGGCAAATTGGTTTGCAAAAAAATAAATGAATGAAAAATCGCGATCCATGTCATGAATCATGATTCTAGCGAAAAATATAATGACATGACTTTCTGGCCATAGGACCCACCCCAACCTCCTAACCTGCTGTTGTAATTTCACTTCATTTAAGAGTGAGAGGTGTTGCACCAACATTGGCATATTTGCCTTTGTACATTTATTCTGTACGTAGTTAAGTTACCAAGCATGCAAACTGTGCCATCTGCATCCTGATTGGTTAGCCACTTTAATACACTACTCCCAAGTTCCTTCGGCTGTTCTTTAACCTTGTCTACTGCGTGCGCTTTTCTGGAAATATCCCAAGGAAAACCCAGTGTGCTGACGGCCATGATTACCTGGTTCACCTTGACTGCGCCTGGTAAGCCACTGACCTGGCCAGAGGATCAGGGGATTTGGCAGGACCAGAGCAGAAGAAAATCCCCCCACTGGGCTGTTTCAGGGCCGGCGGTGACTAATGAAGGGCCGTGGCTGTCACTGAGCCTAGCTGCACATGTGCCCGTCAGCAGGTGCTTCGGGGGCTGAGGGAAACCTCAATAGACAGGTTTCACATCTCTCCACCCCACATGCGTGATGATCACGATGATCTAGAGACATCATAACGAGTCTGAAGTAACATTGGTCAAATGATATCGAGTCTAAAAATTGCTCCTGGGTAACTTATCCGAAGGCATGCCGCTTTAAAGGCTGACGCATGGTAACTTCAGGTTTTCTCCATCTATGATTAAACAGTACCATGTGTGAAGCTGACAACCTATCCTGCTCTTCAAGCCCATCTCCTTTTCCAGAAAAAAAGGTTCCTACTTAAGCGTGCACTCACCTAGGAGCTGTGTAACATGGTTAACTTCTAACTAATTGTGTTTCAAATCTAATACTTAGATAGTGCTTGGTCCTTCTATAATTTTTTGACCAATCTCCAGAAGGGAAAAATGACTTTGGTAAACATCTATACGTACAGTATGAATGGGGTCCAGGTAAGATCTAGGCTCTGCGGGATGCCTGGAACATGAGCGTTTACCATGGGTTAACAAAGTAAAGAGAATGTGAAAAGGGCAACGCCGCATGGCGGTTATCTGTGACATTTGTGGATGACACATCAGAGAGGCCCTCAGGACATGCACAGAGGCCCTCAGGACATGCACAGAGGCCCTCAGGACATGCACAGAGGCCCTCAGGACATGCACAGAGGCCCTCAGAAGCAGCCATGCCAAGGACGTTATAATCACTCTGCCCCCGGTGGAGAAAACTTCATCATGGCCTTGTTGGTCCCTAGGCTATATTTGTTTCGCAGCAGAAAAAAGAGAAATACTAAGATAAATTGCTTTTCCTCTTAAGTTAGATAAGCAGATATTCTTGGTGGGGGGGAAGGGGGGCTGCACTTTGCAAATTAAATTTTTGTTGAATCCCCGGTTCATTTGCATTAAGTTACCAAAGGATAATTCTCACAAGGGCATTTGGGAATGAGTCCAAACAATTTGTAGAAAAACAAATGCAAATGGTGTTAAATTGAAAGTAGCCGTCTAACCATCATCAAATGTTTTGCCCACATCCGGCTGCCATTCATAGGAAATAAAAGCCAAAAGTAATTAGGCTATAGATCAGGGCAGGGCAAACTATGGCCCGCAGGACGGATCCGACCTGCCAATCAGTTTTAACTGGCCCTATAAGCAAAATTTTAATCAAACTATATGTATCTATTTTATTTTATTTATTTATTTATTTATTTTAATTATTACTATTTATAGATGGGTTGCAACAGTACTACCCACTCGCCTCATGCCACCATCTTGGTGCACTGACAGTTGTAGTAATGAAGTAAGATTAAGATTAACTCTAAACCTTGTGCATACAGCAGTGAGCACGTCGAGCACAGACGAGCATATATGCAGTGCAAAACAGAGTGCAGCTACAGCACAAGTATTGCAGATGACCTGAAAAGTAAACAGCAAAAAAACATCCTAAAAAGGGAGTATTGGAATAGTAAGGTAATACCTATTTGAACAGTAATTAGAGATGGTATTTGTGCAGTGAAAAAGTACTCTGAGCAAAGAATACAAAGGGAAAGCTGATATTACTGGAAGTGGCCCAGAAACACTGAAAGCAACATGGTTGTGAAACGCCTGCTGTCAGGTTATGAGGATATCGATAATTATCTTTCTTCAAATATCATGGGTAATGCTGATGCAAATAAAAAATGACTTACAGCCTGGAGGCCAGAATTTCTTTATTTCTTGTTGTGTACAAGAACTGCAGAGTGTGGACAAAATACACTGTTCAAAAACATTGAAAGAACACTTTTTAATCAGAGTATAGCATCAAGTCTATTAAACTTCTGGGATATTGATCTGGTCAGTTAAGTAGCAGAGGGGGCTGTTAATCAGTTTCAGCTGCTTTGGTGTTAATGAAATTGACAACAGGTGCACTAGAGGGGCAACAATGAGACGACCCCCCAAAACAGGAATAGTTTAACAGGTGGAAGCCGCTGACATTTTTCCCTCCTTATCTTTTCTTACTGTTTTTTCACTAGTTTTGCATTTGGCTACGGTCTGGATCATGAGGCGATACCTGGACCCTACAGAGGTTGTACAGGTAGTTGAACTCATCAATACGTGTCATTGCCAGAAGGTTTGCTGTGTCTCCCAGCACAGTCTCAAGGGCATAGAGGAGATTCTCTAGGAGAGCTGGACAGGACAGTAGAAGGTCCTTAACCCATCAGCAGGACCGACATCTGCTCCTTTGTGTAAGGAGGAACAGGATGAGCACTGCCAGAGCCCTACAAAGTGACCTCCAGTAGGCCACCGGTGTGAATGTCTCTGGCCAAACAATCAGACTTCATGAGGGTGACCTGAGGGCCGGACATCCTCTAGTGGGCCCTGTGCTCGCTGCCGGGCACCATGGAGATCGGATGATATGCTGCCTGTAACATTGTTCAGCAAGACTAGTTTCGTGGTGGGTCAGTGATGGTCTGGGAAGGCATATCCATGGAGGGACGCCCAGACCTCTATAGGCTAGACAACAGCACCATGGCTGCCATTTGGCATCGAGCCTCATGTGGCGAGAGTATGTAGGCAGTTCCTGGAGGATGAAGGAACTGATACCATTTTCTGGCCCAACACAGTCACCTGACCGAAATCCAATAGAACAGCTCTGGGACATTATGTTTCAGTCCATCCAACGCCGCCCCGTTGCACCTCAGACTGTCCAGGAGCTCAGTGATCCCCTGGTCCAGATCTGGGAGGAGATGCCCCAGGACACCATCCTTGTCTCACTAGGAAAATGCATATGTCAGGCATGCATACAAGCACACTGGAGTTGCTGCAATGAAATATCGGCGAAATGGGCCAGCCTGCCGCATCATTTTTTCAGTTTGATTTTCGGGGTGTCTTTGAATTCAGCCTCTGTAGGCTGATCATTTTCATTCCCATCAATCGATGAGGCATCCGTTCGTTCCTAACACATTACCCAGTCCATATCAGTATAGATATACAGTACAGCACTTTTTTTTCCCATCGAGGAGATCTGATGTTTTCAGAGCGTTCCTTTAATTTTTTTGAGCAGTGCATTTCAGTGTATTCACAAGTAAGTATATGTATAAATCTCAGGCTTATTATCCATAATTTACACATTGTTCATCGTAATCTTATTTCCGTCGTGTAATTGTAATGTTAAACAATGACGCAGCTGCAGCGTTAATGTTACGATGCTGTTACAAAAAATCTGATTTGATCACACTTACTCTACATGGACAAAAGTCTTGGGACACCTGGCCATTTCACATATAGAAAAATTATGACATCCCATCCTAAATCCACAGGCATCAATATGGAGTTAGTCCCCCCCTTTGCAGCTATAACAGCTGCAACTCTTCTATGAAGGTTTTCGACGAACTTATGGAGTGTGTCTGTGGGAATTTTTGCCCAATAATCCACAAGAGCATTTTTGAGGCACTGATGTTGGACTTGAAGGCCTGGCTTGCAATTTCTGTTCTAGTTCATCCCTTGAAAAACAACCCCATACCAACATACCAATATCCCTCTTCCATTAAACTTTGCAGTTGGCACCATGCAGTCAGGCAAGTAATGTTCTCCTGGCATCCGCCAATCCCAGATTCATCTACCAGACTGTCAGACAGAGAAGCAAGATTCATCACTCCACAACATGTTAGAACTGCTCCAGTGTACAGAACTCCATCCAACGTTTGGCTTTGCGCTTGGTGATGTGAGGCTTGCATGCAGCTGCTTGGCAATGGAAGCCCTTTCCATTAAGCTGCTGGTGCACAGTTTTTGTGCCAGGATTAATGCCAGGGAAAGTTTGGAACTCTGCAGTTACTGAGTCAACAGAGCGTAGGCAACTTTCACGCACTATGCGCCTCAGCACTCGGCGACCCCGCTCTGTTACGTGTACGTGTTCTGTCAGGTCGTGACTGATTTTCTGTTGTTCCTAAACGTTTTCACTTTGCAAGAATACCGCTAACAGTTGACCATGGAATATCTAGCAGGGAAGAAATTTCAGAAACTGACATATTGCAAAGGTGGCATCCTATCCTATCCCATCTACCAGCCACTGCCACGCTTGAATTCATTGAACTCTTCAGAATGACTCGTTTTCTCATAAAAGTCTGTAAACCTGACTGCATCGCTAGGAGTTTGATTTTATACACCTGTGGCAAAGGGTCTAAATGTATCACCTGAATTCAGTGACTGAGAGGTGTGTCCCAATACTTTTGTCCATATAATGTACGTTAATGCATCTTAAAGGTAAAATTAATGATTGTTCTATTTTGTCACTTGACGTGCAGCTTTCGTTTAGCTCAATGGACTATATGAGTTGTCATTTCTTTATCTATTCCTCTCTTATGCTGTGTTACATTTTAACAAAAAAGTAGGAATTCCCAAGGACCTAGAAGGAATTTTCAACTGGAACGCCCCTAAAGTCGGAATTCGAATCAGATAGTTGGAGGAACCTTGGCAACTCCAGCCTCGGCATCACGGTGGCTGTGCCCTTCGTCAACAGAAGTGGAAGCTGTACTGGAACGCATATAACTTAAGTGTGATGTCATTCCCAGTTCCGACCTCCATCCTCTGAGGTAAGTGAAATGCAGCATTTCTGCCACTGATGCTGTCACTGTTGACACTGCGTTGTCCCATATGCTCAGTGCTAGTGCGGAGGGTTTGGCTCAGGTGCGTGCATAAGAACGGCCTTTAGAATACGCTTCCACGTCATATTTTTCAAACCAAACAATTTTATGTCATCAGTTTACCGCTCATAAATTATGCGGCACAAGTCACCACAATCATAAATTTATGCTAGGCTGCCTGGTTTGAAAGTGGCCGACTTACGATTTAAAAATTTCCCCACCCCTACTATAAATATTGCCACTCAGAGCCCAAGCAAAAGGAACAGGGCAATGTGTGGGGCCAGCCCCCACCTAACCTACCCTTTGAGGCGTATTCCTGTTCTAAAGATGAGCAAGTCATTCCCCAGGTCATTGGCCACCTGATACTCACCCACAAGGAGCAGGCCAAAGTCAGAGCACAAGCTGAGATACACCGCCACCCCCCCCCCCCCCCCCCCCCCCCCCCCCCCCCCCCCCCCCCCCCCCCCCCACCCCCCGCCTCCCCCCCCCCCCCCCGCCCCCCCCC
>JAODKE010000050.1:6689924-6705953 GCA_026779605.1 Mormyrus hasselquistii | reverse complement strand
TAGATAGATAGATAGATAGATAGATAGATAGATAGATAGATAGATAGATAGATAGATAGATAGATAGATAGAAAGAAGGAGCAGTAAATGTAAATCATTACCAGGTATTGTGCTGGGAGTCTTTTTTTTCTTTTGAACAAGACAAGCTGGCTGCCAGACTGAAAACAAGAAGAGACAAATAAGGTTTCCAGATAGATGGTGACCATAGAGGCCAGCAGAGGAGCATGTTACAGCATGTTACAGTATGACCAGTGAAGACAAGCCTTGTGTCTTAACCTCATTCAGATTAAGATACAAGCGTGGCGGGGAAGATCACCGAGGTCAACTGTTCGAGACTGAATTCCGTTGAGCTCTAATGCAGTTTTCCACTGCTCCTGCCTCAGAGAAAAGTACCAGACAGTTCTGAAATAATACACATACAACATCCATCCATCCATCCTGAGGTAGGGTGACCACCTAATCCATGTCAAGAGAGACACTATGAGCTATGACAGGGTTTGTAAACTACCATTTCAACCATTTCATTTAAAAGGACCCAATTTCCACTTAATCACTGAGTTCTTGCTGTGTGCTCATTGGTCAGTCTCTAATTATCATGCATGAGTCATTCAGTCTTTCAATCAAGGAAATAAACTACTAAAAGCACAAGATGAACCAAACAGTTTAGCCAAACACGGGAGCCTTTCAGTGTAAAAGTAGTTTGTAAAACCTGAACTACCTCATAGTGTTCCTCCCGACGTTTATTGGCGGGGGGGGGGGGGGGGGGGTCACCCTATCCTCCAGCTCCTGGGTTTCAGGGAGAAATTGTCAGTTACTCCTAAATTAAAATTTCTGCTAACCTGAATATTCGCTATGTCACTGAAGGATATTTGCAGAGAGACAGGAAGAGTGGTTAAATGAAGCCTGTATTATCAGTGATGATAACCCTTTAATTAATGTGGTTGTATGCCCACAGGCCTAGCCTGTCTGATTACATGGTGTCAGAGCCAAACCGTTAGCTTGCTGTCTGTGCCCTGCCCATCCCCTATGGCAGTGTCTGGGTAAATGGTTTCTGGGTCTCCCCTTCGCTCCAAGATGAGACACAAAGCCTGTGAGTAGAGTAATGATTGTTTTTCATAATGCACGGGCGCGGCAACCTGACAGTTATTCCTGTACCTGGTGCTTTTATCCAAAGCAGCTTACAGTAGAGGGAAGGGCTCCGTTACACAGGTGCTTCCTGGGAATTGACCTCGCAGCCTCCGTATTGTTAGCTCAGTGCTTTACTTGTTGAGATTCAGCACCTCAACAGACTTCAGGCCATGTCCTGAGCCTCCCATTCAGCCCCCTCGTCCCCTGGTTTCCTACCCGGTGCGTAGGTGTGATCTGAGCCCCCCCCCCCTCCCCCCACCCCCTTTGCTCTATGCATCATCACGCCGTTTCCTGTCTTATCTTAACCCACCCGATTCATCTGAGGTGTCCGCGAAACAAATTATCGGAATAAATCAAGCCTGACGGTGCTTTTGCAGGCAGCTCTGATGGCTGGGATTATAAATGCGTAATCAAGACTTTTCTGGCAATTAAAGTTTGATCAATTAGACTGAGATATAGATTTGAAGGCATTTTTTCATTTGATGTACTTTTCCTGTACAGACATTGATTTTTCTCACTGGTTTAAGTGCCTCAGCACTTCTGCAAACCAGAAATTAGACTAGCAGCTGTTGGACTTGAAAGCAAGGGCCCACAGAGTGTGTTCCTTTGAATATTTCCATAAATTAACGTATATTATTCCCCATGCTGACACAGCATATTATTTTTCTTTTAATGCAAAAACAAAATAGAACATAGATGGTGTATTTCTACAGCTGTGTATGCTGACATGTTTTCAGCTGTCCAGCCGGCTGCCTGCAGCGCTCTCGTTTGAACACAGTGGTATTTTCCGCTCCCCGCGGGTGGACAGCATAGTGCACGAAATGACACCTGAAACCTTGACCCCCCTCCTCCTCAAAAATGCTACCCTGGGAGAAGGAAAATGGGTAGCAAGTTGATCCTGGCCACCAGTACAGGGCGTTAAACGTGAACATGGAGAGAAATGCTGGCCCGCACTGCCCTCTATAGTACACAACAGGAACTGCATCCAAGTTCCTGCTTGGTTGGTATATGAAAGTGAACTCAGAAGGGAGGGGATAGCTACCTGTGAACAAAATGGTACAATAGGGTATAGACACTGATTCGGGTAGATGTGCCTCTCTGTAAGTCCTTACTTGCCAGGTGGGCACACCATGACTGAACAGCTGGATTGCAAGAGTAACGGACAGGCAGATTAAGGCAGCAGCACCCATTTGAATGAGTTTTTTAGAAAGTGAAAAGCTGTATAATGGAAGTACCATGTCCATTACCTACCCTGTGGAATCAGCGCCCCTTCAGGTCATCTGCAACCTTGACACACCTTCCACAACCTGGGCAAGATGGCCATATGGGTGGTACACACGGTATATTAATAACACCTCATGACAGTCAATTACAGCGGGAGTGTGAGTCATCACTTGGGTCCATTCAAGCAAGAGTCGGTAAGTGAACTGGCCTTTTCTCCTGCAAATAAACATTGACATCAATCATGGAGGAGGTCAACTGGCCAGATGGTACCTGCTTTATGGAAGCCTTCTATGACAAAGGTTCTAGCACCGCCTCAACCCATTTCTTTGACCCAACTGAATGAAGATACCAGAGTGCGGCCTCTTGTATAGAAGGTACCCTTGTCGTTTAAAGCAGCAGATTTTCAGAAAACGAACCTGAAGATTAATTCCTATCTGCAAGGCAATTTGATATTCCCATCATGCAAGCCGACCCGCTGTATCATTTTATTAGGGTCCGCAGTAATTAGTAATAAAATGCCGCTTTACTGCATACAGGCCATGGTTTCGTTGTGTTTTATTTTATTGTGTTTGTGGAGGCTGAGTTGCCGTGTGGTGAACCCAGGGCAGTAGGTTCAGTCAAGCCTCAACTCCGCATGTTCGCCGGATGCTCAGACCTCCTTCCTCGGCCCGGAGAGACACTGATTGTGTGAATTAAACATTCTTGCCATAGCCCTGTGCTGTCAGTGATCTCCACAACCTCCACTGCATTCTAGATCAGAGAACATTGATAGAAGGACAAGCATGGCTTTGTAAGATATTGTCGGAAAATGCCTTTGGGTTGAGGATATTTGAACTTATTTATGTTTTTATGTTATTTTTACACCTTCAACAGGCAGAGGATTTAGAAAAGTGTAACCCTGCCAGATTTGTTCCCTTTGAGTGATATTGTAGACTTAGACCCATATATTAGCATCGCAGCTACGGAAATGGAATTGCTGCTTGTATTATATTCCATGCAGGAGCTGGGATTTCACCAAAGGTGGTGTCGATTCTTCCACGGCAACCCTGTCCTCTTCTCGGATGTGACAGTAAGCACTTCAATTTGCATTGAACTCAGCTGGGTATTTTTTTTTTAGTTCTGGGTCGAAGGGGGGGGGAGTCAGAATCCTGCATTGGAATCAATATAGTGATTTTGTAAGAGTACAAGACGGCTATGTCAGCCTTGAGAGACCCGGCCGGCTGACTCACACCTTGTGATGTTTTTTTCAGGAGTCTGACCGCCATGTAACAAGATCACGGAGTTCTACGAATGGCGGAAAACAAGATGTGGGGCAAAAACACGAATACAGAGGGACAGGTATAGAGGGACTGCTAATTAGTGTGAGCGAGACCTGTGAGATCACGCCAACGCCATTTCCAAGATACAATGTGAAGACTTTGATGCCACAGTTATTGAATATACAGTATGAATCATCATCAGCTGTTTCAGCCATCAGCATAATTACACAGTGAACCTAGAGCCTATACCAGTCTAATACAGGGTACAAGGCAGGGGACACCCTGGATAGGATGCCAGAGTTACTTAAATTGTGAACTCCAGACAATCAGAGCTTGGGTTATATGACTGATCATAGTACATTTGACCGCATATTGGACCCCACAATCACCAATGGAGTCTTAGACGAATAACTGGGTGTGTGGGAATGTCCACAGTAACCTCCAGTTTGGCCAAACCAAAGGCTCATTTCTACAGGCCTTGAGGAAGATCTAACAGCTTGACGCTTTAAGAGTGATATCCAACTGATTTGATTTCCTGCTGTTTTATCCTGCGCACGCATCATGAAAAGGTCCAGTATGATACGCAGCTGTATAAATAGGAACCACACAGAGCAGATCAGTCCAATCCTCCGGGACCCACAGTCAGTCCATGCTTTTGCTCCCTCACAGCTACCCGACAGACAGCCCTGGTTTTTGACCCAAGAGCTGCAGGGCCCGGATTGGAAAACACAGACGTAGAGCCGTAAGCTGTTTCACTGGTAGTGTACTCTGTGGGTGAAAGACCCCACTAAGCTTAAATATAAGAACCTACCCACAGGAAGTCTTTACTTGCTAAGCTGTTGGTCGGTGTTAATTAATCTTAATTAATCCTATAACATAGTCAGCCATTCAGCTCTGTTCTCACTAACTTGGCTACTAAGATCCACCCGCGACTGTCACACTCGCTGTAACATTAGTGGTCTATAAAGGCCAGCTAACACAAATCTGATTAATTCTTTTCCAAATAGTGGCTTCAAGCAGCAGAAATGAAAGAGGAGATTAATGGAATATAAAATCATCCCGCTAGGCCCTTTGTTTGTTTGAGGTAATTATTCGGACAGTTTAGTTTACTGACTGCTGAGAACGAAATAGATGTGACTGACATAAGCTGACCAGGCTTGCGGTGACCTGGAACACAAATATAAAACATTTCTGTCAGGAGATACAGGCCACACGTCTTTCGCAGACACTGAATAATGCCAAAAAGTAACACGGAAGACAGCCAACCACGGACTCCTGGCTACAGTGAACGTTCTCCTGTTGTGTTATCTTAGCTGAAACATTTTCAGATTTTGAGCTGTACTGCTATAAATCCCGCAGGATTTCACCTGTTCAGGTTTTATCTTATGGGCCGTCGGCTCGTGTTCCCTGTAATGTTGCTCGATATCAAAGTACCGACAGAATCAGAGCTGAGTTCAGCTGCTGACATGACAGGGAAGGACGGCTCCCTTAATTCCTCCTTTTAACCTCTAACTCTTCTCTGTCCCAGACACTTTTCTCTGACAAAACGGATTACCAATCTTTTAGTCTGAATGGCAGAGTCTATCGGCTGGCATTCTAGCTGTTTTGAAGATCCTGGTCCCGCCCCTGACTCCGCCCAGCCCAGACAGCATCCGTCAGGCTTATATACGAAGCAGGTGGGGTTCTGTATTTCTCCCTGGACCTCAGTTTAATTACTTGCCCCCGGCTGTCTTCTCTGAATGACACCGTACATGGACCTGCTCACAGATTTAAATTCAAATTAAATATAAACACCATATTTCCTCTTAGGATAAAGTCTGTCAGCTAGCCTGCCTGTCTGTTTATCTGTCTATCTATCAAAACTAAGTACCTGACTAATTAAATAGAGTGATTGTGTAGATTATTTTTATTATTTCTGTTTCTTTTGGTTATATCTGTATAAATTACATTTCGGGGTCATTATCCCATCTGCTGTAATATATCCGTGTCCTTGTGTTATTACTGATAGTATCCTAATTTGAATACGTGAACAGTCTTATTCACCTCTGAGCTGAATTCTCTCCTCCTTGATATCATTTTGTCTCATATTCCTCATTGTATGACAATAATCGTATGATGTGTTTTACCTTTATACTAAAACCATCTTCATAAATGGATGAAAATTGCACATATTCAGCGCTCCATCCATCCATCTTCCAACAATTTCTCCAGTACAGGATGGTGCAGGTTTGTGAGCAATTTAGACATGTGATTTCACATGATATCTGTGGAAGAAAACCAGAATTCCCCGGAGAAAACCTGCCCACCACAGAATTAACATACCAACTCTATTCCAGGATTCAAACCCGCAACTCTCTGTGCAATGTGTGGTAATGGGAACCACACATTACCATGTTTAAAATTGTAATGGGATATATCTGGTGAGGGGTTTCTAATTTATCTTTTGTTTCGTTGAGCCTGCTGGGAAGCGAAATGATAAACTGCATTTGAAATCACATCAAATTAATAAGTGCAAAAGCGCGGATGCTTTAACTGAGTCCTCTTTTTATTTGAAATGGTCATTAATACAAAGTTAATTGTAACCTTACACTGTATTAATATAATTGTGGAACTGTTGTTAAATAAGCTTTTTTTTTTTTTTTTGTTCCTGGTGAGATTACACTGTTTAATTAACCTCATTACGCATAGCTTAGTAAAGCGCATTACAATGTCAACATTCTAGAAATTGATAACACAAAAGAAAAAACAGGCGAATGCTTTCAAAAGACTGGGAACTGATCTTATCACGCAGCTGGAAAATCCTGCCTGACATCGTCGCCTCGCAACAACAGTCCGATTCAGTCCATCTGCCCAGGTGGTTTGGCCTCAGTTTTCAATAGCGAATCATAACTCCAGTCACAATAGCGACAAGAAGGCATTGCAGGCAGACAGGCTTCCTATTCTGGTGCCGTAAGCCTGACAAAGTCATGGGTGTCTCGGGCGGGAGCAGGCAAAATCAAATGACTGTCCCCTTCTTTTCATTAAATGAAGCAGTTGTCAGTTGACCCTGCAATGCCTGAACTACACACCCAGACACTGATACCCATCCCTTCATTCAGTATTTGCCTTTGCGAAGGGGATCTGTTTGAGTTAGTATTAATATAACCCTGCCACAGGCTGTATGTGACAAACAAAGGCAGCTTGCACACTGCATGTTCTCGTATCTCCACATCACAGCAGGACAGATATGGGGCATCGCTGTGTTTTCTGCTGACGGTCAGCCCCGAACGAAAACATCGTCATTGCCACCGCGCCTCTGCGGCCTGCGTCACCTTGCTGTAAATGACCTGTAGGTTTTTCGAATGATCCGCCCAGTGAACTGAATGTTAAATAGTACCAGAATCCGAAAACAAGCATGGTCAGTCCTCTCGATCAGAAGTCAACTCACCCATTGCTTCTCTGATGTGATGTCAGACAGGATCGGAGCCCTGAATACAAGCGGGCTCTCCTCAGCCAAGCCGTATGAAGGTATACCGCCTGAGATTTTTCTCACAAGACAAACAGACCAAAGCTGGAACTTGAGAGCATTCAATTTTCAGCTTAAATCAATTTGCCTCTGTCCTTAGGGTGAAAGTTTCCGTTGTGCTTAGAGATTTAACTTGATATTGGTGTGTGTTATATCGATGCTTGCAGTTGTACATACAAGTGCAGCTATCTACAGTTGCAGCTCTTTACAGTACCGTGTATATTCTATCGTGTTAAGCTTCCAGTGAGGTTTTCCTCTCTTGAACACCGTCGCGCTCCTCAGAAGGGTAAAATCACGTGTTCTCAGTTCCGAGAACAAATCACCTCACACCCCCCAAAATGCCTTTCCAGCACTGACTTCTCATTTGATCAGTACGGCTTTTGTGAAACGCTACTTCTGTCCACAGCAGGATGCCAAAGTCTACAATTACACGGTCTGTAAAGCCACATCGGTTTCTATGGATTAGAGATAAAAGAGATTTCGACCTCTGCTTCAAAGAACAAGAGGCGTGTGGTGTGGCTAGTCCCAGCCTTTGAACTGGTGAGCAGGATAGACCCTTTAAAATTGTTTCTTACGATACACCCACACCTAATGAATTAAGAATAATTTTATCCTAACGTTATAAGCATCCGCTGCACGCTCTTTCAGAAATGAGATTCATAGAAGGAGCGGAAAATAATATTGAAGTTGATTCAGCAGAGCTCATTGCAAAAGTCTTTCTTTTTCATCATTCTTTCCTTCAAAGCATCTTAGGGGGAGAGGAGCCCCTACTGAGATCACCTCAAGTGTTCACGTTCAGGGCCTCAAGCTGCCCCCCCCCCCACCCTTTTCGTGCCAAAGGCTCCTTCGAGTCAAGCTCCACTCTGCTCCTCAATCGAAATTAATAAATGAGTCTAGCCACTTAACATAAAAGAGCAGGCGGCAGTATTTCTGTGAATGGTGTTACTCTCTACTGGGGCCATTGGGGAAAAAACAGACAGAGAGGCTCCACGTGGAACTCTCGCTGAAAGAGCTTAGCAAATACAATATATCACGATCATGTGCTGATGCGTGCGATGACACTAGACACACACTGAAGCTCAGACACCAGTCTGCTCTGTTTTGGAACGATGTATGATTTTTCGTTTCCCTTTATTTAAGTGATAAAGCACAACGGAGATAACGTAGGATGCCTTGGGCGGGATGCCAGTCAACTCCAAGTTGGAAGTGATTGTTTTTGTATAACGACACGCAATAGAGTAGTAAATTAGAATAATACAATAAAGTAGTAAAGTTGAAAATTATTTCAATTGGTAGCTAATTATGTTCCGGTGTGCTTTTACAAATATAGACCCTATAAGAATAGAATGTCTGGTCAGGTAAGTCTGATAAGGTACCATAGGAAAAAAAATGCTGAGAAGAGTGACTGCTTATCTATGAGTGAAAGGTCACGCGGGTTTTTATATTAACATGTTTAATAAAACATTAAAACGCATTAATATAGATCTGCTATTAGACTGCCAGAACTTCCTATGCGGTTACACGAATATAATCAACACCCATGTGACACTTCTAGACTAATGGGAAAATAGCATTGCCAAACCCTTGATATAAATATTTATGAACTTCTCTGCTCTGTGTTGCATATGCCTGTTCTCCCCATGTCACGTGGGTTCCTTCTGGGTATTCCAGTTTCCTCCTGCGATCCCAACACATGCAGTTAGACAAACTGCCATCTCTGACTGCCCCACAGTGTGTGATTTGTATGTGTGGGCAATGTGTACACTGTGGTGAACTGGCATGGTGCCCAAGATGTACCCCAGCCTCGTACCCTGTGCTTCGGCTAGGATCAAGGCCCCCTATAGCCCTGACCAGGATATATCGCTGGACATATAATCGGAAATTTGTATTGATGAACAAAGAACCTCAACATAGAATACGGTTGGAAAGCAGCTTGGAATACTTCTGTAAAGCTGAAGTATGCGTAACATTGACCTCTTCGGCAACGACGCGTACTAAACATTTCATGAAAAAAAGTAATGTCATGCTTTCAATAAACATGCTTCCTACTGGCAAAAACGTTAATTTCTAAAAGCCAGTTCTAAAAGACTTTTGTTAGTATTCGCATCGCTCACTGTTTGTCTGAGAATTGTTCAGTGATGCTGAAATAGGGCCGGAATGTTACAGCCTGAAGGACACATAGGTTTGACTTCTTAAGATTTACCAAAAAATGTCAATGACTGGCCCTTCCAGAAATTTCCCAGGATGCTCTCCTCCTGTCATTACTACTTCTCCTAGAATGAATGGCTTATGAGGGACCTCATGCAGAGGTGAGAATATTAATGATACGAGTGATACCGATCTTACCAGCAATGAAGACAATTATGCTAGGAAAGTGAGTTCAGAAGTTGTTTCAAAGCAATAGAAAAAAAATCCAACTCAACCAGAGAAAAACAGGCTTGATCCTGATGGGGGAGGGAACGGTACTGTAAACAAAAGACAGCAAGTGAAGAACAAAGATCAAAACCTTCCTTGCCTTGTTATTCTCTACATGCACATAATACCCAATTACAACAGGGCAGGGTCGCCACAGACAGAAGCATCAGCATGTAATATAAAGACCTTGGCTTCCTCACCCACATTCATTTTCAGTATCTCATTCCCAGAATGAAATACCCACAGTTTGTCTAAGGAATAATGATGTCAGAAATAACAGCAAGGAAAACACTTGTGCTGTGTTCATAGCTCATAATGACACTCTGTATCCTGCAGCTGCATAAATTTCGTCTCAACCCAGCTGTAAAGTGTGTGTGGGGAAAATATTTATTTAAATCTCAACTTTAAATGACAAATTGATAATTGGGGCCTCGCAGATGAAGGAATCCCATTACGATAACTGAAATGTCTTAGTCTGGAAGGCTAAACATCAATCATGCTCTGATCCAGTGTGCCGAATTTGGCAGTTATACAAATCGGTGCATTGGCTCCATCCAAATTTCAGATTACCTACTGTGATGCGGTTGGCCAAGTCGGTGCCAATCCAAGCAGAGATCCAGGGAGATCTCTGTGGGTTCCGGTTTTCTGAGCCCGGGGCTGCTTGAGGCACACCAAGACCCGGCCGCCCTCCACTGAGCAGCGCCATGTGATATCAGAGGAGTTTCTGCAGAAGACTGTATGATGACATGCACATTAAGGGCATTGTCTCTGAATCAAAAGGTTCGTTCCTTAATATTCCAATAAATAAGAGACCCTTGAATGTTCTGCAACTAACTTTCTTTAGTGACACAGTGCGTTTCACCCTGTATAATTAAAAAAAAAACAACTTCAGTCCCATTGGGAACATTGCTTATGAAGAGGAATGGTGATTAAGAAGTATTCAAGAGAAATCCATCTAAGCAGTGAGATCTCTCTGGCATTGGTCCCCACCAGAAAACCAAAGGAACATAAAGAAACTGTTATCGGCTGGCGCTTATTGTGAGGGCATAATTACATGAATCCTTTTTTTTGGTCAGATCTTTGTTAACCTCTTGCTAACAAGAATGCTCTGCAATGCCTCAAATATGCAGAAACACAAAAAAACACAGTTAGTACAAGTCAGCACCTAATATTGCTGCTGTCTCATGAATGGCTGCTCGCTTCAGTTACCATCACAGATCAGTGAATGGTTGCAGTCTCAAAACAGCACAAAAGAACCAGCGGGTCTCGCCGACCATGCTGTTCCTCCCTTGGTGTCCCCTGGGTTTCAGCACCTTTCTCGGTCACTAGTGTGTTCCTTCACTCTCTGGGCCACCCAGTGGCCGTGGCTATTTCCCGCTTTTCTGCCATTTTGGGATCGAGGCTGGTGAAAGGTCAGCCTCAATCACGCTGGACAATTTGCCATTTGTTGCCCCCCATGCTAATTATGTTCTTTGCGTTCAGGTATTGAATTTTAGTCCATACTTATAGTGTCTTTGTTCCTGGTTCATCCTGCCTGTGTGCAGTCTTGTGGTTACGTCCTAAGCTCCTCGAGTCTCAGTCCCTGGGCCCTAGTGTCTTGGTTGATTGTTAATAACCCACAGTTGTTCCTATAGACAAGGTAGATAGGCATAAACGAGGGAATAAGCCGACTTTCTTCAAAGTCTCTGCTGCTCTATCGGACTCATCAAACATGACCATGGAGCCCTTTGTCATTCATTGACGTCTCAGATATTTGTAATATGTAAAGGTTTTTCTTTTTATAAAGAAAAGGCTTTTTTCATTGATGGAGTGAATGAGTCCTGAAAGTCAGCCTAAAAAATTCCAGGGTACTTCAGTTTATAAAGCGCTTGACAGAGCCTGTTCTAAAGTGCCTGCCCTTTCTAAAGCTGCACACCAGCTTCTGCAGCATTCAGTGGAAGCAATTCAAGAGGTGTTGATCATTTGTGATAAGGGACATTTACTTTTTTTGCCTGCCACTTATTTACAGACAAAAACAGAAATAATTTACCATCTCTCCAGCGAAATAATTGCCATTGGCATTTGAATCGCAAAGGCTACACTTTTAATTCAACACACATGCTTCCTGACATTAATACAATTGCTAGGATTTGCATGTTCAAAACAAAAAACATGTTCTTAAAGCTGTTTCTCAAAATTCCCTCCTGTATTCTAGCCTCAACGTGTTTAAATAAATTAAAAAACAGACTGGATATTAAAACTCTTGGAATAAATCTCTGGTCTTGGTATGCAGTACAGTATTAATTTGTCTAAGCAGTGATCTAATATAATTATATGTTCTCACATTTGTAACAATTTACAATTGGCAGTACTTGAGGCCTTTGAACGACTAGTTTTATTATAAGCACATTTGGAACCCTTGTGTTAAATAATTATATCAAAATTAGGCAGTTTATGAGACCAAAAAGACATTTAACTTTTCTGCTATGAGATGTTTATACTGTGGTGGTGAACACCATCCAGAAGAAAGGGTGACAGCTCTCATCTACTTCAATACGTCACCTGACAGTATTTTTCTTTTTCTTTCTTTTGCTTCCAGGACTCCCAGCTTACAAAGAAAGACAAAATCCTTTCTAAAGATATATCCCCATAAATGTTTTATGGCTGGGGAGGTTATGAAATTGGTTTCACCTATTTATTTTCTTTACTTTTGGTATATTTGTGACATATGCCAAAATGGCTTATCGTATTTACGGATATGCAATATACTTGGTTTTCACATCTTTAGTCACTTCCAAAACATCTTTCATGCTACCTAAATAATAATTTTGATGATGATCAAATGTGTCTCTTTTGTAGGTTCTCAGTCGTCCAGGACACAATAATCTTAAGGGCTTGAATTGAAGGCAACCGGACATGTTTTTCAATTTCATGAAGACAATTCACCTCTCATCCGAAAGGCTTCTTCAGCTCTAATAGTCTGTGTGAGTTCCAGGTATTTATCCTCTAATGGGGTCGTCACCTTGAAAGTGGTCATTGACACACCCTGCTGTGCAGCAGGTCATTAGGGTCACTTGGGGACAAGGTGTGGATTAAGGTGTGAAACCTTGGTTTCACCTGAGTCGAGGTGTGAACTATTTACAGGTAATTGCCCCTTACATTTAAATCGTCTGGAATGGGACCTCAAGACTGCGTTATAGGTAGCTGATAATTGGTGTCTTAAACCTCCACCTCTGTTTGGTCACAGCCGCTCAAACTGGACGTAAATAACCTCTTTTACCCCTCTCTCCAATCACCTGTCTTCTCTGTCTCAAAGGAGTGTCTCTTCTGCTTTTCGTAGGTACAGATGTACAGCTGAGTCTTGTCTTGATGTGCTGGCTCTCCTGTGTTGTGTCACACGCCTCGATCCACACCTTTCCCCAAGTGACCCTAACGACTTGTTGGACAGCGGGTTGTGTCAACGACCACTTTCAAGGTGACAACCCCACTACAGGATAAATACCTGGAACTTCCCATCAGACTTTTACGACTGAAGAAGCCTTTCGGATGAGAGGTGAAATGTCTTCAAGAAAGTGAAAAAAAAGTCCAGTTGCCTTCAATTCAAGCTCGTAAGAAGATCAAAAGTGTCATGCCACACGAGGCATGGAGCACTGCTGCATACGGGGCAGTTGTCATGACGCAAGACACAAAGAACTCGAAAGTAGGTGCCAGGAGAACAAAAAGGGGCTTTACTGAACCAAAACAAGAGCAGGGAAACAAACAGGGCCCAGAGGGATCAAACTGGGAACAGGGAAGGGCATTGGCAACAGGAGGACTGATGTAAAATCGGGGAACACAGAACTAGGAAGCACTTATATACAGGATTAATGAGGGGCTGACACGATGCAGGTGTGGACGGTTAGCTCAATAGGATTGGGGATAATGAGCAAGACACACCTAGAGAGAATTAAGAGGGATCCGGAGGACCAGTAGTGACCACTGATAGTTAAACTGGGGGATGAATTATACAGGTTGACAGCAGAGTAACCGTGGATCGGACTTGTCAATTCAATGCATCCCACAGATGCTCGACACATAACCCGGCCAGCCACATAATGCCGCAGGGAACTGGATTCATCAGACCAGGTGACCTTTTGCCATTGCTCCATTTGCCAGTTCCAATGCTTGCATGCCTATTCTAGGCACTTTCAAAGGTGGGCAGGGGTTATGGACACTCTGACTGGCCTGTGGTTATATAGCCACACATTGTATGCAACTGGGCTTGATGCCCTGTTTACCACGACACATCACTCCCGTAATCATAATCAAAATGATCTACCATTTCTGCCATAGTAGCCCTTCTCTTTGGGTTGAACCAGATGTGATAGCCTTCAGCCCAATAACAGACTGTTCAAACTCCTGCATTCAGGCAGAAGGTTCCGTGTCATTATGGCCCAAGTCGGAGAGACTCAGGAGGAGTTTCTATCTCCAGGCGATTCGACCCCTCAACCAGGACATGCCACTCTCCTGGTCATAGTGTCATGGTTATCAGTCCAACCTTACACTGCTGTGCTGACACTGCACACTGCACTTTAAACTGGCTATAAGCATTTCTTGCACAATATTTAATTTCATCCTGTAAATTGTATATACTCTCTTGTAAATTCATAGGTTGCTTTTCTTTTTCTGTTTTGCACTCTCTATAATTTATTTACAGTACAGTCTATTTTACAATTTATTTTCTAGTTTCTTTGTCACTTGCACAAAGTATGAGTGAATCAGGATACATTTCACTGCATGTTGTGCCTGTATAACTATGCATGTGACAAAATAAAGAATCTTGAATCTTGAATCTCGGTTCGCATCTTGGCCACCCAACACCCTGTCACCCTGTGGTTTTTCCCTCCTCGGTCCCCTCTCAGTTGACACTCGCCAGCATTGCCGTTTCAGAGATTCTCTGACTTGTAGTCTGGCCGTGATGATTTGGCCCTTCTCATCATCTCTCAAATCTGTATCATAATTTCTTCTACATTCAACGCATTGCATATTCAACTACAAGTACCAAGTGATAGCCTACTGCCTAACATATCCCAGACTTTGACGGACACGGTTTTTACGAGAGAGTCATTTTTCATTTCATATGAGGGTGATTATAATGTTTTGGCACATCAGTGTATTTCCTTATGAAAATAATATCATGTGTGACTTGCATTCATGTTATCTGGAAGAGACCCTTGGAAAAAAATGTTCCTAGCTGGAATCATGCACAAATTAATGCTTGTTTGATCTTCTATTTTAACTGTAAAATCAGCATGAATTTATTGTCAGGGGAAGCCAGATGTTTTATGCCAGTATTCAATACATAAGTATGTCATTTAAACAATAATTTAAATTTTCATTTAAATTTTCATTTAAATGACTATTTATAAATGTCATTTAAATGATTATTTAGATTATGAATTAAAATGTCATTTAAATGATTATTTAAAAATATGTCATTTAACCGATGATTATGTAAATAATTTTAATTATGGTCTACATGATTATTTAAATTGCAATTTTAATCATACCAGTAAGGCTTTAAAATGATGTGCAAGGGCACACATCAAACTCAGGGGGCGGGCTCTGACCAAAACCATGTGTGGTGGGTTTCCGAAAGTGATCTATCTTAGAGAATAACAAACAAGATAACGAAAAACGTAAGTAACCAGTGAGTGTTTCGCAAAATTTAATTTTGTTATCCCAGAATTGATGAACGAACTTTAAGTAGTACTTTGTTGGTTCCTCCTCAGCCTCTGCGTGAGAAAATCACAGACTGTTGATGACAGGAGCATCGATCCCATGTATCTCAATGGTGAAGTATGTTACATGATTGTCACACCAGACATTTGCAAATATAAAAAATACACAAATTATAAAATTAATAAAACACCAAATTAACCAAAGGTAAGACCAAAACCAATTAAACTATTTGCTCAAAATATAAAAATGGGCTCAGAATGTTATATGTTGCTTCCTTGTAAAAGAAACCACAACCTCAAAACAACATTTAGAAAAGCAGCTTGGCTTCCTGGACAGCAGTGTTTCACTGTCTCCTGTTGACTTATACAATTCTCTGCCATTGCTGGTCACCTTCCCAGTTCAAAGGATGTGACTGAACATACAGCACGTTTGATTGGTTAGCTCATTATGTAGCCAACCAGGGCTGTTGAGAATTCATGAATTGTACCACATTCCATTCATCAATTGGATTTTAAATGGACTAGGCCACTCTGTAAGATGTTGAATTGGAATGACAGTAAGAATTTCATTCATCAATTTAATTTAATTGAATTCATTTAAATTGAATGCAATCGTACAACACATGAATGACATTTAATCTATCAAAACATAAATAATTACATAATAGATTTACTTCCAAGATGGTAGATGTTGATTTTGATTTTATATGGTTACAAGTGGCTGAACTTTATATTTGCATGACTGTAAGATACTAATTGTGTAATTGTTTTATTCTATTCTAACAATATGCATTTGGTT
>JAODKE010000050.1:6615849-6630299 GCA_026779605.1 Mormyrus hasselquistii | reverse complement strand
AATCGCTTAGCCCGAGTGGTTATTTCAGTCAGAACGCCACACCGTCAGCCCACACAGAAAGATGCAGAGAAGCACGGTCAGGAAAGAGTAGTGAGGTAAACGAGAGTGCTGGAAATCGTGCGGCGTGGGTAGCTTCAGTCAGAACGTAGGTGTTTACACTCTGGCAGTATATAAAGAAAATATATATGTGGGTGTGCTTTTGCTCTCTTTGAAATATGAGTAGGCAGGCAAAATTTAAGAAATATGGCCACTTCATAGTGTTCGTGGGTCTGGAGGCTTGTGCCTTGTTGTTGTACTAAGGGCGGGGGAGGTATGTTTAACCAATCTGTTTGAGTCAAGGTCAGGTTTGGTCAGTAATGGCCCCTCGCTAATACACGCCCAGGCCTATCTGGGTTCTTACGGTTCTCGCTGAGCTTTGGCACAGGCTGCCGGCTCTGCTGATTACACAGGCTGTTGGGAAGTTTTGTGTTTTAATCGCTCCCCCTTAACCCTGTGGCTTCAGCTCATACTTGACGGGGGGGTATTGCCTCCTATTGACCTACAGAGAGTATAGCTTTTAAGCTATAGTAGACACACTTCTATTTTGGTAGCTTTCAGTGTTTTATTTCTGTGTATCAGCAGACTCCCTGGGTTGATCTTCCGTGACCCATAAAGACAGCACCACATAATCTCTCTAAGCTACAGGATAAAAATTCAGAAGCTGCTGGCCTTTCACTCCTTATTCCACACATGCAGGCCCCAGAACTGACACTATTCTCCACCTTAACTAATAAAAATCCCTGAAAGTTGAGCAGCATTCCTTATGAATCCCCTATAAGATTTAAATGAGAGCTTGCATGCGATTGGCTGTTTCCTGAAAATTCTACTAAGACTTGTGATGCTAACATGTTGTTTTGCTTTGTTTCCTTACTGTGTATGGGTGTGTTTGAAAACATTAGGTGGATTTTCTAAACAAAAAGATCCCATTTGTTTCTATAGGCGGAGGTGGGAAAACTAACATAAAAAAAGACCTGATAGTCCTTGAAGAAAAGGAAATGCTTAAAAATAGTAAAAATAGTTTGGTACCATTTGCAGCTATTGTACAGACCTTCACAGAGCTGACAAACGCATGCCCAGAATCTGGTCAGGCTACGGGGTGTGGTGATCGAAAACATTAGGTGGAGGCCGCATTGCAACAGTGCAATAATACCTCAGGCTAGTAAAACGGGCAGCAAGGAAAATCCTAGAGTTTAAACCGATGCCGTCAGACAGCTGGAGCTGGTTTTTCCTGGGACGACGCGTGAAGAACAGAATCTCTATGGCCCCGTTTCCTCTTTAAGACAAGGACTAATCGCCTGATAAACACGGCAGAACGATGTGGAACAAACCTTTGATTAAAAGTTCATGTCGACATGTCAGATAAAGTTTTAAACTGATTTAATAACAGCTGTATTAAGGAAGTCCACATTTACTGTGAGGGGCTAAAGAAATTCAAGGTTTGGTCAGTGTGCTTCTTTAAATTGTATTTGCAAAAGCTTTTTACACACATAGCACTTTATGAGAATGTGGAACATTTTCATTTTTTTACATCACAATAAAATCATTTCATATTTATTGTGTTAACTGATTTTTGATCTCCTCTTTCTATAATTCATATCCCATGTAATAGAAGTTTTCATCTCTCAGAATGGTTATTTAAGTAATAGAAATCCCACAAAAATCTGATGGACTTCTATTATTACAACTATCCTAAATTGTGCATTTTGTAGGTTTTAATGTGCACAAATAATGAAGTAAGCTCTTGAATTTATATGCAGTTTAACCCAACCAAGGCTAGCAGACGTCAGGAGAAGTCACGTGACCTAGGCAATGCGAGCCGATTGGAGTCACAGTAATCCCACAATGCACAGGTCTCAGGCACCACTGTAAAAGTGGGACATGCCTGACAGCCGTAATAGAAAGTTACACCAGTTATTGTTCTGTTTTCAGAAGTAAATAGTGCTTTATCTCCTGGTTTGGGCAGCAGCTCCTATGTGAGGGTTGGCAGGCTCTAGGCCACAGTCTCCCTCTTGCTCATCCCCCACTAGATGTCCGATATCAGTTGAAACATTGCTAATGTGGGGGGAAAATGGTTGAACTCCCCCCTCCACACCGCATTTGACCCGCACTCATCTAGCGTTTTATTCTGGGGATGCACAAAATTTACCTGGTATTTTTAGGCATGACTACACAAAAGAAATCCCCGGACGTCAAGCACCTTTGGCTGAAAGGTGCAGAAACCCCATCAGCTAGTCACAGTGTAGCAGCAATGCTGCAACCATCTTCCAATTTCATATATTTCTCTTTTTGTTTAACGTTGTAGTTCATCTGTGACATGAGAGAGATTTGTCGTCCCCAAAATAGCGTGAAAATGCATGCTTATAACCGTACCTATTGTGCAGTTATGGGACACATGGTGTTTTCTGTTTTGTGCACTTAGCAGAAAGCAGTCACTTACAGTCTCCATTTCACTGTTGCCCCGTGCCCCTCCCTGAATATGCTGGACTTGAGATTAGTTTATGACAGGGTTTCTCAAACTGGTCCAAGGACCCGGTTGAGAAACTCTGGTTTCAGAGACTGCGCACAGACACGCACATGGTAATGATTAGAGATATTTGGATCGGTATCGGCGCCGATCCAGACCTATTTGACGGATCGGGTATCAGCCATGCGTGACCGATCCACGTCCTATACTTACTTATTTAGTTTTTGGCAATCAATCGCATGACAGCTCTTTCCCATTTTACATGTATTTTTTTTTTTTTTGCAGCATTCAAATCGAACGCTATCGCTGCCCCTCAGTCTTTTTTGCTACTCAGTGGGTGTGAGTACAGTGACTTTCGCCTGCTGTGACATCATGCGCATACCCGTAAGATAAGCGTAAGATAAGATCTGGGAGTATTTTACGCTTTTCAGAAACCAGCACAGCGATTTGCAATCTATGTCAAATAAAGTTTTCAGGTGGGAATAGTGTTTAATCGACAATCCCATTTAACAAAGCGCACGCAACTGCGAGACAAAACAAAGCAACTTAATTGGACTGTTTTGCGAACTTGCTGCAGCTTGTGATACAAGAGGGGCTGCCATTGCAACAAAAGTGTTACTGTTTTTTCAACTGCGCTGACACCAATGGGAGAAAAACTGTTAGAATTTTAAGCATTTGCCACTTGTGTATACTTGCTTTGAAGATATTCATATTGAACTGCAAATGGCTCAAAAACAAACGAGGTGGAACAGTACATTATGAATGTGTGTAGTAGCCTAATGAAATATTTTTCGTCATACATTTTTTCAATCTGTATTTACTAGCTTAAAAAAAATAATATATAAATTATAACAAAGTAAAAAGAGCTCTTGTATCGGAATCTGTTTCGGTATCGGCAGTTGTGTATCGGAATCAGATCGGAACTGAAAAAACGTGGATCGTCCATCTCTAGTAATCACCAGTCTCAAGTGGTCACACCTTGATGGGGGACTATTTGACCCCCACAGCTGTTTCATTAACAGAGGACTCATCGGGGCAGGAAGGCATCTCAGGAGTAGTAATTCCGCACAAACGTTTGCCTCGTTTCTTGGGCTGCCTCACCAACACACGGATAAGTTTTCTGATTTCAAGGTTATCACAGACATGCAAGGTCAGAAAGACTCCCAGCCATTTCCCCGGTATTTGGAAACATCAAAATTTATTGTTAAGATGAACGTTAGCCTGCTCAGGGTCAGCTTACTGCAAGCCCTCAGATGAAAAGCTCCTCTGTAGGGCAAAGTCAGCTTATTTGAATGGACTCCAAATTAGTTAGGGGGAGGGAGCAGTACAAAAAAACAGAAGGGGAGGCCAGCTGAGAACATCTGGAGGACTTTGCAGAGATGCTGAGCCATTTTACACCCCGTCCCCTGCAATTATTCTGTACCGTGATAATGCAGAGAAGGCTGATAGCCCCAACCCCCCCACGTGGTGCCAGCTCACAAGGAAGCAGGGGAAAGGTCAGGGGTGTGGAAGAGAGGCAGGCAGTGCTGGAGATCTGCCCTGGAGACCAAACAAAGACCCCTGCAGCAATGCAATGCAGCCAGGAGGCCTGGGTGGGGGAAGCAGGCATGGAGGGGCTTCAAACCGGGGTGTCTGCGGCGAGAGGTGTTTGCTCTGGATAGCTTCAGGAAGAACCCCGGGAATGTTGTGCTTTTCTAATCTCTTTCTTCGAGTATTAGAAATCACAATCAATGTATGGTCAAAAAATATACAGTAGAAACATATGTCAATGATGATCTTCAGCACCGACCCGGTCCACTATATCGGTTTCTGGAGCGGCATCCCCACCGCTCTGGGCCCCTGGCGATTCTTCTGCGTGAACGCAGCGAGATTCCCGGGAGGCTTACTTCCAGCTGCGCAAGCTCAATTACTTGATGTAGGAAGGTTCTTTAATGAACAGCCTATTCATCCTGTGCACAGGAATTAAATTAAGGGAGAGTTTATGTCTTAAATAAATCACACTGATCCAAAGATGATACACGGCTCTTCTGTTAAAGGATTAATGAGCCTCGCCTTTGTTTTTGCACTTATCTGCAGTCTCCTTAGCAATATGCCGCTAACCACAAAGTAGACAGGATCTCTATGATTGTGTTTTCTGACGTGCAGGTGACTCAGACCTCTGAGAAGCTCTCACTACTGATGGCACAGATGAGACAGCTCTGCGTCACCCTCTGAATCACTGTTTCCATTGCCAGCATCCAAAGCAGCATCGTGTTATAATAGTGCAAGAAACACATATTTCTTTGTTTACCCATAACATTAATCCCAGTTCTCTACACATCCCAATCCATGGTGCTGTCTGAATGATTGAAGTCCTGTCATTTCTGTCTCTTCTACTGTGTTTTACCCTTGATGTCTCCGTGCTGAAAAACACGTCCGTGCCTCTGCAAATGTAACAGGCCTCAGGCCTATTTTCACAGGCCCCCATGTTGCTAATCCCAGGTATTGACTGGCTCTGGGTCTGTCTCCCCCCCCCCCGCCCCACAGGGCATGCGGGTACTGGTGGATGCCCGCGACAAGCTGGGGATCGCCTGGCAGAACTCGGAGAACGGCAAGCACGGCATGTTCGTGATGGCCTTCGAGAACAAGGTGGGGGTGCCCGTCGATCCCAGCACCTTCCAGCAATACGTGCCGGCACTGCAGGCGCTGTGGGCCGACGCCGGCATCCGCGAGGCCTATGGGCGCAGGAGCGAGTTCCAGCTGGTGAGTGCGCCACCCTGGGGTGCCGTGTGATAGTAGGCGAGGCTTCCAGTGTGCTTAATTTCCTCAGCTGATCCACTTTTTAAATGGTAGGTAAAATCACCGTCCCCAGAAAACATCTGTATAACAACAAGCCAGTTTGTGCAGACTGCTGGGGTCACAGTGGACGATTGTCCTTGCCATGCCTGCGAAGCTGCTTTCCTAATGTTTTCGCTTGCTTAGTTTCTCTGAAAAGACTGATGAGTCATCTGCCCATAACAGGAAAACTGTTTCTGCGAAGCATAAACCACAGTGATTAATGTGGCGTCCATCGTGTCAGGGTGTGAAGAATCTCTGGCTGCTGTTTTGTGTCGAGAATATTTTGATTTTTCTATTATGCTGGTTTGATTGCACAGCTTTTTTTCTTGTCCTTTTGTACTTTGATCCGACGTTACATAAATCAGTCACAAAATTCAGTTTGCGTACTGCCTTATTTGTCTATTCTACAGAGACAACCCACCACAGGCATACTGATTTTAGGGAGGTGGTACTTGCTAGGTTTGGGCAGTATTACCCCCCAGCAAAATTTATTGGGGAATATCGGGATAGCATTGCTTTTGAAAATACAGTCAAAATACCATATACCTCAGTATATTGTCTGGACGGTGTACAGGTGTTGCAAATTAGATAACGACCAAGCCCCATGTTGGCTGGCTGGGGCGGGGGAGGTGCTGGCGGTTTGCTGACCGGGTGGAGTGGGGTTGCAGCGGTAAAAATTTGAGTGATCATTTTATCACCACTGAATAGCGAAATTACAGACTGTCGGCACGCTGTGCCTCATTCACAGGTGTCTGCGGGGGACTCATGGAACTTCCCGGAGAGTCGGGACGTCTGACAGTGGCTGCATCCGAAGTGTCTTACAATACTAACGCGAGGAAAATTCAGCCTAGTCTTATTTGTTTTCACTTGCGTTTGTGTGCAATCCGAAAGTAACAGAAATAATCAGGTTACGTTACTTAAGTACTGATAATCATACTGGAGAACATTTCTTCTCCACACACTTCTCCTAACTCTCCCTCACGGATATACATATCAGTAGCACCATGGTCTCCTGCCTCCCCTGTCACAGCAAAGGTATTTTATTGTTGTCTCAGGGCAACACTATTCCGGTGTCTTGAAATCTTAGAGATAAAATTTGCCGGGTGAGAGAGCTGGGAAGCACTGAAAATACTGTGGTATACCATTATCATGGTGTCCAACATCAGGAGGTTTGTTTAACTCTGTTGTCATGGTGTCCTACAGCAGGAGGTGTGGTTAACTTTGCTGTCATGGTCTCCTACAGCAGGAGGTGTGGTTAACTCTGTTATCGTGGTCTCCTACAGCAGGAGGTGTGCTTAACTTTGCTGTCATGGTGTCCTATGGCAGGATATGTGGTTAACTCTGTTGTTATAGGTTCCTGCAGCAGGAGATGTGGTTAACTCTGTTCTCACAGTGTCCTACAGCAGGGAGTATGGTTAATGGTGTTGTTGTGGCCTCCTAAAGCCATCCTTTTGTGGTGGCAGCTTTGATGTATGTCCATTTTGCTACGAGGGGGCAGGCTTTTCTATACTGCCTTCCCCGGGGCCTGCAGGCAAGCTGACAAGACTTCCTGTTTGGGAAAGGCGGCCCTCAGGACTAGCAAGTCTCTGAAAAGAGGATGTTGCCTCAATCCACTTGGGGAGCTTAGGGAGGAAAAGAAATTACCATGACAGTTAAAAGAAAAGATTCTCTGGCTCTGCCTTTCAGTCTCACATCTCATATTTTCTTAAGATTATATTTCTGTAGCACTTCCCAAGGATTGCAAAAAAAAAAAAAAATGTCTCTTTCTTCAAATATCTCACTTAGCTAGACGAGGCTGTAATGTATGTTTCACATAATAGTATGCGAATAGGCTGTTTTTATGACCTTAATGGTATGAAGTAAATAGTCAATACAGATGCAGAATGCATGTTACTGGGAACTGATAACATAATTGTCTGGTTGTGGTAATTTTAAGGGAATAAATTTGCATTTTCTCTGTAATCTGTATGTTGATATTGGACAGGGAAGGTAGAAGGTACTTGAGCTTGGTGAACAATTTCTGATTCCAGTAACAGCAATTGCAGAATACAGATCTGCATGCTTTGCATTCCTCTACATCCAGGGTTTTTATACTACTTTGGGGATTTTGTGGAAGGAGTGTTATTTAGGTAACTCTGAATGCACATCCTGCGACGTGGGAAGTTCTCAGACTGGCCTCTCTGACCACAGCTAGACATTCTCGGATGACTGATTAAGGATTTAGCCCATTCCTTTGCTGACCACATCTGAGGTTCACCGAGACTGACTGTAAGGAGGTTACGGATGAGCCGAGAGACTTGTTTATAGGAAGAGGGTAATATCACGATGTATATTCTGGACGAGATGGTCGGTCTGTCCCTCCCATGAGTCTCTGAGACAGCGACCCAGTAGAATGCTGTGCATTTCCTGTCCCCCGCATTGCCTGACGTCATCCCAGCTCGGATCATTCACAGACACAAATATCGCTTTGGATGGAAAGTAGGGAGCATAGGAACATTTTACAATTCATGCAGTAACGTGAGGAGCACTGATGGTCGATTTCCTAATGACCTGTTCCTTATGCGTCCGGCTGCTTCCCCCATCAAAGCAAAGTTGCTTTATTATCACCTGAACTCTGTAATGCGTCTGTCACACGCTGCGAAAAAATGTTGTACCGCCGGCAAGATGGCTTCAGTAAGTGTTTTGCTCGTTGTTAATACTCGTGTTCCCGACCGTGTTTGTCTCGAGCGTGTATAGATGACCCACTGTGTGCGTACCTCGCTGTCCGGCGTCTGACCTCTCTGTGTTTTCGCAGTATGGTGGGGGCCCAGTGTTCGTTCGGTGTCTATAAGGGGGCGTGTTCTCCCCTTTAAAAGAGCCTCTTCATCATTCGTGTCACAATGCCTCAGTCTGCCTGGTGCAACAGTGTCAAATAAAGCAATAAATGGAATATACTGTAAATATGTAAGACATAAATACTGGACATTTTAAGACAAATGATAGACATTAGGATAAGAATAGTGTTGGTGGGTGAGAGAGATTATGCAAATGGGTAATGGAAATGAAAGAGCAGATCAGAAGAGTGTACAGTAAATAAATAGGATATGTATTTGAGTTTGTTTATGTGCGTATGAGCTACACGCGAGCTACACGCCGCTGACACCCTCGTGCGATAGATGTGGTGTCCACCATACTCACTAAGACAGCCTGCAAAACTGGCTCTCTCTTTAAAGGGAGTGCATTGTGCGCTCAGCGTCTGCTGTTAGGATCTCTTTGTAGGCAGTTAGCCGCTGGGACAATCTGCTTCTGACGGCTGCTTGTGTGTCTCCTTTCATGGGGTCAGACAAAGAGGGTGTCAGACAGCGCCGATCTGTTTAACGCGGCCCGGCCAGAGGCCACGCCCCATTTTGCCACTCGTCCAGGGTGAGGACCGAGTGTCTCCCGGCAAACCAGGGCTACTGTTCTCAGAGAGGTCGTGGTCAGCGGTGGGGGAGAAGTGGCCCCCTCCCCCGGCTCTGCTACCCCTCTCGCCCCTCCTGCTGAGACCTGGAAGTGTTCCATGTGTATCGGAGCTCATCGGATCATCGGCGTGGGCGGGGACCAGCTGTAGTTAATCGGAGAATCCCCATCAGGCGGTGCGGCCACGGGTCATGTGAAAGTGAGGACCTGGCTCTAGTCTCCGCTCTCCCCACATTGACTCCGTCTTTTCATTCTGTATGCGGCTCAGAACACAGAGACACCCCCCCCCCCCCAACCCGCCACCACTCCCTGAAGGCAACAGGTGGAAATTCTGGTAGAGCCAAAAGTTGGTAACTTCGCATATTCTTACGGCCTCTTTCTGCCGCGTGCCATGCTGACAGAATCTTTGGGACTTATTTATTGCTTGGGGTTTTGATGATATACTACAGCAGGGCCTAAGAATAAAGACTGTAATTTACTGAAACACAGCAGGAGCTAATCAGGCATGATGTGAGAGCCCACGTGCGGCTCTGTGTGTGAATGGTGTTTTTACGTTATAAGCCCGCTGAGAGTCCCCCATGTGAGTCACTTTTGATTCTTTTGTGGGATTATCACTGAGTAAGTCACAGTCTGAAAGGCAAGAGATTATCCGCCCTCGCCTTCTACAAAGGGAAAGACCAGCTGGATGGATGTTTATATTACCTGAGGAATTCTGGGAGTATTATCTGGTTTTTCTGAAGGAAGCTGATGTGGTACGGTTGCCGTGTGGCCAGCAGGCACCAGCCGACGTATGTGGAAGAGATCACGTGACCAGGGCGAGAGAGATCACGTGACCAGGGCGAGAGAGATCACGTGACCAGGGCGAGAGAGATCACGTGACCAGGTCGAGTGGTGGCAAGCCTGGAGAAGTCTGGGTGTGACGGCTGTTTGACGGGCAACTTGTGGGAGATATGGGAGGTTCTCATCAAACTGAAGCAAATAGACTATATAATAACAAAGACACTTTATTGATCCCGTATGGAGAACTTCTCTTTTCACCCCATCTTGTTCTCCATCACACCCATTCAAAGCCCAGCCCGTAAAGCTGGTGGTTAAGGGCCTCGCTCAGAGGCCCGCAGACATACCCATTCTGCCAAGGTCTGGCTCAAACCAGTGCCCTTCTAATGACAGGCATAGAGGCTTAGCCCACTGAGACACACACTGCCGTTCTCAGGGGTCTTTGCTGTGATCTTTGTGTCTTGTGTTTCTTGTATCTTTTTGTGCCCTAAACTGTGCTCAGATCCAAACCACTTGACTTTGTTCAAGCTGATTTTGACCAAAAAATCTTATGTGGTTTTTCCAGAACGCAGGGGGCCTGCCCCCCTAACCCCCACCATGCAGAAAGGTTGACTGCATTCGATTCACATATGCACCCAGACTTACTGTTATGTCGAGCAAAATTATGCTCCAATTTGACGATAGAATACTGACTGCTTCCTTTATGCCCTACAGAGTCCAGAGCCAATTATAGCATTTTAGTGTGAAGGCCCAATAGCAGCTCAGTATATTAAAGCGTTCTGTGGCAGCTTTGATCCCAGCTCGAATAGAACACTTCATTACTGCCGTGTTAAATGCAAATAGCAAGATCAAAAGTTACCAAATGAAAGCAGTCAGATTTAAACCAGCTGTGATCATTTTCCTGTAAAAGAGAAACAGAAAATAAATTGCCCAACTTGACCATGGTCTCCAGAGGCCAGCTTTAATGTTAAAAAACGAGAACAGTAAATAAAAGTCGAGGATGTCACACATTTTCATCTACTTTTTCTACTGGAATATATAGGCTAATAGGCTAATTTTATACAGTTTACATATTTCAGTTGTTAATCTTATATATGCAAATGTAAATATAACCATATCGTGAAGGTGCAGTCATTTACAGCCATCCCAAACATAGGACATTAATGTTGAATGAATAATGTTGGCTATCTAATACAATGGTGCGTGTCAAGGTCTGGGATATATTACACAGTAAGCTAACATTTGGTACTTGTAGTTGACGTGTTGAATGCAAAATAAATGGGCAGGGACTTTGGTAAAAGTCAAATGACTATGGCCAGATGACTGGGTCAGAGCATCTCAGAAACACCAAGGCTATGAACTGCCGAGAGGGGATTTGGCAGCCAAGACTCAAGATGTGAATGAAGGCTATTATATCTGGTACGAACCAAGAGAAGGGCTACTGCACATGGAGCTGCCTAGCTGCAGGCCAGAGTGCCCATGCTAATTCCTGTCCCCCTTTGAAAGCACCTACAACGGGCATGTGAGCATCAGAGCTGGACCTTGCTGCAATGGCAGATGGTTGCCTGGTTTGGTGAATCGAGTTCTGTCTTGCATCAGGTACGCATTGAGCATGTGTGGGATACGTTGGACTGACAAGTCCCATCCACAGTTACACAGCCGCATGCGCAGCCGCATGCGCAGCCGCATGCGCATATAAGGCTAGGAAGCTCTGTGGCTGCCTCATGCCAATCCCTGATGGGCCCCACACTTCACTGTGATATGGTTTTCAAGGGCTGGTGCATTGCAGCATCGAGGGGGAGCGTGTCTCCAATGAAACTAACATGCTTCCATCTCCTACTCCATCTGTTCAGCCTCTGATCTGTTCAGTATCTCAAAAACACTAACAAAAAGCTGCTCTGGTGCTGTGTGTATTTCTGTGCCTGTGTGCGTGTGTGTGTGTCCTGTGACTGTAGAAACCAGACAAAAAGTGTCAAATGAGCCATTTGTTTTACAGAGCAATGACTTTAAAGACCATAATATACTGAAACCCATTTGCTCATTTTATCTTATCTGCTCTTCGATAAATTATAAATAGAACGTATAGTTAAATATACAGCCATTCCAACTGTAATAATTTTATAGTTTAGAAGTATAAAATCAGGGAGAACAGAAACAGCCCAATAAAAATGTTTATATTGAAGGCCTGTGTAGCATGTGATTTATGTTGACAGTCAGATTAGGATCCGAGGGCCTGTTTTTTTCTTGTCCTGTTTGCGTGATGCCCCCCCCCCCCCCCCAGTCAGAACAGTCTAAGGTGGTCAGAAGGGCAGGTTCGGAACATTGTAAAACAAGGTCTATGAACAGAAAGAGGCTTCCTGCAGTGGTGGGGAGTGAGAAGTGCTGACGTGCCCCCCTCCCCCCGCCGTTCTCACTCACCGTGCCACCTGTATCAGTGACCCCGCTCTGCGCCGGCCCGTCGGATCGCTCCCCCTGCCAGAAGGTGACCCACAGCCAAGCCCACATTGTGAGCTGTTAAGGAAATCGGAGACTAGAAAAACACCAGCCCCATTTCTCCTGCCAATTCGTTGTTCCAGAAACCACAGTCGGCCAGCTCACTGCTAGGAGGCTGATGCTGTTCACCTACTTAATCCTTAGAATTCATTTCAGCCTGAAATATATTTGGCTACGTGAAAAACCAAGACTCATTTTATTCATTTGAAAAACTACACTTTGTAATTTTTCTTGTCGTTTCATACACGGTAGTTCGAAATAGGTTTGCAATTGAATTGTCCTGTTTCCTGAGTTTGTTTACTAATGAATGAAACAACAGGCTTTTCAAAGTCAAATCTGAAGAAATCTGAAGAATGGAAAATTCATTTAAAGAGAAAGAATTTGCCATACCATGAATATGCAATTCTTGTGTAAACATTGTATACTGACACCTAACTGTAAACTCTGTATCTTCAGCATTGTTTCATATTTTGTAACAGATAACGGGAAAATCATATAAGCAGATTTTAGAAGAATAATTCAAGCAGTACATTAAAACAAAATGATGGTGAAATAAATCAACCCTAAATCATTCAAATAAATACACAGTCCACTGTACGTTGATGACTATTTCTGGGCTATATAATAAAACGTGAGAGAACTGTACCCTGATCTATGAAAGCGAATGCGGCAATCCGTCAGGGTGGGTAAGACAGAATCCCAGGGATTTGGTGGGAGTCATTCAGATCTGATTCGGTGCCAGAACAGATTCCAGCGGCATCCGGCTGTTGCGCTGGATCCCAAGGTCTGCCTGCTTGCATTTGTGTTTACATTTAACCGTCCAACTGTTAAATCTTTCACATTGATTGTTTAGAAAACCCAGCTTACCTTAGTCTTCCAGTGTACTTGTCTATGTTATAAGGATATAGTGTGAACAATGTCTCTCAGGCACAGCAAACAAGCAGCCCCTGTAGAGTACAGTTTCTTCCTCTCAAACACTAAATCATTTCTTCCCGTAAGGGGAAAAACCCATCCACTAGATACTGTGGTATTTGGAAGCCCTACAGAGGTTCACCAAACCATTATTTCATAGACCGTGCAGCCAGATGAAATGACTGATAATCTCATTGGCTGATCCAAAGTAAATAATCAGGCTCTTTATGGAGGAAGGGTGTATTTGTATATTGAGCTGGCTTGGAACAGTGGCATGCACTGGAACATGAACTGATAAGAGCAGAATGCACATTCCTGAGGAGCTGGATCATGGTCTGTTTCTCGAGGAACTGATCATCTAATGGCCAGGAATGATCCCTCACAATGGTACAGTGCTACAAATACATAAAATAGTACAGTAAAGGACTTTGTGGTTTTAATATCTGATCATAACATTTTCTGAAGTTCTGGAAGTGTTTCCAGTGGAGATACACCAACCCACCGGCCAGCAGCTAGAATCGGCCAAATTTCAGCGTGCTTAATCCGGACCGGAGACCGACAAGTCAGTCTCATGCATTTCCTATACCAAACCAGTGCCTTTTACGTATGCGCCATACGTCATACGCACATAGGCTCAGGCGCGTGCACGCTCACAGACACGCTGAAGTCGTGAAGTTCTACGCGGTGAGAGAAGACGGCACAAAGCTTGCAATTTGTAATATATACAAAGCTAAAGTAAACCGTGGGGAAACCACCACGAAAACGCTGTGAAACATCGGAGATAGACTTTAAACAGATTTTAAACATATACTAGATAACCCTGAAAACGAATAACCATTAAAATTGCAAAGCTAGCTATGTTTTATTTTCCTATGATAGACTAAAAATGTTTTAACTTTAACCCCCTGCGCTATAATGTCCGTACTGTATGAAAGTGAAAGCCCGATCTTAATCTATCTTACTAGCGATGTATAGCATGCGATGTTGGTATTTACAATATTACCCTGCAACTATTCCTGTTTGGAAGATTATAGTACACTTCAGTCTGTTTGGAGGTTCGTAACCTATGGACTTGTGCAAAAAGAAATCGGAATCGGTCAAGAAAATTGCAATCGGTGCATCTCTAGTTTCTAAAATGATTGACTCATATGCTGTTATTACAGTTTTCCCCAGTCATTTTAACGCGTCCACTTTTTCAAAACACTTAACACATGCACCATTACCATTGGACTATGTGAGCTAAACTATCTATACTTTTGCATTGCTTTGACACAATATGCATTCAAATCACCACTTCCCCCAAATTTCATGAATACTTCTCTCAATCACTGTTCGCCACCAGCAATACTTTGTACAACTACAGCTGATTTTTCAGACGCTTAATCTGTGTAAAACAGTTAACTTTAAGGTCAAAACCTAATGAAATTTAGAGCAAATTGAAATATGCTGCATTTTGACAGACAAAGGACACTATGCACATGCACTAACACAAATAATTGTGCTTTTAGCA
>JAODKE010000050.1:6592261-6606257 GCA_026779605.1 Mormyrus hasselquistii | reverse complement strand
GGGTGGGCCCCCAATGGGAACACAGGGAGGTTGGGCGGGCGCCGCGGGGGGGGGGGGGGGGGCACCATTGTGACCCCAAGCAAGGCCCTTGACCCCAACTTGCTTCAGGGGGACTGTCCCTGTAGATATAGTACATAAGAACATAAGAAATTTACTAACAAGAGGAGGCAAATCGGCCCATCAAGCTTGTTTGGGGAAAAAAACTAATAGCTCAGAGTTCTTAAAATCTTATCTAGTTTTGATTTAAAGGAACCCAGGGTTTTAGCTTCCGCTACTCTAGCAAGAAGACTATTCCATACTCTAACTACACACTGTTTAAAGAAGTGCTTCCTCAAATTTGTTTTAAAATGTTCTCCCACTAATTTCCACTTATGGTCATGAGTTTTAGTATTTAAACTAATATTGAAATAGCCATTTGGCTGAACAGCATCCAGACCTCTTAGAATCTTATATACCTGTATCATGTCCCCCCTTAGTCTCCTCTGCTTGAGGCTAAACAGATTCAGCTCAGCTAACCTCTCCTCATAAGACATTCCTCTATGACCAGGAATCATTCTCGTAGCCCTCCGTTGCACCTTATCCAAGGCAGCAATGTCCTTCTTGAGGTATGATGACCAAACCTGCACACAATATTCTAGGTGGGGTCTTACAAGGAATTATATAAATAAGTAATTCACTGTCATTTTGCATAAAAGTGCCTGCTAAATGAATAAATGTAAATGTTTTACTGTAATATATGTGTTGCCATACAAACTGTTTTTGCACAGAATACATTGTGTTGCGATGCAAAAAGGAGACGGACACTCCATGGCCTCATTTGTATAGATGGTAACAAAGCAGCAAACAAAAACAAAATTACGAAATTTCTGCTAAAAGCACAATTATTTGTGTTAGTGCATGTGCATAGTGTCCTTTGTCTGTCAAAATGCAGCATATTTCAATTTACAGTGCTCTAAATTTCATTAGGTTTTGACCTGAAAATTAACTGTCTCGAACAGATTATCTAAACGTCTGAAAAATCAGCTGTAGTTGTACAAAGTTTTGCTGGTGGCGAACATTGACTGAAAGAAGTATTCAAATGTGGGGGAAGTGGTGATCGAATGCATATTATGTCAAAGCAATGCAAAGGTATAGATAGTTTAGGTCACATAGTCCAGTGGTTTGGTGTTACAGGAAGTGTTTTGAAAAAGTGGACATGGTATTGAGACGCGTTAAAATGTTTGGAAAAAAACTGTAAAGCCCTTGTTTTTTTCACAAGTTTATAAACAAATTAGTACACTGAGGTACAAATTCCTTTATTAAATTATTATTAACACAGAAAAATTACATGATAGTTAATGGATGGGTTTCTTGCTTGTTCTTTTCTCAACTTGCTTGTAGTTCGGAGTGACAACAGCTAAATGCCACCTTGTGGCCAAATTCTGGAATTGCTTTAATGAGTGACCTTTTCTTTTCGTAACCTAAATGACGCTATCATCCATCACGAGATTACAAAAAGACACATTGAGCAGCGTGAAAACTGAAATTCGCCCATTGGCGATATGGTTTTATATATTAGCATGTACATATATATTGGTTCACTTTTCTGCATGATACTTGCACTGTGATACATGTGCTTGTGACATTTGAGATGAGATATAAGTTGATGCTGACTGTAGACTTTTTTCTTTATGCCACTGTTTTTGGACGGGAGGGAGGGGGGCACCTGCCTCTTTTGCCTTTTGAAAGCGCCCTCCGTCCAGAATATCTAAATGCTGCTTTTTCACTGACCACCGTTTATGCAAAATATACTGTGGGGGATCCCAGAATTTATGAGAAGGTCTTTGTGCGACATACCAGTTGTTGTGAGTGTCTCTGTCATTCTGTTATCACTCAGAACAGTGGACATCAACTCGATGGGGCATCACCACCAAAAACTGTCATGCTTTGCTGCAGGCTGAGAGGCTGACACAGATGACAGCTTCACCTTTCAGTCAGTCTCGGGGCCTGAGAACGCATGATTAGGTCAACTGGCAACTGTCCATGGCAAATTATTATGCATATCAGTGTCCACCAAGGGACTGGCATCTCATCTAAGGTGTCCCCCTGCCCTGCGCCCTGTACCAGTTTTTTTACTTCTTATAATTCACAGAAAATCCCCATCACATCGCGTGTTTATGGCCTGCTAACCGTGTGATCACCTACTGCGATAAGAGAACCAATTCTTCCTGGAACCACACTTTCCTGTTATTCCTATTAATTCTTTGCTAAATCCAACCCCTGATTGTTGAGCTCCTGTGTTCATGTTTGAGAATGACAGCAGTGTCTGAGCTCCTCCTAGTCTCATTTTGGCTATTAGTGTCTCACCTCACACATTACATGCTTCTTATAATCTTTTAATGTTGAGCACAGTTTAAACAACAGTTTAAATGACAAAAACTCTATCATTACCATTCGTGTTTGTTTGCTGGTGGTACCTGGCAGTACCTTTGGATAAAAGAGCAGATCTGAGCCTTCTGAAAGAGTCATAGGCAGAAAAGTCAAGTTTGCAATACCATCTGCCTTTCATTTTTCAGAGATTGGCATCATTGTGAAATTTCTAAAACAGAGCAATCAAAATGTCACCGTGCAGAAAAAAAGTCTCTCTTTATGCTGTCTGTATAAAAAAAACGTTTTTAATGACACAATTTCATGAAATTTTAAATATTGTATGAAATGCGAAGGCTGTTTTAACTCCCTTTCATCGAGAGTGGCCGTTTTTTTGTCATATTTTTTTGTGTATTATTCTGCTTTCATTGTCCCTGGTCGTACCTCCAGCGCTGGTTAGTTTGTATGTCCTGCCAGTGTTGTACAGGTTTCCTGTCACGGTCCAAAACCATGTTGTTAGGTGAGCTAACATCCATAAATCGCTCATGTTGTGCGTGTGCATCCCATCCAGGGTGTTTCCTGGGATAAGCTCCAGGCTCTCGGCATCCCAGCACTGGATAAGCAGCTGAAGCTGATCATTTAGACACTGGGACATAAAATAATGATAAGGCATGTGACATTTCTCACTTTTATAGCGCTGTGCTTTTGTCGCTTTTAGAGAGAGCCGTGATGATTTTAAGGCTCTGACCATCTGTCCCATGGAGAGGGCTATTTGGTGAGGTCTTTATACAGCCTTATCAAATTCCATTATTCACACTGCAGGAGCCCCTCACCTTCATGAGCTGTGGTGGATGGTTCCGGTCCAGAATGTACAAGTTCAGACCAAGATTGTTTCAACCAATCAGTTAAGTACTCTGTAATTGGCCTAGACCTGAAGTATCCTCCTATGACCATGAGAAAAATGTTCAGAGAAACAAAGGAGGCTGAAACCAATGCCGGTCAACCCGTCAGGTGACTTTGTTGCACACCTCGGGCACCATCTTCCGAGGGGCCAGTGAAGCTCATCTTGGATCCAACAAGACTTCCGCTGGCCCTGACTATCTGAGAGATGTCATTAGGAGGTCAGGAAAGACCGACAGTAGGGCTGCTTTTTTCTGCTGTGAAGTTTTAATCCCATGGGGCAATTGGGGTGGGAAAATAACTTTATATGGAGTCATATTGAGATGTTTTTCTTTTGCTACAGAATATCATACACCCATCTTGCTTGGCACTTACTATAAAATGATCATCTCTGGCCTGACAAGATCAGCATGCATTTCAACAAGAAAGTTCCGCTGGTCCAAATCTGACTCACCGTTTATTAGGATCACAAGGAGAGCAGTACATGCCAGCAATGCCGATTAATGTCTCCTTCGCTGGAGGTACGTGACTGGCCGCATGGATCAGCCTTGCTCTGGCATTAGGGATTGAGAGTCACGTCTGCTGTTGCTTCATAGTATGGATTGCGTGCCAGGGCAAAAGCCCACCGCCCACCCTGGTTCTTGGGTGGCCGTGAGGATGGGCTGAGGTAGAAGGGAGGGCATTCGAGCTGGAAACTCACATGTGGAAGGACATGAATGGAACTTGTGATCGCAATGAACTCCAGACCTGCAGATCTGAAACTTTGCCAGGATGTTCCTGTTACAGATGTAGACCATTGGCCATATATTAATCCTGCAGAGCAACTTTACACCAATTAATGGAATAATTTCTTCTTTGTGCCAGTTTCTTGGAAGCTTTTCATAGAGGTACACCAATAGCTCAAAAGGTCACAGCTCACACATTTCCGTCTCGTTTTCCTCGGACTAACTAGTGTACTCGTGACAAGCACCAATACGTTCACACTGCCAGGTCCTGAAATGTTTGCTGTGCTGTAACTCCCCCAACCCCCCCACCCTCGAGGGCTTCTGTCTTCTGGGATTCAGTCCCAGACCTCATTATCTCTTTGGAAATCAGCATAGACACCATTGCTGCCAGTAAGTGTGAGGAACCCTTGCTAATTCTTCCTGGAACCACACTTTCCTGTTATTCCTATTAATCCTTTGCTAAATCCAACCCCTGATTGTTGAGCTCCTGTGTTCATGTTTAAGAATTACAGCAGTGTCTGAGCTCCTCCTAGGTGGGCTTCTCTCCTTATGGCTCTCCTATGCATATTAGAGTCTGACCTCTATTCGCCAGAACCTACTGTAATAGAGACATTTTTTTTCGAACCCACGTCAGCCCGGCATACCGTGCCGCTGTCTTTTTTCATGCCTGCTGGCTCGCTCTGCTCTCTGCCTGAGGAACCCCTCGGTCCTTGGTTATATCCTGTGAAACTCAGGAAGGGTGTGGATGTTTTCGTGAATGGATGCGATCTGGGCAAAAACTCCTCTTTATGTACATTTTGCTCAAAAATGTATACATACCTATAACCAACTGTAGTTAGCATGAAGTTTGTTGACTGTTAGAGACAGGCTTGGAGAAATGGCCCAGCCCATGTGAATTTATAGGCTTTTACCCGTTAAAGTTATAGAGCGAAACCATTCTTTTGCACGCTGCTCGAATTGCCTGATCCCACTCACCCCATTCCACCCTCCAATCACGCTGTTTTCCATCTGCAGTATTTTACAGCTGGTGCCAAAACCTGAGAATACACGCGCTGTTGCAGAAGCCAGGCGGGTGTCATTTGCATTTTGGGAGGAGGGAGTGTGGGTTTACTCACATGTATGTGCACTTTGACTATTGTTTTACGGTTGCTACACAGTTTATCTTCCGTTAAGGGACAATCATTTCCCTGCAAGATTGCACGTAAAGTGGGATACCCGTATCTTCGGTTTTTTGAAAAAAAATTTGGAAAAGTCCAGAAATAAACAGTTCATAAGTTTCAAACTGCATGCCAAGAGAGAACAGGCTGTAACACGTTGAAATCCGCCAGCCTAGTCACGCCTAGCGCATAACTCATCTCCCTTTGTCCCCCTACCCACACTTCACAGCAGAACTCTCATCCAGTCTCCTCTAGCGTTCTCCTTGATCGCGATCGTTGCCGCATCTCAGTGTCTGTTACAAAAATGTATAAAAAGCATGATTTTCATTGCTTTGTCATCATTTGATATATATATTTATCAATTCATTGTATTGTTGTGTCTTGAGAATTACATTAAAACATCAGAATGTCTGTGTCCACACTTATGGTGTGATAACGCTTCTCTTCATGGCAATCTATGTGAGGATGCAATGAGTGTAACAAGCCTGGGTGTATGCAATTAGAGTTATAACTATCAAGTACCTAGTCATATAAAAAGTGCCACACACTCTGTGGTCAAGCGTCTGGTCATGGAGTGGATGCCTCAGGGTAGAATCATTGGTATGTGGACTGTAGTGGTGGTCAGACCAGGAGAAACATCAGCCAGCATTCATGCTGCTGTCAGCTACGATGGCTGCCTATGGGACACCACTTGACCACGACCCATACATGTTTCCTTAACTAATAACTTTCTTGAGCTAAAACACCAAGGACAGGAAACCATATCGCCTCTGTTCTTAGGAAATATCCTGTTATTATTCTGCTGCTTTTGAATATATAGGAAATATCCATCAATGCTGTTGAAAGCTGAAACAAAACCGATGTGGAATTATTGGCCAGTAGCAAATACACTTAAAAATACTGCCAACTATTGTATACCTGGTGGGGAAAATCCTGTGTTCTCATTGGTTTTCGGCAGCCTGGTGGCTAGTGGCTTCCTGTTCTGCGTCATTTATTTGGCCTACGGCTTGCGATAATGGTTGTTGTAGTTTGTGTGTGTGTGTGTGGGGGGGGGGACTCAGCGCCGTCTGGCCGACCCACAGCTGTTTCCTGCCCTGGGGCTTTTCTAGACACACGCGGATGCAGTCATGGCCACCGTGCGCCATTCCCCCTTCTCCCAAAACTGCGCTTTCAGAGAGCATGACGAGGCCAGTCGAACAGCAGTGAAATTACCAATTCTCATAACTTGTTTCCGTGGTTGACTAATAAAGGGGCCACAACCTTGTGTATTGTATATATATTAACTTCTCAACCCTTAGAGAGCCTTGGAAGCAGGAAGATTCTGATAGATGGTAGAATCCTCATAACTTGTTTTGACCTGCAAGAAAGTCTCAAAAACAGATTTCTGTTGTATCTTACTGGAATATATTTTATCTGCTGATGTTTATCACAGTTTAAAGTGTTATGTAATGTTCTCTCGCGGAGTATCGGGGTCAAGCTTGGTGTCGGTGTTGTTTTTTCCTTGCTTGATGGCTAGATTGCAGCTTATTTTCCTACAAGTAGGGTGTGGTGCGTCTCTAAGGCCATATTCATGTCTGCTGTGTCACCAAATGTGACGATTGGCTCTTTTGGTGGCATCTTGCTAGTATACACAGTATCGGCCAAATGACCGCCCCCCACCCCCAACCCCACCCTCCATGGTCAACTACTGCTCAAGAGCTTTGAGACAATGACACGCTGAATGGCATCCTGGTTGGTTACATACCGCCTTGAAGGTCTCGGGTTAGTGATGAAACACTCAGTTTTGAACGCTCAGAAACAGAAAGGATTCTGTTTTATAATAAGCATCCCGGTGACAGTTGCTGTTAGGTATATCATTAATTGTGGTCTAGATATTGGACATTTCACAGATGGCTTCTCAAAGTCTTAAGCCCCATCCTTCAGCACAGCCAAACTGAGCAATCTTATATCCTGTTTAAACAGCAAAACCACAAATCATGCGACATAATATCTAGCTGTTTGACAAAGTATTTCCTAATCCCTTTTGCTTTTATCTCCAAGGGGGAAGCAGTTAAATATTTCTTGGACAACTTGGATCGCATTGGGCAACTGGTGAGTCATTGTAGCTTTTCCAAAATTTCTTTCTTTTCTGAATTTGGTGTACATTGTTTATCCTGTACATCTGTCATTACTCATAATGCTAGTCACACCGGAGCCATGAAGCAGAAAGAAAAAGTAACGCTGTTCAGTTTAGCATTTGCCTTTTGGAGAAACATAATCCATAAATTGTATTCATCTAAAAAATATTGTGTGAAGCCACAGTACCCAAATACAACATCGTGTGATTCAGATATTCAGCAGGTAGAATAGTTCAAGGGGATGCTCTTCTGATAGACTCTGTGAAGTGATTAACTATACAGATGGGTAGTGTAAAATTGTCATTTAAGCAAGTCTAGGTCTCTAAGCAAAGTTTTTAAAATTAGGTTAAATCGGCAAAAAAAAGAAAACCACATCACCTTTCTTTGTTTTACCTGCATAAGGTGTCACTCTCAGCTGAAGATCACTCACTATTCACATTCTAAATAGGCTGGATTTGATCTGGCAACCGTATGATTACAGGCACACAGGCTTAGCTCACTGAGCCATGAACACAGACAGGAGAAGCACTGCTGAAAGTGGCAGCGCTGGCGCAAAGCTTCAGCGGCAGAGATGTATGCGTCTGCCATATTGTAGCCGATCAGTGTAAACACTACCGACATGTGCTCTTGTTTATCTCAGTCACAATGGGCGTTAACAATTGTTCTCATCACATGCATCTATCACTGCATACAGTACATGTGCGCTGCGTTCCCATATAAAAAAGAGACATTGTGTTCCCGGATCAGAGCCAGGCTGGATTCTTGTAATGTGCTGATTCTCTGGTTATTAGCAATCAGGCTCGGGAAACTCAAATCCTCCGAGTATGTTGTCCCTGGTACAGGAGAGGAGCTCTCTGCCCTTCTTCCTCCAGAGCCTGGGCAGAGAGTTCAGAAACTATTAACTGGAATTATGAAGACCTGGTCTTCAAGATGGTTGACTCTGTCTTACTCACAACAACATTGGGTTTCTCAAACTGTCACCAGCTGTTCAAGGCTTTCTTGGCCTGTATTTCAAAATATACTTTAGTCTTTATTTTTTGTTTTGTGCATAATGATGGTTTGTCTTCATAATAGCAGAAGATCGCTTCAGATGGAAAGTTTTTTATTGTGTGATATGTTAGTTTAGTTTCTAGTTTGGTTAATGTGACTGAAAGCAGAGAGTGACACTGGCAATATCCCAAGTGGCAAGAAGAAATTACAGCAATGGTATCCGTTCCAACGAAGCCTTGCAAAAACTTGTAAGTCAACAAGGTCTGGTGAAGAATTCGGACCCAGTCTGCGCTGTGTTGGAAATTGTTTGGCGATTGAATGATACCTATTTTTGCATGACTGCAAAAACTTTGCCAAAGACTTTGCTAAGGAAATTCCTTTCATCTTTGCCTTACAGAGCTATCTCCCAAGCAGACAGGACATCCTTCTTGCGCGGAAAGCCACCAAGGGGATCGTACAGCATGACTTTGTCATGAAGAATATCCCCTTCATGATGGTGGATGTGGGGGGACAGCGATCACAGCGCCAAAAGTGGTTCCAGTGTTTCGATGGAATCACCTCCATCCTCTTCATGGTGTCCTCCAGCGAGTATGATCAGGTCCTGATGGAGGACCGCCACACCAACCGGCTGGTGGAATCCATGAACATCTTTGAGACGATTGTCAACAACAAGCTCTTCTCCAGTGTCTCTATCATCCTTTTCTTGAACAAGATGGACCTCCTGGTGGAGAAGGTGCAGACGGTAAACATCAGCAAGTACTTCCCCGATTTTAGGGGTGACCCACGGTGCCTGAAGCACGTGCAGGATTATCTAGTACAGAGCTTCAACCGACGGAGGCGGAACCGCAGCCGGCCTCTCTTCCATCACTTCACCACTGCCATTGACACGGAGAACATTCGATTTGTGTTCCATGCGGTCAAGGACACCATCCTGCAGGAAAATCTTAAGGACATCATGCTACAGTAAAAGACTACTGGGGCAGGAATCTGGCACCAACACCTGGTAACAGAACCAAGGATACCATGGGATCAGACAGTGAACTTTCTGCTTTGAAATCTGTACTTCCATGACTTTTCAAGCTTACAGAAACTTTCATGGAGTATGCCCTAATTGTATAGCGGGAATTAAGATAATAGAGAAAGTTACAAAATAATTTACAGTGGTGAAATAGTCTGAAATGGGCCAGCATGGCGATATTCTTTCAGATACACCTCCCACTGAAGAGGTCCTAGCTGGCCGCAAGCTTGGAACGCACTTTGATTTTGACTTCCTTTCAGCTGCATCCCTTGCAAAAAATAAAAGAAAAATCAATGGTACTTTTTAAAAACACTGTAAAGGAGGGGCAGTTTTGTCTTTTGGTATACACCCTCTGAAATCAGCTGGAGGCTTTGTAAAGTATTTGCTCAGAAAGTATCTCAGTTGGTTGAATTACCACGTGCACTAATTAGTCACAGGCTGGAACTTAGATAAACTATATAAATATAGTCAAGGGCCCTGTTCATTGTGTAAAGAATATCACGCCACCCTCGGTCCTAGTGTGTGTGTGTGTGTGCATGTGAGTGAAGTAGGTTTATATTGTATTGTGGGGACCAAACATCCCCCACAATGTGATAAAACCTGTTACTTTGGCGTTGTGGGGACCATTTTTCAGGTCCCCACAAAGATCTGTGAATGCAATAAAAAAAACTAAAAATGCCAAAAGTCTTAGTTTGGTTACTCATGGTTAAGGTTAGGGCTGGTTAGAGGTTAAGGCCGTCAAGTTGGGATTAGAGATTTCCTAATAGAAGTTAATGAAGAGTCCACACAAAAATATAATTACAAACCTCTTTGTGTGTGTGTGTGTGTTTTGTGCTGTGTATTGTGTATTGATTAAACAAATCATTCTGTGCCAAATGTGTTAAGAAGACGGCAGTGGACTTTGTCATAGTACTGATGCTGAGTTCATTGCAGTGCTTTGTCACCTAAATCTCATATCAATGGAAAGACCAGTGAGTCTCATTTAGGTTTTAAGCACTCGATTTTCTTTTAGAGACAATTAAATTGGGGGGTTGCATATCTTATTGGCAATTTACAGCCAGGACATAAGAGACTTTGCTATTTCCCGATTTGTTTTCTCAGTAGGAATCATTTAATAGCAGTAAGCTATTTCATCTTTCCTCTGCAATACAGCATGAGTTTATTACATTTATCAGATTTCTGGGAGTTACACTCAGTAGAATATGGTTAAGAGGCCATTGTAATGCTGGGCTGCAGAACATTACTGTTCCCATGGCTGTGCCAACTCCCGTTGAGTTAATAGGCAGCCACACATTTCTCTTGCACTAGGTGTGGAATTATACACTTCTTCAGGAAAACATAGATCGTTTTTGTTTCTTAGTTTTTCCTCGTTATCTGGTTTATATGCAGAATATATTTTACCCCACATCAGTACAAACACTGTTTTCGCCATTGCATTCTGTCTGCTTGATCTCAGGAAGTCCAGTTCAGCTTCTTGTGTTATCCTGGTAGTTTGGTGAGTTGTAAATCTATTAAAAACTGCCTTGAAAAGCTGACTCCCATCCATTTAACAGGTCATTTTACAGTTTGGCTACCAGTGGTATTTTCACTGTCTGGTAGCAGCCTATTCCATTGACTGTGGAAATTAGCTTATTAAGATTCAACGGGGATTTCAGCCATGTAGCAGATTGCATCTGAACTTCTGCTAAATGCTGTGAAATGCATCGGGCCGCGTTTACTGGCTTGAGGTTGCCTGAGGGGATGAGGTCTCTGCACAAGCTTTCGGCTTGTTGATTGAGCTCCGCCCCCTTCCCAGAGTCCCACGGCCTTTCACCCAATCAGCCTCTAACTAGCCTGCCTCAGTGTGGTGCTTCGCAGGGCCATGTCTGTGACTTCCTGTGTAAGCAGAATGTATGTGATCACTTATCGGATGGTACATGCATTTTAGGATGAACATCAGGGTGGGTCTTTTAAACAGAAAATCAAGCCGTGCTTTCAGCTCCGAAAGTCATTTGTTTTTAAGCGTCACCTGGGCTTATTGGTTCCCTGGAAAACTCTGTGTCAGAGAGGCAGAAAGATAAATATTTTGGTGTATACGAAGGAAGAAGCTATTTTCTTTTCCCCCAATCTGAACAATTCATAAAATCAGACTATCACAAAACCTGCATCAGGACCAGGGTGAAGAAATAGTTATTTTTTTCCCATAAACTGGGGCCTCTACTTTCACTCTATGCCAGTGATTCTGAAGGGTCATTCATGCCCCCCATTCCTGAGATGTGCACACATTGTAATGAATCCAACTGACCATTAGGGGGTGCTCTTCAATCTCTCTTCCTCATCCTATTTAGTATTCATGAGCCACTCTCCTGAGGATCCTTATTCAGATCATAAGTTTGAAACTGTGTGGCCTTTAGAATGCAGTGAAAATAAAATCTAATTACCTATTGAATTATTTATTCTGAGCATGAAATATAAAGAGACTAAACACAATTTCCAGACGAAACATGGCCCTGTTAATAATTTTCTGAAATGGCATCGCTCTGGATTTAATGGAGTTTCTAATCTCTTGTTTCCACCTTGAAATAATGAAGTGTTTGTCTTTGAAGAACATTAACGTAGCATGTCTATGCACAAGTGCAGAATTCCTAATTATCATCTGCAGCAGCAATAGTGTATTTTAATGAGAGGACATCAACATTCTTACAAGCTGCTACCACCAACCAGAGTTGAAATACAGACCCAAGACATCGTAGCGATTATTATACCATCAAAGGATAATGTGGTTGTTTCATTATTTTACAGCTATTGGGGTGACAATAGAGCAAAGTCTTGCTTGATAGCATTTAAACATTCTAAACATTCTAAACATTCTAAACGTTCATTTGGTAGATTAAAGAGTCATAAAACTCCTAAAATATAGCCTGCTGAAGGTTATGCTCTGTCTATGAAACACTGCCTGTTCATTTATTACGTCCCATGTATTCACATGCCTTCAAAGCCTCTTACACGCCCCCCCCCCCCCCGGTTGCCTACCTGTAGAACTGAAACTCTGAAAGTGTTCATCGATTGCACAGGTGGTATTACAGCTGTATATATAACTTATACAAAATGCAGTAAAGTGTTTTATGGTGAATGAACAGCATGGTGTGATGTCGTTTTTACGACCAGAGCTTCTGCTAACGGTAACGTGATCTGCACTCGCTGCATTTGTAATGAAGCATGTGTTTCAATCAGAGTCGCCGTGGTGATCTATACTGTGATCAGAACCCACCCCCCTGGGGCTCTTTCCAGTCCACACAGTTGCAGGATTCGTTTTGTGGGAGAAGCAAAACAAGAAACGAAACATGACGACACCTTCAGCTCCCGGTGCTGCGGTCTCCTCCAGGGTTCTGTGTGTGTAGAGTTTACATGTTCTTCCCGTGTCATCCTGGGGTTTCCCCTCACAGCCCAGAAACATGCTTAGGTTAACTGGAGTTACCAAATTGCCCGTAGGTGCTGACGATGTGTGATTGTGCCCTGTGATGGGTTGATGCCTCATCCTGGGTTGTTCCCTCCTTTGTGCCCGTAACTTCTGAAATAGGAGAACAGGAATTGGATGGCGCATCTGCTCTTCACATCCCTGGTTCATACTTCCGGAGTATGTTCGATTTACCTTTAGAAGGCCCCTTCTAATGTCTCCAGGATTCAGCTTAACATCTTGTTGAATTCTGTTGCCCAATACCCTGACTGAACTGACTGAAGTAATCCACCCGTCTCCCAAAACTATTTAAAACTCCCTTCGAAGTTTCTTTGACAGCATGCTGACCATATGAGCTTCATTCATAAACTTTGAGACAAGGACAGACACACAAGAGCAGGCAGATACTGTATATAAATTTGTTACCACTTCACAAACAAGTGTAGGGTGTGGATTAAGTCAGCCACGCAAAGACTCTTTCTGCAGGCATAATCTTATGACTCTTGTTATGGCCACATTTCCGCCAGTCCACGCTTAACTGAACTTACAGCTAAATATTTAACCATCTCTCCTCAACATGCATAACAGCTGAGGTCCATGCTTGCCAGCTGCTCCTGCGTAACATCTGGCCAGAGGACAGCCAGCTGGCTCTCTACCTTGCATTCAGGTCCTTAAGAAATAAAACCAGCATTCATGGTCAAATCTTCTTAAATCTTATAAACAGAACAGAGTATAGCTCTCAGTTGCACCAAAATAGGAAAGGCATTTGCAACCCTGTTTCCAAAGAAGTTTGGACACTATTTAAAATGTAAATAAAAGCAGAATGCAATGATTTGCAAATCATATAAACCCATATTTAATTGAAAATAGAATAAAGACAACATATCAAATGTTGAAACTGAGAAGTGTTACTGTTTTATGACAAATATGACAAATTTGAATTTGATGCCAGCAACATGTCTCAAAAAAGTTGGGACAGGAGAGTACAAAAAACTGGAAAAGTAGAGTATTGCTAAAGTAAAACCACCTGGTTGAATATCTCACAACTAATTAGCTTATTACTAATTAGATGGTTGGTTACACAAGGGACAAGGCCAATAACCAGTATTGGATAGCCGTGATCTTTGGGTCCTCAGGCGGCACTGCATTAAAAACACGATTCTACAATGGAAATCACTGCATGGGCTCAGGAACATTTCCGAAAACCATTGTCTGTGAACACAGCTCGTCGCCGCTTTCACAAATGCAGGATCAAACCCCGCCATGCAAAGAAGAGCTCACATCTAAACCCGATCCATAAACACTGG
>JAODKE010000050.1:6568168-6581500 GCA_026779605.1 Mormyrus hasselquistii | reverse complement strand
ATATATATATATGTGTGTGTGTGTGTGTGTGTGTGTAAATGTATGCATGTGTATGTATATATATTTGCGTATGAATGTCTCTGTGTGTGTATATATAAAAAGAAAGGAAGAAAGAAAGAGAAAGATTAAGACTGACACCTTGTTTATTTTCATATAAATAATACATGTGCCCTCTTTTAAATCAACGCAAAACCGCACGCTGGGTGCATTTATATAGCCTGCTCCGGATTTAAAAAAAAAATAATAAAAAAATAAAAATAAAAAAAAAAACGCCGCTTAATTAAATCTATGGTAGAATACTGCAGACCAGTAGCTACAGCATTTTATAAGTACAAAAATCATGATATATTCAAAGCAAGCCTTAAAAAAAAGAAAAAAAATTACACTGGTAGGCGTCCATTTTTGGAACGTACCAAATGTACCAATGCATCGAGGGAGAACAGCGTGAGCTTCGCGGACTTCTAAACTATTCGTTATGACAGTTTTATGTTCTGCACTAATTTATTACTATAAATAAATGCTGAAAATACTTTTAATAACATACACGAGTTTCTTAATATGTTGCATGAAATAGATTTTTAAAAATTGTTTACCTAATTTTCTGAGTAGGTACGGTCCTTTTCCACCGGGGAGTGGGGTTCGTGCCGGTTGTAGTGCACATGGTGTGCTGAGGAAAAAATCCTTTATTGTGGTTGTAAAATCAATCGTCAGTATTTTTTTTTACATCTGAAACGGCGAGGCACGCCTTAAATGCGGGATACTGGCAGGATGGAGGACGAGGTTGAGTTTGAAGAAGGCGAAGAGCCTTCCTTTAGCGACCCGGAGGACTTTGAAGACGACATCAGTGATCAGGGTGAGAAAGCTACCCAGATCAGCCAGCTGGAGAGCTGGATCTGCGGCCTGCCGCTTAATCTACTGAAATGCAACTAACCAGTTAGTTTAAACAGCGCAGCAGAATGCGTGCTCAGTAATCTCCCGTGTTTTGTTACTCGGTGCGAATCGCTGGGTAGTAGATTGCAAGCACAAGTACGCATGTATATGCACATATATGCCGACGCTGACACATGAAATGTCAATGTCAAAAAACTGATTTGGCTACAGAGTTGTATATCGATGGTGCATATCAGTGCATTAGTAGCGTATATTACCTCGCAATTGATATTTATGATTTTTAAGACTTGGCTGCAGTTGTGATAAGGTTAGATGGCTTGTTACTTGTCCAAAAATAACGATTTTACAATAACGATTCTGCATGTATAAGATCGTCTGTGCACCAGATATCCATTCATTGATGAATATGCCTTTGATATTCTGCTATTTTCTCTGCGTTGTTTAATGCTAACGGCATTCTAAAATGACGCCAGATTTCAGACAGAAATAAAGAGGACGTGACTGTGTTGATTGTATATGACAGCAGTGGCTCAGGGCAGTTTGTGTTCTCCAGAGCTCCTGGAGGACGTCCTCCGAGAGAGACCTCAGGAGGCAGATGGCATCGACTCTGTCATTGTGGTGGACAACGTTCCACAGGTTGGACCAGAGCGTTTGGAGAAGCTGAAAAATGTCATCCATAAGATCTTCTCTAAGTTTGGCAAGATCACCAACGAGTTTTACCCTGAGGCTGATGGCAAGACCAAGGGGTCAGTGTGGCCGTGGAGAGTCTTGCTGAGCTGGCTTTATCTGTGGGTGGATGTGCAGATGTTGTTGATGTTTATAAGCGACGCCCCTTGTTCTGCCTTCAGGTACATCTTCCTGGAGTATACCTCCCCTGGCCAAGCCGCAGAAGCCGTGAAGAATGCTGACGGGTACAAGCTGGACAAACAGCACACCTTCCGGGTCAACATTTTCACAGACTTTGACAAGTAAGATTCCATTACGTTTTTAGCCAAAAAACCTGTGTGTAATTTTCCATCGCGGCCTCTTATGCCTCAAGTGAGTTTCTCTGTCATGGGCTGATGTGTATGCAAAGCAGATTGTCCATCTGCAGGAGACCACAGTGAGAAAAATGCATAGTTAGGTGGGACAAATCATCTGCTGAATGAGGGAAATATGATGTCAGGGCGATGCAATGGCAAGACTCCCAGAACACCTGCTGTCTTGTGTTTTTATTGGGGAAGACTTGGGGTTTCATTGTATTAGAACTCAACTCACACTGCCATATCTCAGGCATGGCAGTGTCTGTTTCTAGATCTGTTCAAGCTAGGGTAAGTGTCTTGTCACCTCTCAGTACTGGGGGAGGGGAACATGTCCTACTGTAAGCGCTATGGGTCTACAGGTATTCTTATAGCCTTTCTGTAACCGTCTACCATTGTTTTCCCTGCTTCCAGGTACATGAACATCTGCGATGAATGGGAGACACCCGAAAAACAGCCATTCAGAGACTTTGTGAGTACCGTCCTACCGTCGCGCCTCATGGTGTTCTCAGCTGGTATGGTTCTCAGCATCCAAGTACGGTTGACACGTACGGGTTTGTGTGTGACATTCACCCAAGGGGAACTTGCGGCACTGGCTGGAGGATCCTGACTGTCGTGATCAATACAGCGTGATCTTTGAATCTGGCGAAAGGACAGGAATATTCTCCAATGATGTCAAAGAGCCAATCTTGGTCGAGGAACGACCGGTGAGTGATTTCACTGGGCTACCTTTCTCTGGTTGGCCCTGTTGCTCCTGCTTTGGTGGGTTTAATCTGGCTTAACCCAGTGTTTCTCTAACCAGTCCCTGGTGCCCCCAGAAAATGTGGGCCATCTGGGGTCCCTGAGGACTGGTTTGAGAAACACTACCCTAACCCTATTTATCTCTGTGTCCCCCCAGCGCTGGACGGAGACCTACGTCCGCTGGTCTCCCAAAGGAACATACTTGGCCACGTTCCACCAGAGGGGTATCGCACTGTGGGGGGGGGAGAAGTTCAAGCAGATCCAGAGGTTCAGCCACCAGGGCGTCCAGCTGATTGACTTCTCACCCTGTGAAAGGTGCTCCTTCTTGTTATCACAAATGCTTTCCGTGTTATAATGAGTAACATTAGCAGGCTGCAATTATTGTAATGTGTTTCAGAAGTGGATGACAGTAATGGGTCTACAGTAGTGCAGTAAAATGGTGTTTAATTACTTCTTTAATGTTTTGAATCTAATGATATAAATCTAATTTAACTGTCAGTTTTACAGCCTACATTATCGGTTATTTTCAAAAAATAGGTGCACTTAAACAGTGTCGCTATTTACTTAATTTTATTGACGATTTCAAAATACAGTACACTTGTTTTAAACATTTATCAAATGACAGTACTCTACAAATTAAATTACTGAACTGTGTGTAATTCAAATACGCTAACATTCAGTACTGGACATAATTAAATTCAATTTTATTTATGCAGCGCATTTTCACAGTGTTACATTGTCTCAAAGCACTTATTGTAGTTTGGCTGCTGCATCCCAGTGGCTCATTATTGGTGATTTTTATTGATCCATAAAAATGGCTGATCACTATAACCGTGATCACTATAAGCGGTTTCCACTGTATTTAAATTTAAAAATTACAGGATAAATGATAATATTGAGTTGTCCAACTTCCCCCCCAACATACATTTACAACCACCATTTTTTTGTCTCTGTGGAAAATGATTGTTCTTTGAGCAAGATTTCATTTTTGTTGAACAACTTGTTGCCGACTGTCTAAAACCATCTGTTCTAAGCAGTGGTTCACACACTTGTGATAAGCTGTAGCTGCATACCACCCGTATTAGTGAAATTTACATACACTGACACTTTTGTGTTTCCCTTTAGCTACATCAGAAACATAGACTAGAAGGCTGTCCTGAAGGGCAAATATTATAATCACATTGTATCATTAATATTTTATCTTGCTTTGTGTGTATCTTAAGCCTACTTCCTTAAAAAAGGAGATAATCGCTTGTCAGTCATTGTCACGTAATGATGCTGGATTACTTGTTTGATATTGTCCATTACTGATACTATCGTCATCTCACACAGGATAGGATGCTTATGAGCTGGCTAATTAAAATGTTATATGCTGCATGTTACGTTGAGTGGGGTCGAGCAGTCGGGTGGTAGCCCAAAAAGCAGGCAGGCAGGCAGGCAGGGGAACGGGCAACGAGGGTTTATTATGCAGACAAGGGGCAGACTGTGACAAACATAACATTACAATGACGGATCTGACGGGACTGAACTCAGATGCGGACTAAAAACATTGGACAAGCTGGCAGTAATAAGCAACAGGTGAGAACAATCGGGGCGTCTCAGCGCCAAAGCGAGCGAAGGCGAGCAAGGGGGCAGGACGGGTGGGCGGGAACCGGGCCCGACGCTTGTGGCCCCGTCCCTTATGGGACACTGACAGGCGGGGTCCCAAAAAGTGTCGGTTCAGGAAGGGCCAGGGCGTGGGGGAGGAGGAGCAGTCAGGCTGTCCGGGACCTCCTCAGGGACTGGGTTCTGGGCGGGGGGAACTTGAGTCTGTGTCTCCGGTGAGGCCGCGGGCATGCAAGGCTGGACGGACGAGCAGGGCTGGACGGGCTGGACTGGAGAGCAGGGCTGGACGGGCTGAATAGGCGAGTCGGGCAGGACAGGCGTGTAGCCAGCAGGGGGCGCCTCGGCGGACATGCGGCCAGCAGGGGACACCGCAGCAAGTGCCTCGGGCGAGCGGCTAGCAGCGGGCGCCTCAGACGTGCAGCCAGCAGGGGGCACCACAGATGTGGCGGCGTCAGCTGCCGCAGGCGGTGTAGCCACAAGCGTGGCAGCGTCATCGGCCACTGGCGGGACAGCCGCGAGCGGAACCGGGCTGGCAGAGGAAGCGGGCGTGGCGGTCAAAGCGGCTTCCCAGGCTGGGACCAGAGAGCAAGCTCTCACGACCAGGGTTGGGGCGCTCTCCCCTTTTCCCCTGCGTTTCTTCTTGCGCCGGCCATGTCCGGTAGGTGGAGGCGGGGTTGCCTCTGAGCAGGCGAGCGGCTGGAGCCGCTTCTCCTTTACCTGGCTGAGGAGCTGCCACATGTTCATACACACCTCCTCCAGATCGAGCGCTTCTGTGCGTGGAGTGACCTCTTGGAGGAGATCCCAGCTCCTCTCCACCAGGGCGCATAAGCCGGGATCCTCTCGGATCTCCGGCCGCTCTCGACAGAAGCTTACCTCCTGCAACAGGACGAGCCATAAGTGCTCCTCCTGCTGCGGTGAGTCATTTCGGAGATCCGTCATTCTGTTACGTTGAGTGGGGTCAAGCAGGTGTGCGGTAGCCCAAAAAGTAGGCAGGCAGGCAGGCAGGCGAACGGGCAATGAGGGTTTATTATGCAGACAAGGGGCAGACTGTGACGAACATAACATTACAATGACGGATCTGATGGGACTGAATTCAGATGCGGACTAAATACACAGGACAGGCTGGCAGTAACAAGGAACAGGTGAGAACAATCGGGGAATCACACGAGGTAACGAGGTGGGCGTGGCACACACGAGGATCGGACGGAGCTGGGCGTGACACTGCATAGCTGTAAAATGCATAGTGATGACCAATTATTATTTTATTTTTTTTAGATATGTGATAACCTTTAGCCCACTGATGGACACGAAGGAAGACCCGCAGGCTATTATAATCTGGGACATCCTGACTGGACAGAAGAAGAGAGGATTCCACTGCGAGAGCTCAACACACTGGCCTATCTTTAAGTAAGTCTGGCCAGCTCAGGGTCCCTCTGAAGGGGTATCTTCAGCACGATTGAGGCTGGGCAGGTTTAGGTGAGGGACCAAGAGTGATGAGTTGTATACGAGGAAGGATGGCTTTACTAAAGGCTTTGAACCTTTAGTGTGGTGAGTGATGTCGCCAGGCTTGCAGACCATCTCTTCTCCTTATCTTTCTTCAGCTTGTACTGGTAAATTATTATGACATCGCCTTGTTTTTCCAGGTGGAGTCATGATGGGAAATTCTTTGCCAGAATGACCCAGGACACTCTCAGCATCTATGAAACACCAGTGAGTGTTACCTGCTGGTTCTTCATCAGCGCCTGCGAAATGGTCCTTCTCATGACACCTTTGGGTTTAACTCATGGGTATTAGAGTAAAGGAGTGGATGGTTGTATAAGGGTGTTGGAAACTGTGGCAGGTGGAGTAACTGTACCTTGCTCATCACTAATGGGTCCACATCCTGTTGGTTACTATATTGGCTTTAGTCGAGTTACATTAAACTGATTGCATTCAGAGCCAAACTTCTCACATGGTTTTTGGTTTTTTGCTGTACTAGTTACCATCCTCTGCTTCCAAGGTCTGTTTTCGCCAAATATACCCCTGGGATCCATAAGGTAGTGTTTCATAAATCGGTCTTTGGGGACTGTGGACTGTCTTGGAGGGAACAGAAACATTGCACTGAATCGGGGTCTTTGAGGAGTGGGTTGAGAAACACTGCTTTGAAATACACACCCGGACAAAACAAATGGGCCGAATCCAAATTATACAACACTAATCTTCGGCCCATTGTTTGGCCTGGAGTGTATATCTCGTGTTTGTTTTATTCTTTCGCATTAAACTTGTATTCTGCTTTTCCCACAGTCAATGGGGCTTCTAGACAAGAAGAGTCTGAAGATCAGTGGAATAAAGTGAGAACCATGTTACATTTGTAATCTAATGATGAATATCATTTTAATAGCTCTTCTTGCTTTATTTTCCTATATACGGCTAGATATGTAGTTATCAGCTTTATCAAACCCATGAACACTTCAAACGACAGAAGACTTAAGTGCATGTGGTTCTGTTTTTATTTTTAGGGACTTCTCTTGGTCTCCAGGAGACAACATCATTGCCTTTTGGGTACCTGAGGACAAAGACATTCCAGCGCGGGTCACTCTGATGCAGTTGCCATCCAGGCAAGAGATCAGAGTCCGCAATCTCTTCAACGTGGTGGATTGCAAACTACACTGGCAGAAGAACGGTGATTACCTCTGCGTGAAGGTGGACCGGACCCCTAAGGGCACACAGGTACTCTTTCCAGCTCATTCATGGAAGGGATGCTCTTCTCTCGATTGTTGAGTGGTGCCCTTTCTGAAAGCGAATATAATAGTGATTAGGTGACAAAGTGGTTAGCTGTGCAGGCTTGTAATCTGAACTTCGGAAAGTGCCATTTGCTAAAATGTATTAAAATATCGGAGTGTCTATTTGTACCCCAGTGAAAATAGTGGCATGGCCTCTATTCGGCTATTTACACCACACCTTCTCACTCCTTGCCCCCTGGCTTCACAAAAAAACATAAACACTGTCGCATGCATGGTTGTACCTTATTTCAACGGCTGAAGGCGCCAAGTGGGATGCAGATGCAAAAGCTCTGGTACATTAAACACAAAATGTACCCTTGATTTAGTAGTTAGCGAGCTGAAGGCGCACAGTAATTTTGCTAACTATCATCAGCACACAGTACAGGGCTGGGAATTTATTTCTCACAATGGGTGAGAATTCCCCTCTTACATGTAGCATGTTGGGTGGAATTTTAGATTTTAATTTTTTTTTGGGGGGGGGGGGGCTTGCAAGACTTCAGCAACATCCACCATGGAATTTGTAATTGAATAGCATTCTCTGCTAGCTCCTTGGTGCAAATAGCATGTTCCTTAAAATTTGTGGTGCCAAAACGAGTAGGTGGTTTTGGAGAAGAATGACCGCCAAGCGTCACTCGCATTACTTGCATGAACTGGAACCTGTGAAGGGAGTCCAAGCCCTTCTGGTTGCCCTGTTACACCATCCCTCGCCCCAGTTTAGTCTCTCACTTCTCCATCTGCCAGGGTGTCGTCACCAATTTTGAGATCTTCCGGATGAGGGAGAAGCAGGTCCCCGTGGACGTGGTGGAGATGAAGGGTGAGCTTGGGCTCCTTACAGTGACATTGGCGAATACGTGCTCTTGGTTATTGAGACCGGCCCCCGCCTCACTGCCCCCCTTTAGAGAGCATCATCGCCTTCGCTTGGGAGCCCAACGGCAGCAAGTTCGCCGTCCTTCATGGCGAGTCGCCCCGCATCAACGTGTCCTTCTACCACGTGAAGAATAACGGCAAAATCGAACCGATCAGTAAGTGTTCATTCACATCTTGACCCTTCCATCAGTCTGAAATGTGTTCCAGGATGTTCTCTTCCAGCTTCCTGAAAACAAATTCTAACGCAAGCTGTTTTTTTTTTTTTTTCTTCAGAAATGTTTGATAAACAGCAAGCGAACAGCATCTTCTGGAGTCCTCAAGGCCAGTTTCTGGTGTTGGCTGGGCTAAGGAGGTGGGTAGTCTGTGTAACATGTGTGTGTGTGGCTCGCTCTTTCCATAAATACACCTCATCCTTTCTATTTTCCATTCCTGGAAAGCATGAACGGCGCCCTGGCTTTCGTGGACACCTCGGACTGTACGATCATGAACATCGCCGAGCACTACATGGCTTCCGACGTTGAGTGGGATCCCACTGGCCGATACGTGGTGACCTCTGTCTCCTGGTGGAGCCATAAGGTATGAGATGGGCGGAGACACCCTGAAGCCTAAGTGATGCATTATTGTGCCCAAGAGAGATTACAGTCCACCTTCTTTATCTCCATTCCCCAGGTGGACAATGCGTTTTGGGTCTGGACATTTCAAGGACGGCTCCTGCAGAAGAACATCAAGGATCGGTTCTGCCAGCTGCTCTGGAGGCCACGGCCACCTACCCTTCTCAGTCAGGAGCAGATCAAGGTGAGGGTCACACAAGGGTATGGGGCATCTCTGAAAAATCTGACCTTTGGGGTATCGGCAATTCATTTCGACTGCCTCCCATCATTCAGACCATCAAGAAAGATCTGAAGAAGTACTCGAAGATCTTTGAACAGAAGGACCGGCTGAGTCAGTCCAAGGCCTCTAAGGTGAGAGTTCTCACTTTCAGAAGGGGGTGCTTCGTCTGCATGCTCACAATGGTTGCCATCATAAACCAGTCCAGACAGCCTACACAGCGTGAGATGAGCTGATATTTTTGATCTCCAGAGGGATATTAAGAAACCGTGTATGCCATTGAAAATGGTCAATGTTGAAGCAGATTCACCCAGAAGACGACCAGTCCCAGTCGATGGCTTCCCGTGATTCTTGCTCCCAATAACATAATTCTATTTTTTTTTTAGTTTGAGTTCTAGTCTTTCAGTTTCATTTTAATTAAACCACAGGATCTCAAGCACATTTCCCTGTCAGTCTGATTGCTCATCCCCTGTCGCATCAACACTGAGTCGTACTGTCCATATTTCCGTTTGCTTGTTTAACCACGCGACTCCCCGTCCGCGTCTGCAGGAGCTGGTGGACAAGCGGCGCACCATGCTGGAGGAATACCGGAAGCACCGTGAGGACGCAATGAAGATGTACCAGGAGCAGCGCCCCCTGCGCCTGCAGCTCCGGGGAGGTACGTAAGTTCATGTGACTCGTGCAGGACGTCCCATTCCCACTCGGCAGCCCAAAGACATGCGGCTGGATAAACTGGCTCCAAATTGCCCGTATTGTGTGAGAATATGCTCAGCAACCCCCCCCCCCCCCCACAACCCTCTACTTAGATAGGTAGAACATGGATGGAGGATTGCAATGCTGGTCAAATTTAGAGAAATTGTGTGCACATGTACACAGGCAGTTTTCGACTGTAATCCTAACGCGACTCAGATTTTACTCAAATCAAATTCACACCCCCATACCATTCAAGACATCTTTTAGCAAAAAATATGTGAGCCTAAAACAGGGATACACCACCCCATACCATGTAATAACATGTCAGCGATATTATTAACGAACAAAATAAATGGCACAAAAATGTCTGCAGTGTGGAAATACTTCAAAGTTAACAGCAAAAAAAAAAAAAAACAAAGGATATCCTTTGTGCCCTGAAAAAAGACAGAAGACCCTCGTGAAAAAATTTTCTTTAAGGAAATTCACTATGAAAATATATTTAAAGTTCTTTTATTTAGTCTCTTTTTTTTTTTATAATGCAGAACCAAAAAAAAACAGATAAATTAGGTGCCCTTTCTGCATGGGGTGAGACTGAAGGAACCTGTGTATCTTGTTCAACGGCACGCTAGAACGGAACATGGTCCGGGGCAAAGCTGGCATTCAAGCAAAGAAATACAAGGAACTTTAGTACAAACCAACCTGACTTGTTCCTCCCCTGCAAGCTCTGTTGAATATAAAAAGAAATGTGGCTGGCAGATTATTCAGCCGCTGGGTTCCGGGATTAGCAGCAGAGGCCTGTGGGGCTGCAGTTTGTGGCACCGTCCTGCTGTCTAACCCAAGACAACCCCCCCCCCCAAAGCGCTACATTATCATTCACAAGTGCCAAGTGTGGCTGGCAGAGGCGTTTATGGCCTGCGCTTGGGCTAGTGGTCTCTCTGAAGAGGATGACGGTTCTGGAAAATCCATTGGTATCATTGTGTTTCCAACCACCCATGTAAAGGACTTTAGAGGAGTAGTTCTGTGGGTCCAGGTTCTCCAGGACCAGTCCAGGAGCTTCTTCATGGCTTGGTTGATAGCCAGGGCCTTGCATTCCATGGTGGTGGTGTCTCTGTGGCGTTCAGCTTCCTGGAGAGATGCAGGACAGAATGTTCTTCTGCAAAGTTTTGAGAGGGCACCGTTCAAAGGCCATACCTAGGTTTTGGTTGCTGGCTGATGGTAATTGCAGAAGCCTCTACCTTTTCCTGTGGTTGGAGCAGACCATGAACGATAAGCTAACCTAAGTAATGGGCCTCAGTTACGCTAAGGTGACATTTAGCTGGATTGACAGTCCTAACGGATGGCATCCGAGGACCTTCTCAAGGCAAACAAGGTGTTACTCGCAGTTGTCTGAGTGCACGATCGTGTTGTCTAAATAGGTCACCGCATGAGCTAAATGCGGCCAAAGCCTTTCATCTTCTGAAATGCGGCCCCATGAACCCCAAACAGGAGAACAGTGTATTGTGCCTGGTCCCCTGTGGCCTTACCTATCTACCTGCTTGTTGATCTGAGGAAGGGGATAGCCATCTCACTCAGCCTCCAGGGATCATTATAGAACCATAGAGATCCATTAAGGTTTGGTACCATCACTCTCAGCGTTGACCAGCGACTCTCTGACTCTTCAATCACCGTGGTCATGGAAAACCTGGAAAAGTTTTGGAATTTTTAAATAAATTTTCCAGGCCCTGGATAAGTTTTGGAATTCTTGGATAGAGAGGAAAAGTTTTGGAAACTAGCCTTGTTCATTTTTGTTTCCCGTTTCTTTCCGGAAATGTCTGAGCGTCAGTCAATAGTTAACCACATTATACAAATACTGTTCTATCTACTTTAGTTTTACCAACTTTTGGGTTTTGGAAATTTTTCTTATGGTACTGGAAAAGTTTTGGAAAAGTCTTGGAAATTTATTCTGCCAGAATTGGGGAAATAATGTACTATGTAATAATGTAATATGTACTAAAGAACACCTATGAAATAAATTACTTTGAATGCTGTATTTTTCCTATAATTATACTTTCAGCCCCATACGCATCAGGGCTAAAATGCACTATGTGTTGTGACACATTATTCCTGCGATCATCATCAATATTATCTGCCATATGTGCCACAGTAGCCCTTCTGTTGGTCTTTTCCACACAAGATGGTCTTCATTCATATCTCGCATTGATTAGTCTTGGTTGCTGAACACCCTGTCAGTGGTTTGTGGTTTTTTCCCTCCTCAGACCACTCTCAGTTGGTGCTCGCCACAGCTGACTGAGAGCTCCTCACAAGCCTTGCTGTTTCGGAGATGTTCTGACCTTGTCGTCCAGCCATGACGATTTGGCCCTTATCAATGTCACTCAGATCTTTATCTCTACCTGTTTCTTCCGTGTTTTGCATGACGGCTACTGAATGTTATCCTACCGTCTAATGCATCACAGAATTTGACATGCACTGTTTTAGTCAACATTATTTGCCTCACATGGAGAATAATGTTTTGGCATATTGATGTAAATACAAGCTGCGGGATTCTGGAATCATTCTGTGGGTTAACGTTTGATGAGTTTTGATTTAGAGGTAAATTTCTCTCCAGCTTCTGATAGTTGCCTGTGGTATTTGCTTTCTGTAGGCGTGGACACGGATGAACTCGACAGCAACGTTGACGACTGGGAGGAAGAGACGATTGAGTTTTTCATCAACGAAGAAATCATTCCCATTGGAGATCTGGCGTAGTCCATGTACGAGCTACTTTGTGGATACCTCTGTGTGTGGTAGATGTACTGTATTGGCCCGATAATAAGACAGCGTCAGCAGCTAGTTTTTGGAATGCCAAATGTTATCTTTATAAAGAAAAATAATTTTATTTGCCAAGAACATATAAGAGGTTAAAATATCACTGTTAAAAAGCAAACAAATGTATTATTTGGATGGGAAAGGATAGATAATCAATAATACAAACACAACCCTAGAGGACACAGAATGTTTTTGATGCAGCAGATGGCAAATGCCTGAGTAATTTTAATAAAAGCGATGACAGTTTTAAAACTAAAGTTATTTTCTTTATCATCATCTACAATCTGTTCAATGCTGCCAGTGACACAAACAGGGACGCCAACAATCTACTCAACACTCACTAAGAAAACATGCGTTCCATATTTAAAGTATATCGCCAATTTCCATCCAGGAGGTGGATTACTGAGACCATCTACTCTTGCATGTGTATAATGACATTTAAATTCTAGCCCTCAAATATAAGACGACCCTAGTTATTTTAGATTCATCGTTTTGGGGGGGGGGGGGGATAATCTTATATTCGGGCCAATATGGTATATTGTTAATAAATATATATAAACATTGACTTTCAGATCAGTGTAGAGGAGCAATAGATGGGTTAGAGAAAATGGGCCACAAGTCTTGGAAAGATGAGACTTGTTCTAATGAAACAAGGGTCACATCTGCAGGCATGATGTAAATGCGCACATGTGGCTTTCAGTGAGAGTCCATGAAAACACAGTGCAGGTCAAACCAGACCCAAGAGGACATACACTTTAAGTGTACTGAGTAATTAAGGGCTTAAAATATGTAAAACTAATGTAATCCACTGATTGCAAGCTTTTGTTTTCTGTCAACAGTAAACCTGACTTGGAAGTGCTCGGTTGCATCGTGGAGGAAAAGCGTCTGGGATCTGACCTCTTACCCCTGTTGATTCAGCACAGTGTTTGTGCCTTTTAATACTGCGGTGAGAGGATCTTGAGCTACAGTCTTGCTTTTTCTGACATCTTTCCTGAACTGAGACCCCCCCCCCCCCCCCCCCCCCCCCCCGTCCTTCCTTTATACCCCCTGACCTGGTGGGGTGGGGACAGAGGTGTGCGGGCGCGGGGGCGGGGTGGGGGACGGTCGTGGGGGGGGGGGCG
>JAODKE010000050.1:6556270-6568068 GCA_026779605.1 Mormyrus hasselquistii | reverse complement strand
GTTTGACTCGCCGATGTTTTTTGCCTTTTATTAGTGGGGGGAGAGCGTTTTGAGACAAATTTTTTCTTTTTCTGACATCTTTCCGAAAGGCAACCCCCCCCCCCCCCCCCCCCCGTTTTAATTTTTGGTAATCGTAGTGGAGGGAGTGAGGCCACATGGGCCCGTGTGCCGAGGTCCGGTGGGACCGACCCTCATGCATGGGGATCATGACAGGGGTGCGTGTGAATTTTAGTGTGCGGAAACAGCACTACCGCTGCCTTTATCCTCCCCCTTTCAGGTTGCCTGCTATTCAATGTGCAACACGGCAATAAAGTCTGTCGAATCCACCCAGACCTCAGCCTTCTGTTCTCATTTATGACCTTTCTGCGATGCTGCTAAAATGAAGACCCCTTAAATCTCTATTCGCACTCACTCCTTTTCTCCATTTTCTCTGACTTACACTTCATCTCAGCTAATGTGAAACACGGCAAGTTAAAATCGAATAGTTCACCCTCAACATTTGTTTGTACGGGTTCACTGTGGCTAGCCTCTAATTGCACGTGCGCGCAGGTGGGTTTCAGCGACAGGCGCATTACGACTTTCTAATGCTGACTTAGTAAGTAGGTCACTTCAGCCGTTTCCCATGGGCCTTTGCGCTCCTAGACCTTGTAGATGTCTTCATTCACTTGTGGGATGGCGATGTGTACATTTGCTTTTGGCACGAATGTGACCTCGCCGTGGCTATATTAGGACTTGCTGAGGTGCAGTTTTTTGCATTTAACCGGAAGCTGTTGTATAGACTGGAAGCCAGATGCAGCAGGCAAATGTCCTTAAAGAACGTCCCTGTAGAGGCGGGCTTTCATTGGCTAGTCTCTGTAGGCACTGGGTATCCATTGGCTCAGAAAGGGAAAAATGGGGGAAATCCAGGTCCATGAATACTGAAAACGCCAAAGGAAGCTGACGTTTCCTGCAACTGCAGCAGATATGCAAAATTTACCGATGGGCACAAGCTTCTCCTCGCCTCACGTGATGGGCGGTCTGAATTTCAAACTCAAGATAGTAAGAGTTTGACAGGGATGTAAACGCATGTCAGATGGAAAGAGAAGTGAGGGGATGCGTGGATAATGGTTACGAAGGGCTAACGTGACGTTTACGTTTCTTTTTTTACCTTCCGGTTTGGTACATTCTGCCACCTTTCAGAAAATCAAACGCATGTCAAGGAAATTTGTCAGGGGTTGGAAATAGAATAAATGTAAAGGGTAGGTCTGCTGAAATGAGAATGCGTCAGAAAACCGTTTCAACTTTGCTGTTTTATTTATTTATTTTTTTTAATAATAGGCTTGGTTTTATACATAGTCTTTAAGCTGCTGAGCTTGGTAATATTTAATGAGATTACTTTGTTTTTGCACTCCAGAGGAGAAAATTAATCTATGATTTGTACCCAGATAGCCCGAAGTTGTCAGCAGGACATTTAATGGTATTGAAATTGCAGTTATGCAAACGTCATGCGGGTTTGTATATTTGGCTGGGGTAGCTACTCCTAGGACAACAGTGTTAGATGTGATGACAGCAGTGTTTAATGGGAGCCTATTCTTAGATTTGGGAAGACAAGACATGAATTATATGAACCGTTTTCTGTTTCTGCCAAGCACTGAAAATAAATACCGTCCAACAAAGCTCAACTGCCCCATTCCTCTCCTCAGAAGGATCACACAGCTTATTCACATATAGCCATAATTATTCCTGTATCTCACTGATTATATGTACTTCACATACTGTAAACTTCTTGCGCATGCAAATTACTGAAATAGTCCTTAACGTGATCCATTCTTTGAATTAATAAGTCATTTATGTTTATAAATAATGATTCTTCTCATTGCTTTTCTTGCTAACACATTTTATGGGATTCTGGGTATTTTTTCCTTTGGTGCTTGTGTTACCGGAATGGGAACATTCTGCAGCCTCACAGATGAAGATAAAATGTTCACATTCATTACGGACCATTTGTATTCTTTGGGTTTATTAGCAGGTGAATGTTATAAATGCCAGGAACAGAAGCTCATTTTTATTAATAAATTTTATAAATCTTGTAAGAACTCACATTTCTTTTCGATGATTAGTGAACCAGAACAGAGGATGTATTCTCTCCCAGAGAAGCAGTGAGTCCCTTCAGAGCTATGTGTGAAAGATAAATCACAACTCAACACCGGTTCTAGAAATATTTCTACACTTTCACTAAAGGTGTTATTATGATAAAGAGGTTTTATAAAAATGCCATAATGTTTTTTGTAATTATCCCCTAAAAATTACATTTCAAACTTTGTTGAGGTACCATGCTTTTTTTTAAGAACTGGTTCTGGTAGATTTACCGAGTGCATTTATTATTTCCAGTAGCATGTTTATTCAGATAGCAGAGTTTGCTACATGGGCTTAGTTTTAGGGACCGACCCCAGACTGGCTTCATCAACTTCTAGACAGTTTCACAACCATCAGCTGTTTCCTGAGAATGCTGTTTGTTTTGAACAAAATGTTCAGAATCTTCCAGCCAAACAAACTGAGTGGGAATTTTTCCAAACGAGCATGAAAAACATTTAAAAACAAATGAGCGTTTGCAGGCACTTTGTGAGGCTTCTGAACAGCATTCTGCAAACTGCTCGGGGCTTTACTGGCTGTTCCCTGCTTAAGAATGCTTCGCTCTCAATTCGCAGCTTGAAATCCGTCTGCTATGGAATTAAGGCACGTCAGGGAATAAAAAAGACCCCGGAATGGAATTTTCCAAAAAAGCCAATTAGTCAAAAAAAAGAGTTCCCCCCCCCCCCCAAGGTTGCAGAAGCTAATGGATGGTGCTGTAGGCCGGACTCTGTGGTCAGTTTTAATATTTCTCTCGTTGAGTTAATCATGTAGCACGAGTTCATGGGCAGCTCTGCTGCGTCACGTCCTTCATTCCGGGGGCTGGAATCCCATCTCTGCTCTGTGTGGCATTTGCTTGTGTTGAGTGGGTTTCCTCTGAAGTCCAAAGACATACAGTTAAGCTAACTGGTATCTCTGAGTTACCCATAAACTATGATAGTATGTGTGTGAGTCATGTATAGATTACATTGTGGGTACATTTGGTCCCCATAGTGTGATAAACACCTGTTATTTTGATGTTGTAGGGACCATTTTGTCAATTTAATAAAAATCTGTGACTGCAATCAAAAATTTAAAAATGCCAAAAGTCTTGTATTTTGATTAGTTACCTAGTTAACCTTATAGTTAAGGTTTTGATTAGTTAGTTTTATTGTTAAGGTTAGGTCTGGGCAGTGGTTAAGGTTGTCATTGTTGGGGTTTGGGTTTTGCTCATAAACATCAATGGACGTCCCCACAAAGAAGTGAATACAAACCTGTGTGTGCGTGGGTGTGTGTGTGCATGCGCATCTGGCCTGCGATGGACTGGCCCAGGATTTTGCCCTATGCTGCCTGACTCTGATAAGGATAAGCTGTTGGAACTGGGTTCCCCAATTCCGGTCCCGGAGGACCAGAATCCAACATAGATTTTCCTGCTCAACACACACCTTAGTTATAAATTACCAGGGCTATGTTCAGCATGGACTATGGTGTGTTGAACACGCTGTTGTGCTTTTCAAGCGTTGTGAGCTCGACCTTTTTCATCTAGTTGGGTGTACATGCACATCACTGCCGACTGGGTAACACCTCTGACCCACCAAGCGAGAGAAAATGTACTTCAAGGTCTGTTGCACAATGTTTCACACCGTTTCGAAGGAAACATGACGTTCAACCCAGAAACCGTAACAAAATGTTGCACCTCGTTTTCACCTGAACATGTCCGAGGTTTAAACAGGGGAGTGATTGAGAAGGTAAGTCTGCAAACTGTGGGGACTTGTAGAGCCCTGAGTTAGAGGGTGGATGGATGGATGGAATGACATTTTATCCACAGTGTTCCCTGCCTTGTAGGCATTGCTACCTGGGATAAGCTCCTGCCCCCGGAAACCCTGCAATGAATATGCAGATAGATGATGGTAGGAGTCGTCGTTTTAACCTTCACGGCCCGTGGTCATGTCATGCAACCGTGATGTGAACATTCAGAATACCCACAAGATTCAGGTTCATGAACACTTCAAACTGATACCTTCTTTACATCTAGTTTGATTTCGTGCATTAGAGCAGAAAATTGTTTTTTTTATTTCCCCCATAGTCAATGCTGTAAATGTATCATTAGGTGATAATTAAGCTCTCTGCAGGCTGTTCCCCAGACATGGCCTTGGGGGTGGGGGGTGGGGGGGGGCAGGTTTTATTTTCACCTGCTGATTTTGGCCTCGTTCAGCAGTTTTACCTTGGAGCCCGTGAAGGAGGCTGGGGTTCCTGTGCCACACGGAGCCTGTCATGACATCTCAGATTCTCAGCTTTTGAATTATGTGGCAGGACAGTCATTTCAGCACATTGGTGAACATTGGGGGGGCGGGGGGGTCATATATGCAACCAGACTGTCTGGCTGAAAGTGGTTGGCTGTCGCTAAACAACCTAAGACAAAAAAACAGGAGAGTAGTGCTTGTCTGGAAAGCAATAAAGAAGGGAATGCAAGCTTTGTTTTTCGATTTAAGCTCCAGTTCATTTTAAGGCATGACCACGCCACCCGAGTCCAAACCACAGCAGTGCTTATGACTGGTTTAAGCGTCTATGGTTTTCCTGACAGTCTTCCCACAACCAACTTATATTGTGAAATGAGCCGTGCTTTTTACGCATGATATAAAGCCGGCCTTCGGTGACAGATGCGAACAGGACCTGGACACCATTGTCCTGGGGAGGGCCGTTGTTAGGTCTGCAGGCCTATAGATCACAAAAGGCTGTCACTCCTTCACGGTAAGGGGGCTGCACACCATACTCTGCTATTCCGATGCGGGTTACTGTGACTGCTGCGGCACTGACACCCAAACGATCCGGGGCAAAGGGACTAGGGAAGAACTCCGACAACCAAACATGAGCTGAATAACCCAATAGCGCTCTAGAAAATGACCTATCAATTAAAGCTTTATGGTGTGATTTAATGGGAATGACCTCACTGCACATAAAAGAAAAAGAGCTGGAAATTGTCTGGGTTTCTTGCATGCGAAAGATCTTACACATTATCTCTGCACATCCATAACAAGCAGGGAGATGGGGGGGGGGGGGGGGTGTATACAATTCCAATGTGTGTTTCTTACATAATGAGCGGAAGACCTTGATGCTAAAATGGGCAGTGAATGGAAAACCCCTTACTAGGGTGTAAATGACAAACTGTAATTAATAGAATAACAGATGCAACAGATAAGATAGATAACAAATTAGAAGGCCTGTAACTGGAATGGACATTCCAATAGAAAATGTTTTGATGGAATAAAACTTTCAGTAATTGCATTTTAATACAAGACTGCTCATAGGCCAACCTGAATATTTCTTCTGCTGGATGTAGAGTGAATAATCAGATAGAGGCAGACTGAGTAGTTTTCCCCGCTGTGTTTAACAGCGGCATAATGCCAGAATTAGCAGCGTGTAAATCTTGCCGCCTGGGGTGTCAGGGGGAGATGCTGACCCTTATGGGACCTCAGTCCCCGCTCCCCCCCCACGATTAAATTTCCCGAGAATAGGGGGGGATTTTAGCGATTTGTCCTAGGTTTTTGTATACTGTGCGTTTCATACCCCCTGGCTCAGCGAACTTCATTGGGGACCCCCACAACTCCCAGCTCACAGTATAGCACTTTGAACCCTTTGTGCCATGTCACTCAGGTGTCTACAAAATACAGGAAATGGTTCAAGAGGCTTCATTAGTGCCGGAGTGTGATAAAAGCTTCCACCTGTGTCTGAGCGACAAGAGGCTGACCTGTGCGATGTGTTGGACGAGGACACAGTGTCACAGTGACCACTCGTCAGGAGAATCCGTAAGGATGTAAATACTTAGTATTTAATAATATATAAACTCCACTCCAAGCATTCCTGTACTGATAGAGAAGGAAGAAGGAAGTGTTGTGCCGTTGTTGGCACACATGCCCCTCCTGGTATACAATCCACATCAAAATAATGCAGACGTTAGTTGAGAGCAAACTGAAGCCACACGGCATTTCAGATGCACTAAAGAAGCTTCTTGAACCATTTTCTGTATTTTGTAGACACGTGAGTGACATGGCACAAAGGGTACAAAGAATATCTTCGACAGAAAAAGACGTACAGAAAATTTAAATGGAGATAGAAAAACTGAGGGAAACCAAAGTCAAGTTGCAGATCCAACTACTTCAGAAACAAATGGTAAAGAATTCATCTCTCTCTCTCTCTCTCACACATTTTGTGTACTTTTTAATCTTTCTCTCCCCCTTAGGAAGTAGAGTCTTTGGTAATAAACACACCATTTGTGTTCGCAGATGTCCCCCTGTCTCCAAACACGATCCCATCAGAATGATCTGCTTAAAATTTTACAGTTTTGCATAAAATAAATGCTTCGCCATGATTTCTATACAGATATATGTATGGGTGTTACCTCATTCAAGTTTCCAATACAGGTGCGATTCTCTAAAAATTTATGAAGTCCTGAAATGACACTGGCCATCTAGCCTTCACGCTTGAAATGATGGAAGGTGCAGCTTAGATCATCTGAGAAAATATTCATAGCATGTATGTCAGACAAATTTATTCACTATGTCAACAGGCCTGTTGGCTATTTTCAGCTGAAATGTAATTAGTTACACTACCTGTACATTAATACTGTGGAAGCCTTTTCTATCCAAGTAATCCCCTTCATTTGCAATTGATGGGACCTTGCTTTTGATCGAAGTACAGTCCAATGCCCCCATCACATTAAGGAATCCTAGGAAATGAGAATATTATTTTGATTTTAAAGTTCTTAAAGAAACATAGGTTTTTGCCTTTATATTACCTGCAATGGCATAAAAGACATCTCATTGTCTGCACACAATAAAATCTCTGAGGAAGTGTTTCAGAGCCAAGTAGACTTTGCGACTTGCCTGACAAACAGCGCTCATTGACAGATTTTCTGCATCTCCTACAACATACAAGGGCCGCTTGTAAAAAACTGAGCAAAGCACACAGTCAGCGTGGTCGTGAGACCACGACTTCCCAGACTTGGGCTCCAAATATAAGCAGCTAATACATTTCTGATACATAGTTAGTTACTAGCTACTGTAAGTGTGTGAGCTCATCCTTGTGGACATACAACATCCTTGTTTACATAGAACAAACCTACTCCCAAGCAGGTTTGAGGTTCATGATTTGACACTTTGAAGAACCAGCAGAACTAGAATCAAAATATGTCGACAACTGAATGCTGCTGATGCAGTGTATGTTCCCCTGAAATGTGAAGCAAAGCACGGCATAAAATTACACCAGGTCATTGTAGATTTACATCTCACTCACTGCAACCCCGCACTGGATACACTGGCTGGATGAATTATTCATAGGCCTACAGATACCTAAAAGAAATAGCTGTTTTAGTAAAAACACACATTTTCAATAAATATGAATCCAATGTGGAAACGGTACATTTCTATTTCAAGTTTATAAATACTTTAGAATTTAGAATGTTATATCTGGAGACAGACTTTTTTATTTTTATTATTTTCAGCTTAGACTGAATGCTGTGGAGACAATAATTCACTGGCACCAAAGTTTCCGTTTTTGGAAGAGATACAGGGTAGCCCAGTGTCTGTACCGCTCTGCAGTAAGACATCATAAAATTCCATTTTAAATAACGTTTGAAATGTGCGGTTATCAGCCGTCACACTCTTAATGTGATGCGTCGGCAGCCGCTTTCAACAGCTTTCAACGGCACTCGCAAACGGAAATCTCGCGATATTTCATCATGACGAATCCCCCGCCTCCTGGTTTATGTAGCGAGCATTTCGTGCATCATTTTAGTCGCCGATGCCACCAGATGACAGCGTGGAGAACGTGAAAAAAAGAGGTGAGTTACAACGAGCGATGAATACTGTGTGATTTTAAGAGAAGGGGGGCGGTTGGTTTATCAATTGATATTTTCAGACGCAGATCTCGTGACAGCCGTCAAAACTGCATGCCTTTTCAAAATTTGCTCTGAAGGGTCTTACGGAAAAAGTGATCCGAAATCGTTTCGGTGCAGGTCTGGTCTGTACTTTGCTGAGAAAACGCATTAAATTATTTAAACTTTGTATGATTGAAAGGGGATCGTGGAGGACGCGGTGGACTAGCAGACAGGCTCTATGGGGGCTACCTCCGGGCGGTCGCCGATCGGTCTGGGTGTAGAGCTTGCAGGAAAGGCGCATCTTCCATCGGAAAGGCTGCGGCGCTGGCAGCTGTGGAGGGAGGGAGGAGGGGGTGAGCAGGAAGGCTTGAAAGAGATACATTGTATTCCGCGGGGGGGGACACAGTTGCATTTGATCAGTAGGTGCAATCGTTTCCTTTTATCAGAACATTCAATTACCCCGGATTTGTAGATCCGTTGATGTGATTTCCAGCTCGACAGAAGAGTAAATATTAAATAGGAAGTTTTCAGCGCAGCGAGAGAGGTTTTTCTCTTAATGCCGGTGACCGATCGGTGTTGTCAACTGCTTGTGCCAAACGTGCAAACGTGAAGTTTCCTTGGGCTCAGCAGCAGCGCTTCATAACTTGGGTTATAACATAACATAACCATGGGCTTCATCAACAAGGTCTGCGCTCTTCATCATGTCATCATGTATATTTAATTTGTGCGCAACGGCAATTGGATATCTTGGCACACTCGGCGAGGAACTCGTGTTGCTGGCTGGTTTTGATAAATATTATAATACTATAATAGAGCATACTTTAATAAATCTACAATGTTAATAAAACTTCGTTATACGGAGCTTTATTTGTGTTGTATTATTATAATGCACTCTGCACCGTCTCTCTCTCTCTCTCTCTCTCTCTCTCTCTCTCTCTCTGTGTGAGAGAGGAAGATGTTTTGCTGAAGAAACCATATCTATATTTCCTGTTATATTGCTTTGTATTACCCTCTTGCTTTGTTTTAGATTTGATCATTTAAATTATGCCACACTAATTTGGATAAAATATCCATGGTGTGAAGTGATGGTATGACATCCATAGTAATACTTCTCAATCCACAGACAGGTTTTAATTTTAGTTTTAATTTATTCATTCTTACTTTTAAAATGTGTAAAAGAACTACCCAGTCCAACTCAGTTGATTGCCTAAAGACCCATTAAGAAATCATACTTTTGTTTTTGGGAAATGAATAAGTTTTGAAAGATTATTTCGCTGGATCGTCTGTTTGGCATGACTGATCACTCAGGATCGAGGTCGACGTCTGCAGTGGAAGTGGACTAGCTTACTCGCAGCCAGTCGCAAATTTAGATGTTTAATGTCAAATCTTTACATTCACTGAACGGCATTTCTGTTTCTTAGGGTTTTTAAATGACCACGTTAATTTTTTTTTTTTTTTAGTTGACCCCCCGCCTTCCCCCCCCCCCCTCCAATATTTATTTTGTTTATTGTTGCTCAATTGGATTATTGATTAGCAGAAGTGAGGCAAACTTTTAACCTGGTGTTCAACTCTCTCCGAGACTCTGCCCGTGCGGTGAGCTGCGGTGAGTTTTGGCGGTGGTGCATCTGTATGTAACAGGATAGTTAAGAAACATCAGCGTCAAAGTTTTGACACATAGTGTCTGGATCCGGTGGGTCTATGGTCTCTGGAAGCTCGGAACCAGGGACATGTGAGAGCCGTTTCTCGCCGACCCCACAAACCAAGAACGCCAATGGGGACATTGTACATCTTCTAGAAACCTTTCCAAAACCCCTAATAATTCTGTACGTGTTTAATGTTTCTAACAATATTTAGAAACAAAGTTTCATCTGCGCGAGATCACTTCATAGATGATTTTATTGCATATGCTGTACATTATTATACAGATAACATTTGCTTTGCTCTCTGTTTTGTCTTGGTCCAGTACCTGCACAAGGGAATAGTGATTTCCCGTACAGCGGATGGTGACATGGAAGTGAGATAGGAATGGAATTTCTTCGGTTCGGATCAGATAAAATGGGAAAACCGAGACTTTTTCGCATCTTCCTGATCCTGGGCTCCCTGTTTATGATCCTGCTGATTATAATTTACTGGGATGACGTTGGAGCCAGTCATTTCTATCTGCACACCACCATCTCTGGGCCTCATTCCTCTCGCATCCCGCCCGAAAGCCAAGCCAGGGTCAGACACAAAGCGGACGACGACAAGGGGAACGTCTTCCTCTCTGACGTCGATGCCTTCATCAACCAGTTTCTCGAGGGCACCTCCGAGCCCAGCGAGCAGACGCGGGAGGGTACCCCCGGCTCCCGCAACCAGTCAGGTGAGGCGGGGAAGCCCGAGGAGAAATTTGTGCCACGCCGAGAGTGGAAGATCCACCTGACCCCCATTTCTGCTGAGAAAAGGCAGCGGCAGGAAGACAGGAAGCAGACCATGCGAGACCTCTGCAGCAACAGCTCAATAGACTTCCCTGGGAAGAACCGGACATTCGACGACATTCCCATCAAGGAGCTGGACCATCTGATCGTGGATGACCGCCACGGGATCATCTATTGCTATGTGCCCAAGGTGGCGTGCAGTAACTGGAAACGCGTCATGATCATGCTGAGTGAAAGCCTACTTGTTGACGGCGCCCCCTATCAGGATCCCATGGACGTTCCCGTGGAGCACATTCACAATAGCAGCAGCCATTTCACCTTCAACAAGTTCTGGAAACGCTACGGCAAGTTCTCCCGCCACTTGATGAAAGTTAAGCTGAAGAAGTACACCAAGTTCCTGTTCGTCAGGGACCCCTTTGTGCGACTCATCTCGGCTTACAGGAACAAGTTCGAGCAGGAGAACAAGGATTTCTACCGGCAGTTTTCCGTCGTCATGCTGAAGAGATACACCAACTACTCCGATCCCCCCGACTCTGTTGTCGACGCCTTTTCCGCCGGCATCCGTCCGTCGTTCTCAAACTTCATTCAGTATCTGCTGGACCCCCAGACGGAAAAGAAGATGCCGTTCAACGAGCACTGGAAGCAAGTCTACCGCTTGTGCCACCCTTGCCAGATAAACTACGACTTCGTGGGAAAGCTGGAGACTTTGGACGAGGACGCCGAGCACTTGCTTCGGGTCCTGCGTGTCGACAACATCGTACGGTTCCCCTCCGGTAAACCCAACCAGACAGTTGCCAGCTGGGAGTGGGACTGGTTCAACAGCATCCCACGCAAATGGAGGCAAGACCTGTACAAGCTTTACGAAACGGACTTTAAGCTCTTTGGGTATCCAAAGCCAGAAAAGCTGCTACAGAAGTAGATTTGCCTTTGTCGGCGTTTGTGTGGGGCTGCAGTTCTGTTTAAAATACAGAAATACTGTGGCATTACATCCGATGGTCGACATAAAATTTAGGTTAGAATGCAGAGATTGAGGTCACTTTTTTCCAGTTCAAGTGAATTTTAATAAGATTGTGGCAGTTTTCTCGTGCCACCCAGACTTTGTTTTCTACATGGAATAAAAAGGGTCAAGCGGAGGAACGCGGGCTTTCTGCTACGCGCCTGCGATACCACTCGCGTGACATGGATTGAAATTTTACCGCTCGAGCACAGGAGACAAGGAGGGATAGGAAAGACGACAGCATGAGACGAGTATAGAAATGGCGTGTTTGCCGCTTAAGAAGGATATGCATAAAGTATGTCAGCGCACTCTGTCAATCACCTGCCGTATTGTCAACCCCATTTTGTACTCTTACATACATGTAAATATGTGCGCGTATTTTAGCTCAATGTTGGCGTTCCCCTTGATAAATTTTGCCAGCCCG
>JAODKE010000050.1:6530851-6547893 GCA_026779605.1 Mormyrus hasselquistii | reverse complement strand
TTCTTATGTTCTTATGTCCTGGACAAACAAGTCCAATCCATGGAGGCCCCACCTTGCAACTTAAAGGATCTACAGCTAATGTCTTGGTGCCAGATACCACAGGTCACCTTCAGAGGTCTTGTGGAGTCCATGCTGCGATGGATCAGAGCTGTTTCAGCCACATGAGGCAGGACCTACACCATATTAGGCAGGTGGTTTTAGTGTTATGGCCGATCGGTGTATGATTAACAAGAAGAAATTAAATGACAGAAACACTCCAGCTATTATAGGGCTTTCTTGGCAGCGTTAGATCATTTTAATTGGAAGCAAGCGGAAATATGCGGGTGAATAAACAGATGCAAAATATTGAATATTGAAGAATATGTTACAGGAGATAAAAATGGATATGTTCTGATTCTCACTATTTAATACAAGCCCGGGAACAATCTCTGTCAAGTGTGAAGCGGATGGGATGAGAAGAGCAGCTCCATATCTGACAGCGTGGTCGTCTCCTGGAGAAGATTGGAAATGAGATGGAATTGCTGCATTTTTGTTCTTGACAGCGTTTATTATTCTAGCTTGTTAGCAACCAGTTTGTAGCCACGTCGGGCAGATGAACTGGGATCAAACGCATCTCATCATGCCTCGCCCTTTGTGTCTGGGTGACAGGATGTGCAGGGAAATCAGTGAGACCATTAGTAAAAAGGCAGTCTGAAGTGAACCCGTTGGCTTCGACTTTATGGCACCTCTTTGCAAATTCCTGTTAAACCCCAGCACAACATTTTTCAAACTAATGAGCTTGAATGGGAAGGTCTTCTCGGCATTGGTTCTGTCATCTCCCATTAGACTCTGAGACAAGGGTGGGTATAGGTGCCATTTCCATCCGCTATGCAGCTGAAGGGCTTGTCTAGGAGCAGTAATAGCCTTGATCCTTTTAAATCTACTTAAACACCAAGGCGGTAAGAGCCACAGGTCATTTGTCCTCTGATAATTAAATATGGGCATTGCTGCTGCATCTCCTAGGAGAATGCTGTCTAAACAGACTCTGTTTCTAGTAAAGTTATGCAATAATTTGAGACCTGGCGGTGTTGGTCTGTCGGCTTCCAGCTCACAACGCAGGTGACCGCTGAGCCTAGCGGTTCTCCCGATACATTGCCTTGAGATGATTGGCTAGCACAGATGATAACACCGTCTACAGCACCGGTGTGGTGTCTTCCAGAGAGCCAGATATTTCGCTGAAGGTTAATTTAAGAGATTGCCATCGTAATTTGCATATCTTTTACCTTCTGATTGTCGGGAGCTCTTGAGCAGCCCTCTTTGCATCCGCCGCGCACGTTGCGCAGAAGAGCGTTTGCACCGCGGTGCTTAATGATGATGGCGAATGAGCCGTTCTGATGGGCTCGTGAGGACGTGCTTACAGTTTGACGGTGTGTTTGTGAAACGTTAAATGAAATTGCTATGATTGTTTGCGCTCTGGAACTGTAGAAACGGACTGTTTACGAAATGTCAAATGAAACAGCTACAATGATTTCAACAGTGATGCTATAAGACCTGACATTTTCCCCGGTAATTCTGTGCTTACAGCATGAAATTAAAATGCATCATAGTTTCTACTTTTCTCTTTAGCTAAATCTGAATTGGATATTCCACCTTAAACTGCAATGATGTAACACTGATGTTATCTCTCAGCGGAGGGGTGAACAGCCCAAAGTAATGTGCCGGAGCGAGCTTTCCATCTGCAGGGAAGGATATTTCCTGGGCACATGTTGGCTACTGTTTGCTGTTTTCTGAACCTCTGGGGGAGGGTAAATTGTAGCAGACTGATCTGAGTGCAAAGGCAAGCTCTTCTGAGCTTCCTTTATACCAATTGCAGGTTCACATCCTATACAGTATGTGTCCGCTGTAGTGCCCACTAAGGTCCTTAAGCTGAATTTCTTAGGCAATGCATGCATTTATATTAACAGTTGAAAATAGCAAATTTTTTTTTTAGATCGATTAGCAGTATGCGTGTAGGCGGTGTGTAGCAAATCATGTTCACTCCCACTTACCATGGGTGGAAAGACCCTGCCCACTATATGGGCAAGTGCTGGGACATGGTAGAGCAGTAACTACAGTATGATGAGCACAGAAAAGACGTGGCAAACCCCAAATCAGAGCTGCGGTCAGTGAGCACACTCTGTGAGCTCATTGAAAACCTCAGTTTCCTGAATTGTTTTCCCTGATGGAGACCCTGAGAATCATAGAGGTTAAGTGTTCATCTCTGTTTCCCAGTGACGGGGATCTTTGATCTGTCAAACCAAAACGAAAATACCGGCATGAGATCAAATGGAAAAAAGTCGAAGATCAAATTTAATTTTACAAATGTACTCTGCTGCCTCTTCATTCAAGCCTTAACAATTCCAGGAAATAGGGGTATACCATTTGAGATTGAGATCAATAGCTGGGAGTAGGATGATGACGTCATTCTCTAAATACATTTTTTCCAGTGGGGATATTCATTTGTTACGCAGCTACTCGTCACAGATCATTACCGCTAACCTCTTGACGCCGGCTACCAAGGGCAAGGCCTTCCGAGTCCTGCCCACCTGGCAGTGGGAGGCTTTATGTATTTCTGGAATATTAATCTACTATGACATCAATTGCCCCAAAAAAGACACAATGATGTGCTTAAAGATACGACCATGTGACACACTCACCGCAGGTCACCTACCTCCAGCTGAAGCACTATAGCTCGTGTTATCATGCAAGAGAGCTGTGTTTCCCAATCCGGTCCTCAGGGACCCACAGTCGGTCCATGTTTTTGCTCCCACCCGGCTCCCTGCCAGACAGTTCACAGTTTTTGCTCCCTCCCAGCTCCCAGTAGGGAGCAAAAACATCAACTGTCTGAGGTTCGCAAGGAATGGATTTGGAAACACTGATCCAACATACGTCTATCAGCCCCAAGCAGAGGAGCATAGGTGGGTTGTTCTTTTCTGAATATGATTTACCTGGCAGATGGCCAGGAATTACCCGACAAGAAACAATCTTTATTGACCTAACTTGTAGTAAATTTTGTCATTACAATAATCCGTCTAGTAATCTGCATAATTAGCAATTAGTGATAATTCTGTCAATATAATTGCTGGGGCATTTTACAAGCTTTATGAATAATACTTATCTGGATTTAAGGTATGGGTACATCAGTTCGGTCCCTTTCCTACAGTGATGTCATCACCGAATTGGGTGACTGTCACAGTGATGTCCAGTGACTCATATCATTGCTTTGAGGTGTTTTTGTTTTGCTGTGGACTTTATGTTTGTTTACTTTGTGGAACAGAATGTTAATTATTATTACTGAAGTTCATTGTTTCTGACTGCACAGAAAGAGATTAGGTTTCAGTGTTCAGGTGCTCCAGATTCCAGCTGGCAGCTTAGCTGCTTCTCAACACCAAGATTTCTGCTCTGAATCTCTTTTCTCAGCCTTGTAGCTGGTGCCTCACCATCTAGATTCAGGGAGTACAGGTTCACTGTAATAAAATTATATGGTCCATAGCCTCCTGTGCTTCACCAATGTTACATCTTACTCTCCAGAAACACTAATACCATTACATGAAATGTTGAACACTAGTGCTGGGGGCCAAAAGTCGGCATGGCAACGGGATATTTGACCTCACGATGGGAAAAACGTCCACCCATTTTCCCGTCTATATCTTACAGCAGTGTTCATCAACAGTTGGATTGCATTTGGAAATGAACTATTTCAGCGCAGACTGTAGTTTTCAAAGACATTCCATTTCCACATTCCCTTGGTTTTCCTGAAGGTCATGAATATTACATGACTCTGATGACTCTGACTAGGGCAACCCGTGATAGTTACGTCTCTACTGTTATTTTCACGCTTTGACTCTGCTTCACAACCAAAACAGGATAAAATGTACTAGTGAATAACTGTTGTTAATTCGCAATGCAATCTTTTGAGCAATTCTGGGGATCATTAATATGCTACCCGCAGACCTGCAGCTGGATTCCAGCGCAAACGAGACCCGTGCAATGGGAAAGAGGGGCAGGGGAGCTGCGGCACTCAGTTTTCTTGCATCATTAACAGGGTTATTTCTTTGCGACGTGAGATCTCGCAGGAAAACGCAGGACAAATGAATGCGTTTGCTTTCTAATGAGGAATGTGCCGGTACCTCCAACTCTGGTTTCTGTTGGCACACGGCTGACGTCCGTAAAATCCGAATAAGCCCAAGATCCACCGGGGGCTTTTATCTCTGTGAATCATCACAGTCAGCATGCTCAGCAACAAAATAAAAGATGACAGGGTCTGTTTTTATACGAGTTCTGTCCTTCTACTCTGAATCAGTTGCCTAATAGTTGCAAAATGTAACTTTTCTAGAGTAGTGTTACCCAGTCCAGCCCTCGGCAGCTGCGGACAGTTCACGTTTCACTCCACCGTGAGTTGGAAGGAAGCAAAAATGTAGACTGTCTGTCCCCAAGGACCGGATTTAGAATCACTGTTCTAGAGAGTTCTCTGTAATTTTGCTGGGTGTATTCACCCCCCTCTAATAAAGCTTTGCATGCACAGCAGTTGTTGTCTGGGCAAATCACAGAGCTGGAGAAGAACCGTCCCACTCACTACTCACCATCCATCCAGAGTGAGCTGTTGTCATCAGTCAACTTCCGTGCCATGGCAACTTTCACCCAATCACTCAGGAAGACTTCAGGCCTTCAGCAAGTCTTCAGAATTCCATTTTAATCAAAGAACACAATGTTCTAAGATTCTTCAGAAAGCTGAATCATTAAAATGCTGCAAGAGCTGACCTGCCTGTCGCCAGCAATCTGCTGGCCAGCTTGCTCCACATATTTCCAGTCAGTCACTGTTTCAGTGCCAGACTGTTTCTAGTCATAACCTCTCATGACTACTGTTAAATTCTCCTCCTGTTGACTCCCCCAGCATTTTTGAATATGTTTGCTTATGTCTAATGTTGTCTTATGTTAGTGTCCCTTTTGTATTTTGTATTTGAGTTTTGTATTGGGCAGGTTTTATATGTACCGAGGGAAATTCCAGTACTTGGAAAGAACTTTGAATTCAAAGTCCTTTCCAACTTTGGTATACATGAATATTTAGTGACCCACATGTGTATGCATATTCCTACACATTTTACAAACAATCAAAGCCATTAATGTACAGACCATTGACACATATATTCTTAAAATACACATGACACACTACATCTATCTAGAACTTTAATATTCCTGCAGTAAATATAGTAAACAGAATAATACAGTACTTTTTAAAAAATTATCAATGGAATATTAACAATATGTGCCCTGCGATGGACTGGGTCTCCATCCTGGGTGATTCCCTGCCTTCTAACTCTGCATAGAATCAGTGGGCACAGAAAATGGATGGATGGATATTATCGCTAGTAATATTTGCAATATTGGCGAATAACTTCTTTAGCGAACTTGTGAGGTATAGATGAACAGTCTGTTCTGCCAGGACTACCAAAGCATACACCTATAGCACCCTAAGAAAGCACCTGCTCTTTCTACAGAAGTCTGCAGTTGGAAGGAAAACTACAGAAATGTTTGCTTTGTTATGATACATAACATAACATACTGATTCATTCAGCTCTGTTGTCATTTTGCTATTGGCTCCGAAAGGGACACTAAACACAAGCACGGAAAACATCGTGATTCACAGCAATTGACTGAACTCCCAGTTATCTTTTCCGATGTGTAAATCACGTCAAGTTGTTTCAATAAACGTTGGGTGGCAGGGTGGCCTCGCACCTGGAAAGCGCCCTGTGCTTCCTGGAATGGACTCTAGGCTTCCTGTAACCCTGTTAAGTGACGTAAGGATAGATGGATCGATCTAAAGCTATTTAAGCAGCGTGGCTTTTCCCCTCCCGTTGGACAGAAGGTCATCAGACCAGCAGACCTGTGACCCATATAGAGACGAGTCTGTGCACATCTCAGAGCGGGGTGGGGGGGGGGGGGGCTGTCACCTCATCGCACATATCCAGTAATTAGGTTAAGTTGTCTGTAGTGAATGACTAAACACCCAGGAGCAGCGGGAGACTGGGAATGGTGGGGGCAGCTTCCCAGGAAGGGCTTCCCAGTGTATTGTGAATGAAAATACCTTCAGCATTCTCTGCGTTTATTTCTGAGCCTGACAGACAGGCCCCATATTCCTCCTTATAAGCCTCCTGTGTGACTCTCACTATGAGAACTGCCTGTCGAAATGAATCACATTTTATTAGGTTTTCTAAATATTACAGGCAACACAACAGAGATCGAATGTCTGATTGCATCATTGCATTATTATTTAATGCCAATCTGTGTGATTTACAATTGTAATATTTATGATATGTGATGTTGCCTATATGTAATATTTAAGAATTCCCCATATGTTTCACATTCCAGTAATCAATTTCCCTTAAATCCCTGGTGAGTATTTAGTATAGTGTAGCAAAGGTCGTGGTCAGGTGAGACTGGGGAATTGGATGATACTGCTGAGTACAGATACACAAATAGTAAAGTAATCAGCATGAACGTGAAAAGGGAAAAAAAGTTTCGCAGACTTATACAGCAAATGGGAAAAGTGACATATTTCAGAGGAATCAGAAATAAAAGCACCATCCATCCATCCATACATCCATCCATTCATCCATCCATCAATTTCTTATGCTGATCTGAACCACAGAAGGGCTGGGAGCCCTTCCTAGGCAGCACAGAGCACAAGACGGCAGAACACACTGGGCGGGATGTAAAGCCTAAACTCAATCCCTTAAATTTGCCTGCTCCAGTTGTTGACTTGACCACCTGAGTCTGCTTGAATGTGATAATGCAGTAATCTGTGTTTCCCACACCTCTGTAGATCCCATAATATTCACACGAATAACTGCAATTTCCTCAGTAAGATAAGTCACTTTTACCAAAATATATATGCCAGTTAAAAAATCACATTCAGCACCCATGAGAATATTTTTTTTACCTTGAAATAGTTGTCATATAATCTTTCTTGGCTTGGTTTATTTTTTTAGAACTTATAATAATCGTTGAAAAATTCGAAAAATATATCAGGTTTGTTTGAATAGCTGTAGGCCTGTTTGTGGTGGATGTAAGAAATGCAGTTCGTGCGGATCTGACTGTGAGTGCCGGTCTGTAAATGACCACTCCTCCACCTCAAACAAAATGTCTTCATTAAACTAAATTGAAGACCAAAAATAAGGCTAAATGGGCTGTTCGCTTTACATGATTGGGTCTTGCCGAAGGGCCGTCTGAATGCATGGGAGTAGAACACACAGCGTATAAGGGTGTGTGAGCTGACTGTGCCGTGTGAGAGCAGCGGGTAAATCCCAAGGGATGCAGCACTGAGGCTCAGTGTATCTGCACTCTACACGCATCTCTCTGTTACTCTCGCTGCTAGTAGAATATGTCACTTTGTGTTTGACTTACTGGATGTTACCATGTGCTGCCACCAGTCTGTGACTCTAATGTGCATTTACTGTTAAACACCTGTGGTTTGGGACCTGCCTGCATTCTTCTGAGGACCTGTGACAGACAGGTTTGTGTCTGGTGCTCCCTAGTGTCACGCTTAGCGATGGAACATGGGCAGACGTGACTAGAATAGTCCTCTGGTTCTTCTTGTTTACATTTTTCATCCAACAGCAAAATCCTTTAAAAACCCAGAAGTGACAGGAACGGCGAATGATACTGAAGGTTTCCTCCCACAAGACTCCACGCACGTTCTGTGGATGATACACAAGGCTGTATGCAGTATTGATCGCATTGTGAGCTGCAATTAAATTTCATTATTGATTATTATGCTGCAAGACTGGCTTAGAGAAACACCAGGCACAGAACCAAACCACTTATTTTAATTACCTTTCTAGTTGGAAATTTTTACTTCTAAATCAGTATTTAGATACACTAGTAGCCAGAATTGTTAAAACACTTCCAATTTTTAGAGATTGCAAAACGTTATTCCATTTACTCCAGTGACTTATTTAATGGTCAAATGTATGAATTTGCAAACATTCGTTCATTATTTATAGACATTACCACCAATATTCATGCAGTGGTATAAAAACGTAACGCCAAAATGCTAGTCGTCTCCACAATTTTGGCTACTAGTGTGTTTTAAGTTGGATGCGTTTCAGGCAAGAAAGTACTAATTATTGCCTTAAGGCTAGAAATGGGACTGACCGGTATGTGGGCGTAACTTTTGGGTGTTCAATTGGAGAAAAAAGCAGGCAGGGTGAGTGCTGGGGTAATTCCAAGGGTTTACTACAGGTATGTAAGAACCCAGCAAAACATGAGCTGAAGGTGACCCACTCGTCGCTTGAGCAAATCTAGCTTATGCTTGGCAGAGACCTGTTCTAGATTTAGCACTGGGGAATGGAGATATAGGGCTTAAAAAGATCACCCCCTATATGATTGTTGCTTAACTGATAGACAGTTAAGGTGCTCAGCAGTAGTGAGTTGGCGCTGCCCACACGTCATGGTCATGAGATAAATGGGTACCTATTACTGTATAGTGTAGTAATGGACGGATCCAAGTTGTTTCTTGAATTGGTTGTTTCACGGAACTTCATCGAACTCCAAAAAAAAAAAAAAAACAAGAAACAAACCGAACCATGAGGGATCTAACAAAGGCAGGTAGGTAGAACACAAGAACCAAAGCAGGGAGCAGCACAGGAACAAACACAGCCAGGCAGACAGCATAAATCGGCACAAACACAAGCAGAAGAAACACAATAACCAACTGAAGCACAGGGGAAGAACGGCACATAAATACATGGATAATAAGAGTTAATAAGGGACAGGTGTGGGCTATTACCAATCAACCACTCACACAAGAGACTAGGAGCAATGAGGAGCAGGTGAGGATAATTATCAAGCACTAAAGACTTCACACACCAGGAGAGAACTGGGAGCATGTTGAAACAGAACATAACTAAGAGAACTAGACACAGGCAGGGTAAACTAGAAACAAAACGTATAAACAAGGACTAATGCATGAACACAGGAACGCAGGCTATGAAAGCTTATATGTCCCGCAAAGTTGACTGACAGGATACTTGCTACTCAGGTGCACACATTCAGCCATGTGGCAGCCCTGGAAACAGGGGAACGCACTAGGAATAGAACAGACCAGGGAAAAGTCAAGAGATGGGATGGCCAGTGACACCTGCTGGCCAAACAGGCCAATCCTGGCAGGTAGCACTAATCCACACTTAAACATTATGCACATTATTTACAGTTTCTCTGTACTGGGATACTTTCAAATGATGGATAGAATGTTTTGCAGAAAATCAATGGTTCCTCAAGGCTTTCCTCAATTTTGACCTTCCAAATGTTTAGCCACCAGGCTCCTTCTCAAAGAACCTATTATCGGTGCTTGTTCTAGTCTGTCACAATAAAGATTTTGATTGAACCTGAAATGGTAAATGGGTCGCATCTGGTGTGACGGTCACACTTTCTGACTCTCACACAAGAAATCTTATGGCTATGTTATTCCATTATAAACTTAAAATTAGCTACAGCAAAACCATTGTGGTAGTTTGCAAACCCTACAGACTATTTACAAGGTAATAAAACTCTTACATATATGTAAATGCATGTGCATGTGTGTGCAGACTTGTCTCAAATTGAAAATCTCATGCCGGCCAGCTGATCAAAGTTGGTGACACATATTGGAGTACAACCACATTCCTTCTCATATTTTATTGTTGAAATGACTAATATCTGTAACAGCAATTTAGCTACTCAAAAAGATGCATATTTGGGTCTCCCTGATAAAAAAAAGTATTTCTGGTCCAACACTTAGGACATTACCCTGGTGGTGGATCACCGAATGCTACTATCTAACAGCCTATTGGAGACAGAACTGTGCTGTGACGGACCTTGTGCTTTCCATTCGAAACAAATATATCTTGCTTGGTCTGTTTGATTTTTTTGCATTCATTTAATTCATATTCCTGCCTATGAGTCTGCTGATTAGGTTGACATTCACTGCCTGCGGAGGCATCCCCCTCGTGCTCTATAGAAGACTGCAGCTGAGAGCATCTGGATCCGACAGTTCTGCCTGCCCTGGCGGTTCGGTCTGCGCAGTACCAGCTCGGCACTTCATTAAGCTGCCGCGACTCACACGTCAGTCGAACAGATGGCAGCATTCGAGTGAACTAAAGTCCGAAAACCTCAATTGAGGACTTTCATTCTCACTTCCTTTAGAATCAACCTCAAGGGCACAACTCATCGGATTTGCTGTGTGTGGCAGCAGCTCGTTCATCGGTTCGCAAAAGACCAGAGAGGCCGCATTAGAAATTCACAAAATGCCGTATATTCGCTGCAATTCTGTAATCATTGACTCGTTCAAATTATGCGGCGGCTTTGCTTCTTTTCATTTAGAGACAGTTTGTTTTTAAATTTTACTGGTAAAATAAAATTAAAAAAAAAAAACCTCCCTCTCCCCAGCCACCTCCTCCAGCTCCACCGGGGGAATCCCAAGGCATTCCCTGGCCAGAGAGATATGCCCCCCCAGTTGGACATGCCTGAAAAACCTCCCCGGGGAGCCGTGCAGGAGGCCTCCTAGCTAGATGCCCGAACCACCTCCACTGGCTCCTTTCGATGCGGAGGAGCAGCGGCTCTCCTTTGAGCTCCTCCTGAATGTCTGAGCTCCTCACCCCGTCTCTAAGGCTGATCCCAGACTCCCTACAGAGGAAACTCAGTTCTGCCTCTTGTATCCATGATCCCATTCTTTTAGTCACCACTGAAAGCTTATGACCATAGATGAGGGTAGCAGCGTAGATCCACTGGTAAATGGAAAGATTTCGCTTCTGGCTCAGCTCCCCGTTCACCAGGTCGGAACGGCACAACGTCCACATCGCTGCCTACGCCGCACCGATCCGTCTGTCTATCTCCCACTCCCTTCTTCTCTCACTCATGAATAAGACCCCAAAATACTTAAACTGATCTCCACCCTTTTCCAGTTGAGAACCACGGCTTCAGACTCAGAGGCGCTGATCCTCGTGCTGGCCGCCTCGCACTCAGCTGCAAACTGCCCCAGTGGCTGCTACGGGCCCGTCACAGCCCGATGACGCCAGCAGGACCACATCGCCCGCAAAGAGCAACGACACCATCCTGTGGCCCGCAAACCCAACCCACTCCTCCCCTTGGCTACACTTACAAATTCAGTCCATAAAAGTTACGAACAGAATCGGTGGCAAACCGATCTATAAAACATATCTATATCTTTTTCTTAGTTTTACTTTAATTGAAGTGATATTTAAGTCTGTACAAGCATAAATGCACTGAACAACCAAGAAACAAAAATGCTGTTTATTCAATGAGTATGGCTAAATAGCAACAACAAAGGCTATGGTGTTACGCCTCCACATACTTCTGTACAAACCAGCACATAATTATGTAAATAAGTGATCCAATTTACATTTCTAAGGCCAACAATTATACCAATTACCCTCAGCATTATGCAAAGAATTGTCTCGGAATCCTTGAAGAATTTTTACATTTCGCGGCCATTGAGGAAATCGTGGCACAGTAATTAGCTGTCAACGCGCAGAATCAGAGGAGATCACTTGCACTGCGCATATAATGAGAATTGGCTGTACATAAGAGAAGGGGCGTGTCAGTAATGAATCTAATGGTTACGAAATGTGCACGGTAGCATGTTAATTATATGTCATCCATCATCTCAGATGCAAATTCAGTCAAATATGTAATGGAAGCCGTCAATTCTGGGAGAATGAATGTATAACATAAACAGTGGAGAAGTGGGGTAATGATGCCCGGAATCAGGATCTGCTCCTGCCGTGTCGGTCATCAGCCCGTTTGGCCAGCAGGTGTGACTGGCTATTTCATCCGCTTCACTGTGTTCTCTAGGTTTTGCTCACTATTGTGTTCCCAGTATATTTCTCTATTCCTCAGGCTGCCCGCTTTGCCCTTTCAGCCGTGCGACAGTGACCATCAGTCCATCCCTACTGTTGTGGGATCTTTGCTGGTTATTTTAATTATCAGTTTCCCCAAGGTTCATACCTGCTTGAGTTTTTTTTAGTTCCTGGTTTTGTTAGTTCCTGGTTTTATTAGTTCCTGGTTTTGTTAGTTCCTGGTTTTGTTAGTTCCCGGTACCTCTACGTGTTTTGCTTCATTGTTAATTATCCACACTTGTTTCTTGGCTAACCCTTTATCAATATACACTGCTCCAAAAAAATTAAGGAACGCTTTGAAAGCTCATCAGATCTAAATGGGAAAAAAATATGCTGGATATCTATACTGATATGAACTGGGTGTTAGGAATGAAAGGATACCACATCGTTTGATGGAAATTAAAATTATCAATCCACAGAGGGCTGAATTCAAAGAAGAAATGATGTGGCAGGCTAGTCTATTTTGCCAAAATTTCATCGCAGCAACTCAGAATCATATTCAGTAGTTTGTATGGCTCCGATGTGCTTGTATGCATGCAATGGACCAAAACATAATGTCCCAGAAGTGTTCTATTGGATTTAGGTCAGGTAAGTGTGGGGGCCAGTCAATGGCATCAATTCCTTCATCCTCCAGGAACTGCCTGCATACTCTGGCCACATGAGGCCCGGTATTGTCATGCGCCAAGAGGAACTCAGGACCCACTGCACCAGCATAGGGTCTGATTATCATTATGGGTCCAAAAATTTCATCCCAGTACCTAATGGCAGTCAAGGTGCTATTGTCTAGCCAATGTTACAGGTGGCATAATGTTTTCCATGGCTTCTCCAGACCCTCTCACGTCTGTCACATGTGTTCAGGATGAACCTGCTCTCATCTGTGAAAATCAGAGGATGCCAGTGGCAGACCTGCCAATTCTGGTATTCTATGGGAAATGCCAATCAAGTTCCATGGTGCCCGGCAGCGAGCACAGGGTCCACTAGAGAACATCGGGCCCTCAGGTCACCCTCATGAAGTCTGATTGTTTGGTCAGAGACATTCACACCGGTGGCCTACTGGAGGTCACTTTGTAGGGCTCTGGCAGTGCTCATCCTGTTCCTCCTTACACAAAGGAGCAGATGTCGGTCCTGCTGATGGGTTAAGGACCTTCTACTGTCCTGTCCAGCTCTTCTAGAGAATCTCCTCCATGCCCTTGAGACTGTGCTGGGAGACACAGCAAACCTTCTGGCAATGGCACGTATTGATGCGCCATAATGGAGTTCAACTACCTGTGTAACCTCTGCAGGGTCCAGGTATCGCCTGATGATACCAGTAGTGATCCAGACCGTAGCTAAATGCAAAACTAGTGAAAAAACAGTAAGAAAAGATGAGGAGGGAAAAATGTCAGCGGCTTCCACCTGTTACACCATTCCTGTTTTGGGGGTCGTCTCATCGTTGCCCCTCTAGTGCACCTATTGTTAATTTCATTAGCACCAAAGCAGCTGAAACTGATTAACAACCCCCTCTGCTACTTAACTGACCAGATCAATATCCCAGAAGTTTAATAGACTTGATGCTATACTCTGATTAAAAAGTGTTCCTTTAATTTTTTTGCGCAGTGTATATACAGTCTTATATATAGTCTTTGCACACTTGCTTAATTCTGTAAAATTTAATTGATCTTATAACAAAAGTCCATTGACAAGCAATGTTTAACATATCAGAACATACCTGTACCTACCAAACAGACCTTGTTTTTTTTTACTGATTCCTTCAATTCTGTCCTTGCCAGTTAGTTATTAATTGCAATGTTTGGTCATTGGCTCCCAAAAAGATACTAAAGCACAAATATGTGGTGTGTTATGTTACTGCAAAAGGTGCCACTCAGCAAAATGAACTTTTTAATGAACTCAGAACAACTTTTAGTACTATAAACTCGGTTTCAGTGTATTGCAATTTGAAATGAATGTTGCTGACCTTGCTATAGAGTATATAGTGGTGGCTTGATGGTTAGGGAAGTGCAGTTGAAAGATTGCTGGTTCGGATCCCTAACCAGCAAGGTACCGCCTCCAAGCACTGCTCCCCGGGCACTGAATCAGCTGCCCCCTGCTATGTCACGATGCCACATATGGGTTAAATGCAAAGGACACATTTCGTTGTGGTGTGTCAACAATGACCATTGATCAGCAAGTTATGATTTTTGTTATGAAATGAATACATTTGCAGTACTTGGATCGATAACTGGTTAACTGACAGGAAGCAGCAAGTAGTTCTTAGAGGCACAATGTCACAGTGGACCAGCGTTCATAGTGGGGTACCGCAGGGTTCAATTTTGGGACCATTATTGTTCCTAATTTACATTAATGATATTGACACCAATACCTACAGTAAACTGGTTAAATTTGCAGACGACACCAGGTGGGTGGTGTAGCAGATACTGATCTAGCAGCAGAGAGGCTACAACGGGATCTGGATTTAATTAGCGACTGGGCTGATACTTGCCAGATGAAATTTAACACAGATAAATGTAAGGTAATCCACGCAGGGAGCAGAAATATAAAGTACAGATATTTTATGGGTTCCACTGAAATAAAGGTAGCCGATTATGAGAAAGAGCTGTGTGTCTATGTTGATGCTTCCATGTCCCACTCTCGCCAGTGTGGGGAAGCAATAAAAAAGGCCAATACAATAGAATTAGAATAGAATAGAATTCATCATTCATTCTATCTCCAGTGTCGCTGTAGTCCATCCTCAATAAAATCCACTCGTCCCCAGCCGTCTTCACTCCTTCCCTCATTCCCCGACATGAAACAACCCAGTGATCGATTGTTATGACCATGGGAATCATGGAAATGAACTTTTATGTATGAACTCCGAAAGGGGGTCCTGCTTCTGTCCCGCCGAGAGTGGCCCAGTAAAATATCCCATGGATTTGTGAACTGCCCTTAGGTTTTAATGTGGGCTCCTGTTCGGGGCAGATAGGACAAGGGTCTCCTGGTAATTCATCATCCTTTATTTAAGCATGGGTCTGCTGCATCATTGGCTTGTTAGTATCTATCTCAGTGTAGCCGATACATCTTCTTCAATCTCAAAGATTCCTTTCTGAGTCAGTGGTCTCCTTATAAGGAAATAATTTCTCTCAAATTTGCCCCTCTGTTGCGATGGAGTCTGGGCTAAGTATGTCCCCCCCCGTGTCACCATAACCTGCTCCCACTTGAATATACAGCACCATGCAAAGTTGGTAGGCAGTCAGAATGAAGGTGTAAAGCTATTTGTCTGGGAAGTAACAAAAAACACAAATTAAGAATAACACAATAAAAACTAGTAAGAATTTCGTTTTTTTTCTCCAAAAGCTTGCTGATGCTGTTAGATGGCCAGATGACCACCGCTTCAGTTCCCACTCATCTCTGCAGGGGCACCCCAGCCATTCCATGTAGTTATTAAATTTCACCGCCAGCTCCCTTAATTAATTAATTCTTTTTAAAAAAGTAATTTATATTGATTAGCTTTAAAAGATGTGCTAGTCGTCAAGTTAAAATATACATGGGTATCTGGAGGGTTGCTGCAAATACTGGGGTTATAAGTTTTGAGATAACTATGCTAATACGCTTTGACAGGCATAACATCATAGGTTCACACCAACATGAAAATCATTTCAACATAATTTTCTTTGGCTGCCTAAGACTTCAGCGCAGTGCTGTATTATAGAGAGGGTTCATTCATCATTAGGGCAGGACTATTTGAGCAATAGGTACCAGGAGTGTCCAGGAATCGCCCTCTCATGTAAATATGTGAGAGACATGCATGTGTGTTTATGGACTGGAGATATGGATGGAATTCAGCTGCGGAGATTATATATGGAGAGAGTTGCACTGTATGGACTGAGTTTTTCCCGCTGGTGAAATGGTGATACTAAAATGGGGCGGTCTCCAGTAATAAACTATGGAAATGTGTGATTGCCAAGAGTTCACTGCGTGGAACTCCAGTAAATGAAGCGAAATTTCAGGAACGTCAGGAGGGATTCAAGGTGTCGGTGATCACAACGATGGGCAGAGATCTGACATGTAAATAAGTCTCGCGTAGCATATTAAAAATTTGGGTTGTCAGCATTTATCCTTTCGATTTGAAGTGCAGGTTAATCATAGCCTAGCTGCGTAACCCCTCATTGTATCTCTATGGAGACTCACACGCCCACCTCATTGACTGCCATAGAACTGACACCTTTTTCAAAAAGGTTGTTTATGTTTTTGCTGTTGGTTCGAAAGGTGAATCGCTGCGAATTGTGGCCTTGGTGGAAGATTAGCGCTTTTATCCAAAGAGTGCATTTTAGCTGTGTATGCACACAGATATTTTACTTCCATATAGACACATGACCAGGACACTTAACCCTAACCCCTGGCTTTGATGAGATTGTGTCCTTAGCTGAACCAGATTTTATATCTACTGTTATGTGTCTAATAGGCGATTTTTGGTTTGTCCCTTTCTAGATCATTACGGTCGATAAGCTAGTTAAAGAGGACACAGTGAACACTCAGACAGGACACGGTCGATGTAGAGTCACAGCAAATAGAGAGTCAGACTTCATTTTTGTAAGTTGTTACTAAAGCTTTATTTGTGCAAGGTATTTCACTGTAGGGGCATTTTAAGGTCCTTGTGGAGTTTCTAGTTATATGTTTTCAGGGAAGAATAAATGTTTTATAGCCCTGAAGACTCCTATTAGCATGCTTAGAAGGGTTGCTCAGAGAATGAAATTCCATAAATGTGATTGTTTTCACCGAGTATGAAATGTCATGGCAGGTGAATCAGCAAAAGCCGGGGTTGGGTGACACTAATGCCCGCAAGAGAGAAATCACAGACAACAGTGAAACGTTTCTTCTCCTAAAATGTTCCGTGTGCCTTCAGATTGGCATAGAACATCACGGACATGGGCTGTGCGTAAAAAAGGCTCCCGGATCCACATTGTACCATGGTAAAGGGTGATGCCAGTTTAATCAGAGAACATTAGAAGACGCCAAAAATGAGACATATGTCTGAGAATCACAACACGTCTCTACGACTACAGGATCCTGCCTCCGGTTTACCAACAGGATCTTTTATAATACGTCATTTTAACGAGATATTCAGTGCAAGAGGGGCTTCATTGAAATCTTTCT
>JAODKE010000050.1:6472920-6488998 GCA_026779605.1 Mormyrus hasselquistii | reverse complement strand
AGACAGTAGCATTACTTCAATTAATTATGTGAAGTAGTTGATTGGTTTAATCAGATTACATCATAAGAAGAAATGACGTAAACCTAGGAGCTGACCAGTCGACTGGGAATCATTGGCTTAGAATTAACTCTGTGATATGACTTTCATTTGGGCCAGAATTGATATATTTTGTTCTTTGCAGATGATACCTGAAGTATTACACAGCTGGTAAAGAGGATCCCGAAGATCCATGCATCTACTGAAGGAAAGCACTAGCAGACATTTAAACTTGGATAACCTCAGAACAGACTGGGGTCCTCTGGACCGGCTGCCTTTTGTGGGAGGAGTCATGTTTTTATGGCCTGGTGCCTGAGGACACCAGCGCTTCCCCATGGAGACTAATGCCATGTGAGAATCAGGGGAATCTCAGCATGACCATGCATCATTTTTAATCCCGGACACAAAAGGAGCTTAAATTTACCCTAACAAACATGGACCGCGTGACAGTTATGTCAATGTGTATGTAACTGTTGGCTGGAGAATGCATTTGTGATTGACAGATTGTTGGTTCGAATCCTCAACCAGCAGGATACCACCTCCAGGACTGCACCCCGGGTGGTGAATTAGCTTCCCACTGGAATGTCGCATATAGATTAAATGCAGAGGACGCATTTCGTTGTGGTGTGCTGTGGTGTGTCGCTATTCAATGTAGGGATAAAGAGCTTTGGAAGCTACGTATTTAGTCCACAGTTTGCAATCATGTTTTTGTTGTAATTGCCAGGGCTGTTAGAGAAACTTTTTTGAGCCTCAGGACGCCCATAGCAACAGTAATGACTGCAACCAAACCGTAACTGAAACAAACATGAGTAGCACAAACCACAAAATCTGAGTCACAGAAACTCCGGCCTCTGTCCTCTTAGCGATCGATAAGGAGCGTCCTGTTTAAATTATGGCTCAAAAGGTACAAAACTACTGCATGATCAGTACAGCATAAAGGCATCAGTCACAGAGGTCAACCTAGCATGACTCCTCCAACCGGCCGCAATCACTCCTACCTTTACATCCTTTCCCCTTCTGCCCAGAAAGAGACTGGAGGCCTAGAAACACTCTGTAAGATTCAGCCCTAAGACCTGATCCCGTTTTGGCATAATCCCCCACTGCATTGCTTATTTGCCCCATATCCCCCATCACTTTTCAAACTGAGTATCACATGGGTTTGTTTCACGAGCCTAATGACAGAAATCCTTATGATGACCTGGGGAGAATCAGTTTGTCTCTGTTTTAGGCAAATACAGTTACAAACAGCCACAGTTATTCAGTTCATTGTCGATCTGAGTCCCTCTTCGGTCCATGCTGTTCGTAACACATCGAGCTCTCCGAGGTATAAGAGCCGGAAGATGAGACAATCGAACCCTGACCCACCTAAGCTATTCCTGTCAGGCAGACATGCAGTATGCGGCTGAAAGCCGCCGCAAAACAAATCAACAGCTGTTTCAAATATTAATTTGCAGCTTCATGTGATGCAATGCACATCAAAATGCTAAACTATTGATGTTTTTGACGAACACATTCGATTTCCATAAAGAGACAACTCTGTAATGTAGGCGCTGACTGTTAAATTACACTTGGGCGAGCACTGAGACACAAGAGATGTCAGCCATTTGTGAGAAACTTTGAACGAGTGGTTTTTGTTAAGGGGGAGCAACGCTTCAGCTACTGAGATAACCAACAATGGGCAGGTACTGAGGGAAAGTCCTGTTCAAAACAAAAGCTGCCTCTGCGTTTAACTGCAGTTTGCTGGGAGGATGCAGCCTGGCGCCTCTTTCAGGCTAAATGGCGTTAGGTCCAGCGGGGTTAAACACCCCTCGCCCCCATGCTGCCGGAGAAGCACGCTTGGACTCTGACCTGTTGACAGCCCCTCCTAAAAATAACAACCCCCCAGAGAGGAAAACAAGAGCCGGGGATTATATATTGATGGAGGAATTTGCCGCTCTGGCCAGGACAGTGCCTCACAGATAAATCTTTCTCCTTTTTACCTTTGCTTTGGCCCTGGCTATACAATAGTGAGAACAATACAAAGGAAAAAAAGATTCTCAAAAACACGGGGACTATTGTTGTTAAGTCACTGTTCAGGGATGCCCTTTTTGGCTTCTCTAAATCACTGGAAAACACAAAATGTACTTAGACACATATTTACAATGAATTTAAAATGTAAGACGTCTTTCTTAAAATTGTATCTGTGTATTAGTTTAAATATTGGTTTGAGTTCCTTATTAATACCTATAAATTGTCTCAATGCTTAAATTAAGAGATTTCAGAATACTTTCCTCCTGCTTTTTTAATAGAAAGATGTACAAAATATGCTTCTTACCAAAGTAAGAAAACAAATCGTAATTCCAGTGCACCAAATTCACTAGACCAATCTATCCATTTTCCATAAACCCTGCATAGCTTGCCTGCACACTCACACATTATGGGCGATTTAGAGGTATGAGTTGACCTGTGTTTTTGGACTGTGGGAGGAACCTAGATGATCCAAAGAAACAGTCAAACATTTGCAAATACATATATAGTGAGTTTCCACTGCACCAGGCACCGTACTTTTGATACTGCAAAAAAAGTACCAAAAGTACCATGTTTGCTGCATTGGTTTTTCCATTGGCGTAAAAACTGGTACCGACATGAATGGCATCATCACAAGGCAGGGTTGGGTATTTTTTACTGAATTTGTACACTTGAATAGGTATAGTATACAGGGCTGGGTGATATGCGATATGAATACCAACATCCCATGTTATGCACAGGCAGTTTTCACATTGCAAGGGCCGCAAGAGTCAGCTGGGTTGAGATCAGGCCTCTTCATACTCTCTGGAGGAGCAACGTCAATGACCGGATCGAGGCTGACAAGACAAACGGGTACTTAAACACAAAGACTAACGAGGGGTAACAAGGAACAGGTGTGGCTCATCAGGGCCATGTTAGGGAGGAAACAGGAGGATCAGGGGGACATGATAAGAAAGATGTAACAGGTCTCTTCATTAGTCCATGCACCCATTATTATTACTTAATTCTTTAAAAGTTTCAAATTGTTTATTTTATTGTTAAAAGTGTTTTAGGATGGTGGATGTATTTTCTGTTTGCAAGGCAGGCTATTTGCATAACCATTCGACAATAAACATTTGCAATTCCTGCCCCAAGTACTGAAAAAGTACTCCAGCTGGTTTGGTACTTTTGGTACTGGTATCTGACCAAAAATCAGTGACGCACAGATTTTTAGTACCAAACTATGGTCCCTGGTGCAGTGGTAAAGCGCCCATAAAAAGTGTGAGGCCACAAAACTATCCACGCCGTCCTCAGAACCAGAATTTTGAAATTCAACTTAAATTAAAATGCAAAAAAAAAAACTACAACAAACAGCTAGGAACCTTTGAGGAGCCAAGCTGACCATTTATAGAGATACCCAACAGCAGCCAAATCACATTTCTCTTTAGGTTTTAGGCATGTTTGGCTAATGTGAGGAGGGCTGCTCATTCCCAGCAGAAGACTTGGACCCATCACAAAAATCACATCCCTCACATTTCAAACATCCCTTTGTAACATGATTCAGTCTGTTTGCTTTGTAGTTATCAAGTGGAAAATTTTACTCATTCAGTGACATCCAAAGCTTGCAGATACTGTTACGGACCCTTTTAAGGCACTTCTACAGTAAATGCTGATAACTGCAAATGATATGGAGAGATCAGCTGGGCCTTTTCAGCCCTGGCGGCTCCACTACGAGTTTCGTTCCTAGGCCTGTTCTCTGTACACATCTATTTTGCTCGTCCTTGCCTGACAACTTCTCTCTCCCTGGAGGCTTCTCCCATTCTGTGAATCCATATCTCAGTAGAACTCATTCGTGTTATTTTTACACCAGCGCATCCCCTTCCGTCCTTTAGAACAACCTGCGTGTGAAGCTCACGTTTGCCCTATTCAGAGACAGGCCCCCTACAAATGTTCATAAAGACCGGGAACATTCATGCGCTATGACTGAAAGCGCAAACTTGGTCCTCAGAGTTGTTCATTTCCCCGTCCTACCCCCCACCATCTGTCTGAGAGAACGAGAGAAGCTCTCCTGGTTCCTCAGAGTGGTTCAGAGGGCAGCTATTTGCAAACTTCCTGCAATCTTACTGTAAATTGTGTTATAAACAAAGCTCACCAAGTCCTTATATTCTGCTACAAAATTTACCACTATATTTATAACATTAATTCAGGTTCTCCTTGCCTAGAAGTTAATCACCTTTCCAGGGTTATGGGAAAAGGTTGTGTGATGTTTTCAGGTTTCTTTGCAATAGAGTCAATTCATTATCCTCCAAACCCAACAAATTTCCCCGTTTTTTTGTTAGTATTTTCACTTAGGTTAGGTTTGCTATGGCTCTGGCCCAACTGATACAATCATCCAGCGTTGTCCAGTCTTTTTCTCTCAGCCAAAGGAGAGATGTTATCTCTGGGGTCGCAAACAATGCAGAAGCGAATGACACCTTGGCCCAGAGGAACCAGAGTTCATGGCCCATGAGGACAGGGAACAATTACTGCAACGTCCCTGCCAGTTTCCAGCCGGGGTGGGAAACGCCCTAGGCATTGGGGGGGACCGGGGATAGCCTGACGGGGGGGGGGGGGAGTCGACCTTCTCCTACCTCTTCAGCGGTCCTGCCGTCCTCACCCTCTTACAAAGACTATAGCCTTTCGAATAAGTCAAAGTGGCAGCAGAAGGTCTGTCCTTGCATTCACATTACAAGAGCTGGGGGCATTCCATTCATTCTGTGTCACCCAACTGAGTCATGGTTGGGGGGCGGGGTCCTCTTTTAAACAGAAATAGTCACATCCCAAAATTACTGATAGTTAATGGGAGATTAATTCCAATAAGTTAATCACATTAATGAAAAAAGTTATACTAGAATTACTCCTCCTGAATCCTCCTGCTAAAAAAGACTCATTAAAAAGGGTTTTCATCTTAAATTTTGATTGAAACAACTGTCTGTTTTTGGTCAGACAATAAATTGGTCCCAGGTTGCATCTACTCCCTAATTGTCATGGCTCTTTTTTTTTGGCTGCTCCTCAAACGTTGTAAGCAAGTTGCCGCGGTGTTCTTCACAGCGGTTACAGCTCTAGACCACCCAGGAACCGGAACCGTTATAGATACTGTCCATAAGTCTGGTTCTGCAGTCTCAGAGCAAGATATCTTGAAGACATCAACATCCTAATGTAATCTATGCTTTTTAACACCAAACTCGTACAATGGAGTTCATCAGACGCATTGCCCAATGCAATCCTGACCAGGATAAACTACTAGAAAATGAAAGAACTGATAAAGGTTGAAGTCCCTTCAAATTCTCTTGACACATTTTTCAATTGTTAGCGTTTAACTGCTGTAATGTAGTGCAGCTGTTAAGAGAAAAAAACAAAGGTTGTCTGCGCAGTATGTTAATTCATCTGCCAGAAGTTTGTTCTAATTTTGCCAAATGGTTCTTTTGTTTTTTTGAGACGTGAGACCCAAGGGCCCCTAAGGGGTGATTCTTGTAAACCACGAGGGTTTAGAATAGCCACATCTCTACCAAGAAACAAAACATCCCGCGGAAGCTCATGTGTGTGTCTTAATACCACTGACTGTTATGCTGTGCACCAACACAAATACATACAAGTGGTTCCTTTTAAATTTTAGGACAGAAAGCAGTTGATTTCATATGTGACACAGACAAAATGAGTTTATACAATGGTTGTCTTAAAGGGGTAATGGTTTATGTTGATGAAGCTTTTTCTGAAGTGTAATTAAGTAATTAAATTGTAAATTAACAAAGAAGAAGTTAAAGTAACATAACAGTGAAAAATCAGTGGTTCCATACGCCAAAGACATAATTTGTATAAAGGCAATCCTGTCGCTTTTTTTAAGTAGTGATTCTCAGATAGTAAATCATATCAAGACTAAACAACTCCATGCAGTTCAAATCCACATAATAAACACCAAGCAATAATTTCCCTTTAACAGCTGTGAACCGCATCAGCAAGACCTGCTTTTTTCAAATCATCCAAACAGATTAAGGAGGCTCTTCCATTCAGGCCAGAACTGAAAACTTACAATAAATAAGAACCATGAGGAGTTCCAGAAGATGTGACTATTTTTCATATCTAGCTGTGCTGGAAAACATCAACACACTGACAATCAGTGTCTGCACCTAAAGTGAACCTTCCCGTCATCTTCTGAAAACTCGCCAGTCACCATCCACATCGTTTCATCTTTAATTACGAGAGTGGTATATTAAAAAAAGCAATGAGATTCAAGGAAAGAGACCTTTCCACGTGGGCGTGGAGTTGGTGCACAGAGTTCAACAGTATCTCGATCAGGGGACTTTCAGCAGATATGAAGTCGAGCAGCACACACGGGCGCTGGTGGAGTGTTGGGTGAGTGTGGAGGTTGGCCACACACTACCCCCATCCAGCCAAAGCACTAACCTGAGCCCCTAGCAAACAGCCTCTTCCCACAGCCAAGCAGACAGGTGTGCTATATGGATTTTTGTCTTTCCTATCAGCTCTGGCTCCACTGGGACACTCGTTAGCAGAAAAGTGATCCAGCCCCAGCTGGGACGTTCACACACGGATGCTGTTGCCCTGTTTAATAGACCTGGCCACAAAGAAAGGCAGCCGGGATTAACGTGAATAGCGGCGTTTCCTACGTTTACCGTCGAAGCTACGAATAATTAAGGAATTCACCTCCAGGAACAGTGAACCTGGGTTTATGTGTCATACTGCTTATGCTACCAGGAAAGGTTTCGTCTGGGGGTCGACGATTACCCATCAAGCATATATAACAGCTTACAATGCCAGCCAGGTGGGTACGTATAGTTGTATTAACTTTGATAATCCCTTGTTTTTTTGTGCCACAAGTAAAATAGTGAAATAGATCCCAAAACTGAGCCTGACTTGGGTCATGCTTGGAATACATTCAGGGCCACAACGTAAGTGTGAAGCAGGCAGGGGACTTTGCACAGTGTAATGAAGACGATGGCATGTTTATCATTTGAAAAGGAGCCATCTCAAAGGCATAAAAATGTCAGCGAGGGATGCTGACCATTTACGGAGAGAAATATTATTATGTCATCGCTTGTTAGACGCTTTTATATTTCTCATGTCTAGATAAACACCGAAGGAAATCATGACACAATGAGAAGCAGTGCTGCGAGCGAAGCATAACGACGTCAATGTTTATATCGGCGAAGACACGAACACCACCAGTCATTAGAGGTCATTCTGAAGCTTCGGTTCTGCGTGGAAGAACTGGTTAAAGAAATCTGCAACTTGGAGGGCATGTGGATGATTAACCAGCAGAAAGTGATGATTAATCTGATCTGCACAGTAACCAGTTTCAACATACCTGCGCGAACAGGAAAAGAGGAGTGATACACAGGAATTCACGCCGGAAAACGATACACGATTCACACTAATTCACGTCGATAATCATCAAATGAAGAGCCACGGATCATGTAGCTGGATGTTTTTGAAGCTGGTCATACATCATATGAGTGTCCGCTGGGGGGGTGGGGGGGTTGTTTGGACTTGCCAGACCGAGGAGGACATCATTTTTCTAAGCTCAGAGCTCGACAGAGGAGTTTTATGCAGGCCTTTATTGTGATAATGTCCCTATTGAGACGGGGGTCTGATGTGGTCCGGATTCCCCCCTGCACGGGATTCTAAGGAGTGACGTAATGGCATACTTTCAGAGTCCATGAGGGGATTTGTGCGATAACAGGTCTGGTAGGGCTATCAGATGTGTGTGTAGCTGTCCATCTCACCGTTTTCATCCCCAATGAAAACGCTTTGTTGAAAGGGTCAGTCCAGCACTGTGAGACACTCCCTTTGATCTAACATCTCTTGTTTCATGCAAATCCAGAAACCTCATAACCCCCCGCCCCCGACCCACAAGTACCTCACAATAAAAATCCAGCAGGCGTTAAATTCAATTATCAGGCCAACATGGGGGCAAAAAAAAAAAACCAAAAACTACATAATTAAGCTTCGCCGGTCAGTCTGAATTACGACGGGATGGAAATTTTCTCAGACAGAAGAGCGCCCCCCCCTCCTTTTTTTAAAGGAAGTACCCAACCACATCCTTTCTCGGTGAGGTGCTGACGGTTCTCTCCATGAAAAGAAAGCCCGTTCCTTCTGTTAACCTTCATACGTTTATGGAGCATCCATCTCCTTCAAGACAAATGATCAGAAGAGTAGCAACGACATCGTCGCCTCTCAAACAGACGACGGCGGTTCGCTGAGGAGAGAAGGGCACTGTCAAACAAGTCAGACAAACGTTATTTACAAAGCATACAGCTAAATAAAAGACTGCTTGGTCTTGTTTAATTGCGTCATTTCAGTGCAGAAACACTGGCATATGCGCACACTAGAGCGTCTGAAATGTGCTCTGTGTCTTTAAATTTAACTAATCTTTACTAGTCACAGAACTTTTGGTAATGACATTTTTCTTCATATCTCTCACACAAAGGCATGTTGCTACAAAGGCAGTATATCTGGATGCATTTGTTCTTATTGTGATAAATGACGTACCACCTTCATAAAGTATTATTATCACTCACGCCAATTTTTCCTTTGGATTTGTCCAGCTCTGAAGTCGAATTGCTGTCCAAAGTCTAAGACGTGTGAAAAACGGAGCCAGATGTTTTTATTCTTTGCCTTTGAGCTGTGTTTGAAGGAGACTGTAATGCAGCCCATGCATTACACTGGAGCGCGGCGCCGCTTGGAGTCCGACAGCTTTCCCCGCGTGGAGCGAGTCCTGTCACTCTGACGCTGCTCTTTGAGAAACCACCAACGTGTAACATGCAGGCCCCTTTGTCCATTTTAATGGTATGGAAACGTCTCTAGGTGTCAGCTCTTAGAGGACGTTCGTTCCCCATTTTACAGCTCCTCTGGATTTCTTGGACGACTTAACAAGCTTAGTACAAACTTACTGAGACAGAGGGCTTGTGCCCAAGTTCATTTCTTCGCAGTTTACAGGAGGATTAGGAGATACTATTTATCCAATTCCCATGCTAATTTGCTACAGACGAAAAATAATATGCTTTGGTTCACTTCAAAGCAAATATCTTTATATTTTTTTATTTGTTATTATATTATTCTAGGCATATTCCTGTGGGAGAACAAGTAATTGTAGGGAAACAGCAACCGCCACATTAATCTGAGGGTTAAGACATGAATAAATTACAACTGGCTTCATTTTGAAATACATCTGGAGTTTAATCACAGTGTTTCTGCATTAGTCAGACTGTTTCTCCTGACCCAAGACTCTTCAGCACCCCGTCCCTAGTGTGTGAAAAGTGAGTGTGACCTTAATCGGCACACACATCCTCTAACCCCAATTAATCGATGACGAACACCTAAGCCAAGCCTTGTCAAAATTTTCCCAAGCTCTGGTCAACCGCCTCTTAAATGGATTTGAAAAAATCCAGGCCTATAAAAGCAGTCTGTTGCTGGGAGGATTCCAAAATAAATACAATCTCTGCGCCCATTCAGTGATATGACCCGAGTTAGGTTTTCCAAGTGCTATATTAAGATTTATAACCACAATTTATATGTATGAACCACCAGATTGAATAGAGGTTAAGGAGACGGCATTGAAACTTACCGGTTTAAGTCCTATTTAGGAGTCTTGCCGAAGGAGGCACTTAACCTGAGCTGCCCCTGTAATAAATAATCAATATTTAATACAAATGTAGTGGCCAGGAGATGCTGACAATAGAATTAGGCCTATTATACTATTAGCCTACTGGCTAACAAACATGCTAGTGTTATACTAGCTCATTTCATTACATGCATGATATTATACTCAGAAAGAGATGAAATAGCTGTATCTTTTCTCCATGTTTACTCTTCCTTCTTTTTTTCTAAAACAGGCACCAAATTGCTTACATGTTGTTTTATAAATTTCTGTCACTCGAGCATCAATACATCGCCCATCCCATCCCCCCAACACCGTCAAACAAGAGTCAAGGCTAAACCAATTCACCCTGCTGATGTCTGCGACACTATATAGTCACAGGTTTTTGAATTGTGGTTTATTTGGTAGCATTTTGTAGTGGGACTGATTTTACTAATGACATCGGTACTGTACAAAGTTAGAGGGGTGTTATTTGATAGATTCCCTCCCTCCCTCCCTCTATCTTGGGCTTCCAGTTTTTGTTTTTTTTTGTTTTTCTTTGCCCTGGCCGTACGGCTACGCATGTCGCCCGTACATAAATCTGCCAGGGTATTTGTGTTATGTATGTATTAAATATTAGACAATATAATGTAAACACTTTCATAAAATAATGAAACTATGACAGTATCAAAGAATAACACAGTATTAAAAACAGATGGATGGACGATTACTACTTATTGGGCACAGAAACTACTGTTCATTAAGCAGAGAAAAGAGTAAATGAATGTATGATGTATAAATCATGTCTATATGACATAGCAGCTCTGTGTTATATATGCATTATATTGTGACTCTGCGCAGTGTGTAAAAGGACGGCCAAAGCACGTTAGTACTAAATAGTAACCATGTTAATTAGCACTTGTGTGAAGCATGAGGTGAAAATGCTGCTTAAGTCCATAAGACAAAACAGGCCGGTCATATTTATTGTGTAGAGAATGTGTGGATTAGCTCGGGCAGGAGACGGTCCCAGAGAGTCGACATAGGTAATGGAAGTGCGGGAGTTCTGAAGGTGATTTTAGCTCAGTCCCTGGCGGCAGGTGAACCGTAAAGCACCGGACAAAAAGGCATGAGTCATTCCCAGTGTGACGTCCTCCACTCTCCCCAGGACGTGAGCTTCCTGTGGCAACAGAGGAGTGTGCCGACGTAAGTGTGTGTGTGTGGGCTGAGCTGGGCTTTCAGCTACTGTGACACATTTCGGTTGTTTGAGTTAACACCAAAGCTCTCACCTAAAAGTTATCAGTTAACTAGGTGCCAAGCTCAACACCTCAACAACGCTGCGATCTGTTCACACTACACGATTTTAGCATAATTTTAGCTTTTGCGGATCGATGACGAGGCCCCCAGATTGGAGGCGAATGAGAATTCGATCGCTATGTGTGTGAGCCATGAGCCAACCCGATGGAGTCGCTGATGAGTCAACGATGGCCGTCAGACAACTAGCAGTCTAAATATCTGGACTTGTTGCCAACTCCAGATCCTGTGATGAGAATTGTTGCACCTGGCAATGAGTGCAGTGTGAGCCACAGGCTATAAATGCGCAAGACCCGACAGGAGGGAGGGAGGAAATGAAAAACTTCACTAAAGGTATATGATTCTGTCCCCTGAAAGTTCTATGTTTACGAAGATTCGTTTGCCACAAGTTCGTAAATGTTGAGCATACGTGTTGTCATTTGATTAAAGCGTTTTTAACAATTTGGAACACGTTGACACTACAATTGTGATTTCCTGGTGTCATTCACACGTGTAATTTTGTGACAAAATGTAGTTTGGAGAACACACTGACAATGCAATTCCTCCTGGGGAAGGGTCTTGTAGCGTGTGAGCCCCCCTCCGTCGCTGATCAGTAATGTATGTGTCACCACAACGACTTCAAGACTCTTGATTACAAGAAGACAAATCATGTAGTGTGACCAGTACAGCAATCTGACAACTTCAAAAGTCACGTAGTTTGAACTTAACATTAGGAGTTGGTAGGCTTCAGTGCAAACTCGGGAGCTAGCAAATGCTTATAAACATTGAGCTGTTTGTCACAAAAATGAAAAGAAATCCCTCCGTTCATTTGCCTGAAGCTGCCCCCATTGTGTTCTCATTGGTGCTTTTATTAGAAAACCTCTACTTTATCCTCCTGCCTATGCCCAGTAGACCAAGGCCCCTAACAGGCTTCTTTTTCTTCAGCCCTGAAAGAAACTTTACAAGCCAGTGACAGGTTTTCTTTATTTACATTAAAATGGAAAACTGTAGAGCAGAAAAACAGCCAGCCATCAGTCCGAACCCTCAAACTCCAGCCATATTCTCCTAACAAGGTACTTTTCAAAGCCTCAGAAAGAGACTAATTGTTCACATTTGAATAGATAGACATCCTGACTATGTTTTTGGTGACAGAAACTGCTCTCCAACATAAAACTGTTCAATAAACAATGCCACCATTCAAAGAATGCACATATCCAGGACGAAAGCAAAACAAAAAAAAAAACAAAACAAAACAATTAAGCTGTTTGGGACCGCATAATCCTGCGGTCCCCAGCAAAGCAAATATTTCAGAATACATTTGACAGGTTGATTCCATCGGGCAAACAGATATGGAAAGGATGAGTCATTGTGGCGAAAAACGGCTACAGCTACAGTTCTACAGTTCTGAACGGTGTCTGCTCCTCTGTTTAACATCCAGAGGTTTAACAACAGAGGGGTCTGCTCCTCTGTTTAAGGTATTCTTACAAAGCTGCAGCTTAATGACCGGCTAATGGACTTGGTATAGCAATCCACTTATCATAGGATAAGTGACACACAAGACACAAAAAGGGAAAAATCGAAATGGTCACAACCTTGTGCCATGAGTTTTACACGGACAGTTAAAAAGGTGAATTTCGTACATCAGCGGGAAGATTTATGTACAGTGATGAGCATTAATATCAGTTTAGTTCCTTTTGTAGAATCACGGTTGACCTTACATGGGATCCAACTGGCATTTAAACATGCATGTAATGAAATAATGTTATTATAATGCTATATGAGATCACATGATACTGTAAATATCCAAGTTGCTTTAAATTCAATGCTGAATTATAACTCAAATAGCTATTATTGCACATAATGCGTTCCTTTGAAAATTCAATGCAGTGAAAACAGTAACCATGCATACAATTTGAATTTCCTTGTAGCTCCTGCAGAAATATGACCATGATGTGAACATTTTTTGAATGTATAATAAACATGACATATTTTAGTTAGAGTGCAGGTTCAACAAGCCGTGTAGGTAATTAAAGAAATTCTTGATATAGTCAGGTAACAGATGTGTAATGTCTGAAATTTTAAACTAAATCAGTTCCAAGAGTTTCAAGTCAAACAATTATTATTTTTTTTTTAAATGATTACGCAAAAGAAATAAGTTATTATACCCCTGATTGTGAACAGGCAGGTTAATTAGTTTGGCTACAATAATGAATCACTTCTGGCCTTTCACGTTAGACTAGTTTCTGGGTACTCTAGGTGTTTAGGGGATTTTATTTCTATACGAGAATTATCATGAGAAAGCTATAAGTATCGACAAAGTAACCTATTCAGTCTCTGCTTCTTTTCATACTGATACAAATCAAGCTTTTTATGCCCTGGAAAAAGGTTACAGCTTCCTATATGCATTCAAGAAATAGTCTTTATATTTCTGCCTGGATCACATTGGGTTGCTTAGCAATTTTCATTTAGATTTTTTGAAGATGACTCCTGTGTGTTTAACATGTTTACAAAGTTTTTCAACAAATCACTTCAGATATTCCGAGATAAATAAAACTTTTCCTAGGTTTGTAAACACTTAAAGCAGAAAATTTAAGATGAAGTATGTTACTGGAATTGTGAAGTCATACTTTTCATCGCATCAAGACCTGATAGATATTTAATCATGGTTTCCACAATTAACATGGTAGTGAACGATATTAGTCACAAGGTAGTGATGTTCAGGAAGCATTCCGAACCAGAATTCTCTACTTTTTATTGAATGCTGGGGACTATTCATTGACTGATTGATTGATCGATCAAATGATTGAGCCATCTTTCAATTAATTAATGAATTCAATGACTCAGCCGATTAACACTCTCTTCCAACTAAAACATAGATGTGATGCAGAAATGATCAATGCTGATTAATAAGATCCATCTAATCCAGGGGTCTCCAACTCAGGTCCTGGAGAGCTACTATTTTTGGGTAAATACCAGGAGCAGGTATGGCTCATCAGAAGCCAGGTAGGATAGAAAACCTACTGGACAGTAGCTCTCCAGGACCGGAGTTGGAGACCCCTGGTCTAATCAGTATGAAAAGCTCAGTGTTCGCTTATTGCTGATGAATTCACGCCAGTAGCATGTAGCTCAAAAGCTACTCTCCTGAAAAGCACCAAAAACGTAGACATGGCAATACCAGCAAAGAGAGGCTAAAGCAAAAAGCCCATTTTGTTGGATGAACTGTTGTTGATATTAAACACTTCAGGTGTCGGGGGAAAGAAGCTGGACAGCACATCTATTCATCCTAGCTATGGTGCGTGCCTGATATTTTTAATACATGAAACAAAGTTCCAGGTACAACAATGGCATCCCTCCATTCCATTGCGAGAGAAGCGATTTGTAAATCTATCCTCAGTAGGAAAAGAAAGCAAAAAACCAAATCCAGTACAATCATGAAAAACAGAAATCTGTTAGCCACAAAGTGTGGGGAATGTTTTTTTTCCATTGTGTTACAGTCATCCTAAAATTAACGACTTTCTCTTTAAATTAGTAGGTCTTGTTAGCCTAAAGAGAGGTGGCAAGCAGTAGATGTATTGCTTCTTTATTGCATTAGCTATTATCAGAGGAGTATCGTACGTTTCCACACAGTGTTCTCTTTGTGGCATATGGTTGCGCAAACTGAAATTCAACACCCATGCAGTGAAGATTGTACATACGTCACCGACCCTTCTGACGCTTCTGAAAAATTTATCAGAAAACCGTGAATGTTCTATTCAATTCCTTATACAGTATAATCAAAACTAATAGAAACTGAAGCGGTTTCTTCCTGGAATGGAGATAACGATAAATTATCTGGATCTGTTACACAGCGAATTCAAAGTCTGATTCAACAGCAATCCAGATATTTAATCCCCTTTATATTTAATCTACTGTTTGTAACATCATCTATTGTTCACAGTCAACAGGACATGGAAAAATGTAGTGATTTGGTTGTCAATGTATAGGAGGGAAGTACATAACTTAAGGCAGTGTTTCCCAATCCGGTCGTCAGGGACCCACAGACGGTCCATCTTTTAGATCCCTTCCCAGCAAAAATGTGCACTGACTGGCAGGGAGCTGGGGGGAGCAAAAGAATGTGCCTTCTGCAGGTCCCTGACGAGCGAATGGGGAAACACTGCTTTAAGGATTCAGCAGTCCTCTTCACCGTCAGTTATATCACATTTTTAATGAGTGAGGAGATCACCAATGGCCAAGTGGTAGACATGTGTATTTTTTAATATGCCACCAACAGGCCTTACACAAAGGAGTAAGACAGCGTGCAAGACAAGTAAGATTGTGGTCCGAATCATCTTGCAACACAATTTCAGTCATTCAGAAGGATTTACGGGACAACATTAGCAGCATCTTTCATGCGTCTCAGAGTCAGGAAGAAATACAGCTACTGAAAGCTCACATTTGCCAAACTAAAAACATTCACTCAGCTGTGAACGAATGTCTTCAAGAAATAAATATTAAAGCCAGCAGGGCTGCGTGAGAGCGTGTTGGGAGAGCGCCACAGAGAGCTAGCGGCACCCGCCGGAGATCTCACCGACACCAAAGCGGGCCTCCCCATTACCATGGGCTTTCTGTTTGTGGGGGGGGGGGGGCACCTGCTGCCAACCCAAACCCTCCCACAGCGGGGCTTTAACCCAAAAAGGGTATTCAACAACCCAAACTCTCTGCCTTCAGAATAGGATGGCTTGCAAGATGCCTGAACCGTAACAAACACACAGATCCTAAGGCAGCCTTGCTGATACCTGTGTACGATCAGACACAGGTTATGGAATAGTGTTTTTAGAGAAAATAAAGGTCAGTTCTGAGCAGCAAGAGGACTTTGCTTTCACATAATGACTGGCTAGCTATTATGGGTACTGGACTCCATCTTAAATAGGTAATACCATCTACCCTCCGTGCTCATTAAGCGGCTCCCAGCACAGTGCACCAGGTGTTATGACTGAAAAGAACAGGGTGGGGGGGGGGGGGGGGGGGAAAAAAAACCTGCTTTTTTTTTGGCCTCCCCGGGGGTAAACAAAAGGCCGGGAAAAACCCGCCGATGGATTTTCCCCCAGCCGGGGGGGGCCAAAGGTTTCCTCCCCCCCGAAAAACAACCCCCGG
>JAODKE010000050.1:6440088-6453756 GCA_026779605.1 Mormyrus hasselquistii | reverse complement strand
GTGGTGTTTGGGGGGTGTATTTTTGGTGTTTCGGGTGTGGGGGTTTTTGGGGAGGGGGGGGGGGGGGGGGGGGGGGGGGGGGGGGGGGGGGGGGGGGGGGGCTGCTGCTCTCTACCTCTTTGTTGAGTCTGGGATGCTGTGGGAGCATTGGTGCGGTTGCCATGGAGAATGCGAAGCCAAGCACAAGCGGCTTTTATTCTTCGCTGAAATCTTTCAGTGCCCGTCTGGCTTGTTTAACTCACTAAGCACAACAGAAAATGAGAACAATGGGTGCCGTTTTGAAGGGTCCTTCTTCACTTGTGTCCCGCAGACATACATATTTACAGACGGGGAGGATGAAGAGCTGAAGAAGAAAATAGGTGAGATGGCGTCACTTTTTGAGGCTGGAATTTGAGTGCAAGTTATCACACTTTAGGGAAGTGTTAACTAATTACACGAATGTAGTGGTTTTAGTTGCACAAAAACGTTCCGAGGGCAGAATGGAAAATGATGGTTATCTCTCTGAACAAATCAAGTTGTTGAGGAGGTGGGTCCAAGCAACTAGAGGAGGTAGGGCCAAGACATCCTCTAGTTGCCTGGAGCTACCTCCTCTACAATCTGATTGGTTATCTCTTTGAACCAATCAGGTTTGGTTCTGCCCTCAGAACATTTTTATGTAAGTGAGCTAATTGCACAGATTACTCTTGGTAGCAACAACCTGTTCATCCATCTGGAAAATAAATCTTACTGTAGTTTTTGATCAATCCTTTGTCTCAGGGATATTAACTTTCCTCCATGTTACTGCACATAAATCCTTATACAAATCCCAGCATTGATATCACCATTGATTTTAGTGTCTATTGAATGATACCAATAGACACTAAAAGTGAACAGTAGGAGGCAATGTCACTTCTGATGCACATTAACTTTCAGAATAACTCCCCTCCAACACAGGAGACCACGCCATCAACACGAACTGCTCCGCCGCTCACAGCCGGCAAGCCTTGTCCTGCAAGATGGCAGTGGAGTACGACAAGTTCATAGAGTCCGGCAAAAAGTATGACGTTTCTTAATCTCGCACGCAGTTTTAGTTCTGCTCTCTTTAACACGAGGGATACACGTACTGTTGAAGTCAGAAGGGTTTTTGGAGGATTCCCACATACCAGAGTCATAAAGCTTTCTGCGGACACGCCGTGCAGTGGAAAAACTCGCTAGCTTGCTTAACAGTTTAACTGACTATATTCCAGAGTAGGCTGGTCAGTAACTGTGATCCCTTCATTCAGATGGTTCTGCCACGTGGACGACGACAACTACGTGAACACGCGGACCCTGGTGAAGCTGCTCTCCCACTACCCTCACACTCAGGACATCTACGTCGGCAAGCCCAGCCTGGACCGGCCCATCGAGGCCACCGAGAGACTCGGTGACAGTAAGATGGTGGGCGGACGCCATTGCAGCAACCGCTGAATGTACGGGATCTGAAAAGAGGGAAGAGACCGTTGAGGGCTCAAGGTCCGTTTTCTTTAAATTACAGAGACCAGTGAGCTTTTGGTTTGCGACTGGCGGAGCGGGTTTCTGCCTGAGTAAGGGCTTAGCGCTGAAGATGAGCCCCTGGGCAAGGTGAGTCAACGATCGCATCTAAATGTCAAGGGATCATCAGGTAGAGTCCGGAGAGACCGTTCATCAGCAAAAGAACAGTGCAAGCTGCAAAGGCATCATGTTCATTTTGATAGGATGATTATACTGTATCCCCTACAAATCGACATATTTCATAGAGCTCAGTTTGGACTTGGAGCAGCTAATAATGAAACATGACTAGATGATTTGGTAACAATATCAATGGCGCCTTCATAATGGCTTTATAATGCATTCATAGAACATTCAGTGCACAATCCTGATGCATTCATAGAACATTAACTGCACCTTCATAATGCATTCACGATTCATTCACAGAACGTTAATAAGCAGCATGTCAGTATACCTTAACATGTCTTAAAGCATTCCATTCATAACACTTTAAATGAACAATTTTTTTTTTTTAATGTATATTAAAGCGCTCATTAGAATTGTATAACCGTAAAATGCTTGCTATTAGCGTACATTAAAGTTGTCATGTCTTCTACATTGAAAGTATTATGTGTACTTACTTTAAGACAGCGGTGGGCAATCTTATCCGCAAAGGGCTGGTGTGTGTGCAGGTTTTTGGGATAACCTGTAGGTCAGCTGTTCAAACCCAGGTGTGAGGAATGTTCAGCCAATCAGTCCTCTAATTAGTAATCTAATTAGGGAGCTACAGCAAAAACCCGCACACATAGCGGCCCTTTGCGGATAAGATTGGCCATCCCCTGCTTTGAGACGTACTTTAAGACACATGCTGCTTATGAATGTTCTATGAAAGCATTATAAATGCCTTATGAAGGTGCATCAAAAGTTCTATGAATGCATTATGAATGTGGTATTGAGGTGCAGTTAATGTAAGGTGTTACTGTTCATTCTTACTCTTTTGGGACATTAGGCAGTGGGATATCAGAGGACAATGTGTTTGATACAAGTAAAACTTTTCATTATGGGTGAAGTACTGAAGTACTGAAGTACTGGATTCTTAAGGCACAACAATGTGAAAATACCACCATGTCGGCATGACCTACTTGCATGATAAAAAGGTTTAAGGAAGATCATGAAATGTGCTCCCGTTGGCTGACATTCTTTCTTAGCGGTGGCCACTTCATGAACACAGCGGAGAAGATCCGGCTGCCGGACGATTGTACCGTGGGCTACATCGTCGAGTCCGTGCTGGGTGTGGGGCTAATCCGTAGCAGCTTGTTCCACTCCCACCTGGAGAATCTGCAACAGGTGCCCAAGTCAGAGCTGCAGAAACAGGTAAGGACTCGCCGCAGCGAAGCAACGAACGCGGAGGACCTTGTAGAATTACTGGCATAAGTTCTGAGTGTCGTTTTGTTTTCTCAAGGTTACGCTGAGTTATGGGATGTTTGAGAACAATAAGAATATCATTAACATCAACGGGGATTTTTCAGTGGAGGAGGACCCATCAAGGTAAGAGAGCCTATGGCATCTGTTCTCCTCAACTGACGACACTGAACTTAGCGAAGCAAGTATTGCTAACCATGGAGACCATGGTGGGTTCAAGCTGGCATTTAGTCTGAGGCCTCCCCATCGACATCCATATCGTAGGCATTCCGTGACTGAGGGCTTGGAAGCCATGGAGATATTTTCAAACCCTATTAATTTCATTTTTCTTCTTCCCTCCCCTAGGTTCAAATCTGTCCACTGTTTGTTGTACCCAGACACCCCCTGGTGCCCCTCCCACGTTGCCTACTAGTGGTGATGACCCACCTCGTTTGGTATCCTCGTCCCGGACGGCCTCGGTATCTGAAAGGCCAACGGGACCTGTTCAGTGCAGGCCTAGCATGCCTGCTGTCGTTTTGGTTGCAGTGGCATGCGGCCTGCATTAATTTTATCGGGCTGCTGTGCGGCCCACTTTTTTCAGCTTTGGACATTTCCTTCCTCGACGGTCCCCATGATTCTCGCTCCACCGAGGAGACGAGCAAGGGGGAGCCGGCAGGAAGAGGGATTCAGCATTACATAGGCAATCAAATGCACTTCCTATGTTGTAAATGTTGCCGATCTACTTGCTATTCTCATAGAATGCACATATATATTTATATATATCCCAGTGTCATTTGCCAGCTATTATGTGCTTATTTTTCCTAATTCTGGTTCCCATGGTTACACACATTATACTCACTATATTACTTTTTGTATTGAATGTTCTTGAAGTCTTTTTGAGGTATTCCATTTTTTCTTGTGTCCACAAACCAGAGAAACGTCCGCTTGATGCTCAGTAGACTCCGGACAAAATCCACCTAACGTGAAGATCCGTTTCCTTTTGCGTTTATTAGTGTTATTCTTTTTAGCTGCCAGTTCATGTAACCTTGGGTTGTTTATGGCTTGATCTGAGGTACGTCACTGTAAAGCACTTTTGCCCTTTATCGAGTTTATGTCGGTTAATGAATTATGAGGCTGAAACGTTAAAATTTCAAGAAGGGTCAAAAGAAAATACTATATAATAATGCCATTTAATATGCTGCTTCGAAAACAATCATGGCAAAAGAAAACTGTATTATACATGTAAAAAGTTTAAAAATATAAAAAGAGGTGTTTTGTATAAAAAAAATATATACATATTTTTCAAAGGTTTATATGAGGCCTTGTGGCCTCATTAGACTGTGGTATTTCTCCTGTAAATGATCTCATGTTGGACTGCATGAGCCTCAGCTAATTAACATAAACTGAACAGCCCTGCGGACTGTTCGTAACTGGATCTAACACACCAGTGACTAATAGTTCAAATCAATGGCAGCTGACAACGCCGACATCCGATTCTCAGATCCCGTTTACAAGCTCTCAGACTTTTTGTTTGTTCACATTCTGCTGAAAGCGTCTCATTCTGTGTTGACAGTAGGATCTTAATCGCTCATCCTTAAAGCAGGGCGGGGGTGGCAGTATATTCTGTTTTGTGAAACTGTGAAGTGACAGGGCTGCCATTGTGAAACGGAACCTTCCTGAACCAGCCCCGGTCGTCTGTGTATGCAGAAGTGTCGTGTAAATGACCCACAATGGGTGCGAATGTAAATCACTATTGAAAGCAGTATTTCTGTACTGTGCTTTTTTTGCCCCTTCGGATGACTGTGTCTGTATATAAATGTTTAAGACTGTTTATGTTGTACATGCCGTTTGCTTTTTGTGGATCAGAATGCTTCTGGCGACTATCAGAGGACTGTTTATCGCTTCAATTTGCATCTGTGTCTGTAAATTATGCTCCAGTATCTGGAATGCTTAACTCCGATGTGTGATGGGAAACAATTGCTTCTCAGGGACCGTGACCTTGATGCCGTTACCATGGCAACTGCTTTGGGCACCATTCCTCCGCTTTCAATAAAGGGCACACTTGCCGAGTCTGCTTGGTCTTCTCCCTCTCTTTAGTCTCTTCTCTTCGGGGATCACGTGATCTCCGATTGTCCAATCAGCGCGCTTCAGTTGTCGATGGTCTTCATCTGTACAGTACAGGGTGACTGCAAAGCCACACCCATTATTTCTGAGACTAAAGCTGAACTGCAGCTTGAGTGTGGTAATGATAAACCTCCAGCGATCACAGTAATGAAGAATCATGAAAATATTACCATTAACAAGCACAAAAAAAAAAAAAAATCTTTTTTTATAGGTAGCTGGATCTGACCTCCACAAAATCCCACAAGCTGAGGGGTGGATTACAAACGTACCAAAGGTGGGATACAAATGTCAGATTCAACAAGCTCACAGATCAGTGTTTCTCAATTGACTGACTCAAGACTCATTTTTCCTTGGTCACAAGTCATGACCTAATAGAGTTGTCTGCCTGGGCAGGGGGGACAAAAATTGCGAAAGTTGTTGGGGGACTACAGTCAAAGTTACTTTTTAAAAACCACACACTCCGCCATCCAGTGAAAATGAGGAACACTGATGTAGACCACACGATTCGAAGTTAAGATGGTCTGCTAACCTCAAAACGAGAGCATGTCTAATATCAGGGGGCAAAATCACCCCAAAGACAGGCAGTTTAGGTCAGTTTGCTTTGCACCTCCAAGGACGGAACAGCTGGCCCACGGTCCTCATCGGCTTGCCCGGCGAGGTCTTCGTTTTCCACCACCATTGAGTGGGAAATCTCCCTAATCTGGCATGTTCCTCTAAACAGGAAGCTGGTCGCAGAGGTCTGGAAGAGGAGGCGCCCAGCTGTGCCTGTGAGTAAGTGGGAACGCCGACTGACAGATACACATCGCGGCTGCGGGATTAGTGCCCCATTAAAGAGCAACTTGTGGAGTTTTAATGGGACTCGTGTTACGGGGAGCCCCGAGCGAGACGCGAAAGCAAGGAGCTGCTGTGTCACATCACTGCTGGGCACATAAGGTGCTGCTTCTACAGCAGGAAGTGCCAGGTTACCAGATCAGTGCCAACTGAGCAACACATGTAACAAGATTCTCTAAACCTTTAACCTGGGTGGCTGTTTCGGAGTTCCTGAGATTCTAGAAGCATCATATCTGGCACAAACAATCACACCATGTTAAAAATAACTTCTTGTAATGCTGAGCTTGACCCTGTTTTCATGCTGCATATTTTCTGTTGCAGGCACATAACTCAAAGGAGCTGACTGTCTGCATTAAGAAGCAGGTCTACCTAATTATGCAGCCACTGAGTGTATATATATATATTTTAAAATACATAATGAATTGTAGTTTATAATGAGATCTTTAAGGTGTAATATTTAGCCTGGAACTCAAACTTTTGAGAGGAAAATACATATAGAAATTGCTTTGCTCATAGGCATTTGCCAAAATAATTCAGCTGTGTTACAGCAAATTAAAATGAATGGGATTAAGCGCAGTCAAACGCACATTAAGCGCAAACGCACATTAAGCGCAGTCAAACGCACATTAAGCGCAGTGCCTTTGAGACTGGACTGTTGGTTAAGTATGCGTGGGATAGAATCAGTGAATAGTGTTCGGCAGAGAAATAAAAGAATGATCCATTAGTCCAGGGGTGGCCGATCTTATTCAGAAAGGGCCGCTGTGTGTGCAGGCTTTCGCTGCAATTCCCTAATTAGATTACGAGTTCTAGGACTGATTGCCTGAAGAGTCCTCACACCTGGGTTTGAACAGCTGACCTACAGGTCATCCCAAAAACCTGCACACACACACCGGCCCTTTGCGGATAAGATTGGCCAGGAAAGCGTAGATGCAAATGAGGAAAGGGAACGGCTGACAACAGCAGAGATGGTGCAAAGTACAGCCCCAGGGCCAACGTCCTACGCCTGACGCAGACTAATTACTTCTTCATTGAACGGACAGAGAAAACTAAGAGAAAAAGGGAAATATTAATCCCATGAGAATCAGGCACCGCAGTGACCTGGGATATGCAGTTACTTTTTTGTGTTGCGCAGCAAATGTGAGGCTGAGGACGACAGAACTGAATACTCTTGAGATCAATGGTGACACAAGTTGTCACAGAAAATGTAAGTGATTACATAATAGCGATTATTGTTACAGCGAAGTAGTAATCTTAATAACACGGCAGTCCCGTAGGTAATTTAATAAACCACTAGCTTCTGGGCCTGTTAAATTGCTATTTTTCTATTACAACGTCAGAAGACCACTAGTTCATGTTTCCCTCTTATTCAGTACGGAACCTGCAATCTGTCATATTGCTGTGCAGTTGAAAATAACAGCACACACTCCTGCCGGCACTCGGCAACTGCTTCAGGGGGCAAAACTACTTAGTAACTGAGTTACTGCCGCAATACAAATAAACAAATATAGCAGCTACTTGAAATAAAAGGTGCATCATGATTGATTAATGAACAAGCGTGAGATCAGCATTTCACATGTGTTACTCATTATCTGTCCTTCAGTAGTTCACACAGGTTTACGGAATTAACAGATATAGTAACATAAAATAAAGAAAAGATAAATAAATAAAAGATGTGTTACGACTCATTAATGATGAATGAACATAAGATGTAACTAAGACTTAGTTTGTGGTTAATTAATACATAAGTAATAGCATAATAGTACATTATTTTTGCCCCCTCAAGTAAAAAGTGTTACCAGGGTGTGCATAGGGTTACACATTCCATAAAAAATAGCAATCGCTGAATTATTTTATTACAGAGGGTGAACTTATAACATTATAATAACGTAGCTGATTCATTTTTATTGTCATTTTTTATTTTTAGACTGGTACCTTTTTGCAAGATTATACAACGCAGTGCTACAGGTATCTGCTATGCAGCTTACGATTCCTGAAAGTCACGCTCTGCTTAGTTAATATTCTGAAAGTCTGTATTTAAAGACGTCTGAGTTTTGCCTAAATGTGCCGTCAGAGGAGCCATCTCACATTTGGCACGGGGCTAAAACATCTATATCCTTTTTGCCTTGAGAGGTTGTCCTGGATCTGTCACAACACCTCACTGGATTTTAAGAACATTTCCCGCTCAAGCTTGTGAGGTCAGTTAACAAGTGCTAACATTGTTCTTGGTTAATGTCTGCGAATTAGGATCCCTGGGGCTACATTTCATCAGTAAAAGGAGAGAGAGAGAGAGAGAGAGAGAAGAGTATATAGCTACAGCGCAATCGATCTATTCATCTATCCGTCTCCTCATATTATGGTCAGGAGCATGATGGGTAGGCTGGAGGCGTGAATCCCACCCTAAGCAGCACAGGACGGGGGGGAATCCCCAACGCAATGCCAGTCAACCGCTGTATGCTGACAGACTCCCTGTGAAAATTTAAGCAATGGATGATAAAACAGTAAAAAGTCAAGAAAAATGTCCCGGTAAAGTCCATTGGTCAGATATGCCTGTTAATCTCCCCACAAAAACCTCACCATACAGGTGCTTCCTGCGGCTCCGGCCAGCTTTCAGTACCACAGACGTATTATTACTGAATTAAACTAGCAGCAGTATTTAAAGTGTGACAATCATTTCTTTAGGAGGTAGATTTTATATTTATTTTTTTTTTGGGGTGGGGGGGTGTAATGTTATGGAGTATCTAGCCACCAGGCCTTGCTGTTTTAACTTCTCTAAATGTGGAGCTACTTTTCCATTCCTCTTCAGAAGAGCAGGCCTTCTTGCGTTATTTGCATGCAAAACCACAAAACTCTTCAATCCACCCCGATTTCGGTCAGCGGCATCGACTGAGTACAAACAGTCTCTTACGCCGATGAGAGCTTTTCACTGCGCCATCCAAAAGGTAGGCATCAGGTCTCAAATCAGGGTAATAATTGGCGTATTAATATTTCCTTCTATTTACACACAAACACACTCCCTCTGTGCAGTATGTAATAACAATCACTTGAAACACAAAATCGTACTTCCCAAGCTATTCTGAAACCCTTTCGGTTTATTCTGCTTCATGCCTTATGAAACCGTCTGCCTTGAAGGAATCGATTGCATGAAATATATTCTGCTCCTGACTCTCCACAGAAAAGCAGATAAACACTGGGCATACCTGACAAGCCACTCCGCTCAAAACCCAGCATTTCTTAGCGCCTGCGCACAATCATTGCTGAATAATATGGATTTGGCTTTAACGCTCAAATATATGAATTAGACAAACTTCCAGCCGCAGTACTGCTCCCCTTTTCTTGAGCTACTAGGATTCTAAATATTTTTTTACTGAAAGCTATTAGGAAACGTGAAGGTCCAATGATAATCTGATGTACTCCTGAATGGCAGACATACATTAAAGCACAAAAAAAAAAAAAAAAAACAAAAAAAAAAATATCAAAATGCTAAGCTAACGCTACAGCAATATGACTCAGGGTTAAAGCTCCAGAGAGGATTTGGAAAGCAGCGATTAAGGTGACCTATCAGGCTGCGCTAAAGAAGCTGATAAAAGGGAATCATTGACAGAAGCATACATGCCTGCTTATGACTCATCTGATTATTATATATTTCTAAGAAAAAAAGATGAACTACAGATTAAACGTGCCCCCTGGCTCTTCCTGATCCCGAGTGAACTCAAAGTGTGCTTCATCATCACCGAGTACCTCAGTGTTTTAAGAAAGCAAAAATACAGCCGTGGAGAATTGCATTCTGCAAAGCAGAGCGTGCAGGGGGCAGGATGCAAGGAAAAGTGTCGAAGGAAACGCACATACTAAGGCAGAAGGTATTCTGACAGTAGAAAGCGAACGTCGGCATGAAACAAAGTGAAGGCATTTTCAGGCCTCAAAAAAAGAGGACGAAGTGACACTACTGAAAATACGACTGGAGAACTTCCTGTCTGCAAAGAGACACCGTCCTTGAGCAGGTATCGACTTCGGTGCCTGTATGTGGACCAAAGTGCAAACCAGCCGCTGTCAAGACAGGCTTGGAATGACGTTGTCAAGATGCACGTTGGAGCAGAATTGCAGCTGAAAGGAGCCGCCGCGGGGGAGCGGCGCAGGGCGATTGGCCATGAAGCTCATCATCAAAATCAACGGAGACGGCGCTCAGGCTTCAGCTCTTCACTAAAACTCAGCCAGTTTCTCCGGAAGGTGTCTTTAGTAGGAAATTTCTAATAACCAGTTCCAAGTCTATTCTTCACCACTGCTACAGTGCTGGACAGGATACCCTATAAGCAAGGTCTTGGATAACCCGGGTCCAACAGAACGGTGACCCTGGAAGCAAAACTAAGACGAGGTCTTCATACTGTATATGTACTCTATATGTTGACCTCACCTGCTGTTTACTGGTACTACAGCCATGCACACAACACAATAATGACCAGGCTATGAAGGAAGTGGCTGGGTATTTGCAATAATTTCATCTACATTGTGGCAGCATCAATAATCCCCGGTGATTGTCCATCCAGTCTCAAGACTGCAGAAGGGGGGAGTCTGAACTTCACTGGGAAAAACTTTGCGGCACATTCCTGACCGACCCACCCAGTTTCCCTCGGTTAGTTTGCCGGTTCTCGTTGACGCGATTCGAGCATGACCAGCCATGAAATTCAGGGTCTCACTTCTCACACCACAGCGACGCCCACGCCAGGCTGGGGGTTGGGTGAGCTGTGTGCACGAGGTTATGGTCCACGGCTGGGAGCAACAGCTGCTTGTCCCTCCTCACAGGACAAGACGCGAAGACTGACATCTCAGGGACCCGTGCTCCTAGAGCCGGGTCTCCGAGGTCTTAAGAGACTTCAAAGAACGAGCTTCAGGGGATCCCTGTGGGGAAACAGAGCATCAGCGAAGGCAGGAACCTGCTCTGGCGAGCTGCAGCGGTTTAGTCACGATGTCCGTGCGAGTTGAACTTCCTGACAGCCGGGTACGGGATAACGCCCACAAGGAAAAGGGCTTCCGTATCGGAGTAGAAGGCTCTTTGTGTGCATACCCCAGTGAAGAGTCAACGACTGAACAGCCCCGAATTCCTCCTCACACTCTCTGTGACGGAGAACAGTAGCTTTGCTCGCAGTTACGCTTTTGTTTCGCTATTCCCAAGAAACATACTCTGCCGCTGATTAAGCCTCAAAATATCTACACAAATATAACTCTGCGCATAGAAGGGGGGAGACGAAAGCCCACAATAAAACGCGCTCCAGAAACAACATGAAATAAAACCAAGCAAATCGGAAATTTAATTGCAACCAAAACTAATTTAGATGAGCCTGCGATGTAAACAGCATTTCTGAGGTCCATCTGGTTCTGGGACACAGAAGGATTACCCGCATTAAAGCCCGATGTCTATTTTTGTTCATTTTAAGCCCAGTACACCAAAGTCCATTTTAACGACAGAAATTTCCCAGATGACTCGCAGCTACGTTAATATGATGCAAGATGTGTGGGGTCTTGTACTCATTTCTAAATACTACTTTCAGACTGTCTTTGCTGCTTTAAGACTTGTTTGTGAATGGCGTTTGATGCACCCTGATTCTAAATCTATTAAACGGGCAACTGGATTTGTGTCTATCTAGTTTTAATGATCTTGACTTTCGATATTACTGAAGATTCATATATATACATAGCAGCTCATATACATAAATGTTTATCACAATCATGTCTTGTATTCATAAATATTTCTGCACTAAACATTTCTGGCTTTCCTTTGAATAAAAAAAAATAGTTTGAGTACAAAATGCAGGGAGTTAAATACATTTATTTTTAACAAAGGAAAATAAATATTTATTTTCATCTAGAAAGCTGTGCAAGATGCTTATCTTTATCTTATCCTTACAGTGAATCCCAGGGCTGGAGTGACAGCTGCCTGTGCTCTGGTTTTGTGTGGAACCTTTGCCTGGATGTTCTGGTATTTCTGCACCTTCTGAATGGGAAACCACACATAAGGGAATGTGGGAAAATGGGAAATACTTCAAGGAGCAAAACATAATGCACAGAATATACTCAAAAGGACAAGTCACTGCACAAAAGAATTGTGGGAGGCCTTTCAGTGGGACCGGGAGATTTGCTGGCCAAGACAGATGCTCTGAAACGCCGCTTAAAAAGGGCCCTGTTCCCGTTTTTAAGCCCTGTGCAATTTTTGGGAATATCAAATGACAAATATCAGGCTGACTGCTGAACACAGACCATGACACATGACTCACAAATGATTTCAAGAACCAAGAAAAAAACAAAACAAAAATCAAGTAGTCAATGTCACATTTTCGGGAGATGCAAAGCAGATGCAAAATCAAACCATCGGTGCCTGAACTGGTTGTTCTGGAGGATGGCACACTGGGATGGGCCATCGAGGTCACCGTGTTGGGTGGGCTGCGAAGTACCTCACCTTTCAGAGGCCACACATCATCAGCTCTTCCATGTTAATCACGCTTCGATAGCCTTTAGTTTAACGGTAGCATTCGTCAGTCTGAGGCGGCGCTTGTTGAGTTTGGTGGGACTTTAAGTGGCAGCTTACAGAGTTATACAACTCTGTACTTTAACCAGTTAACATATAATAATGGGTGTGGTTATCTAAGGGACAGCACCGAGCTAACATGCCAACCATGCTTGCCCAGGCTCAGCACCGACTATTATTCCTACCATCTCACATACGTCCTTCTGGGCTCTTTGGTACGTGGCCAGAGTGGCCGGCCTGAATCCTGGAGGCAGATCCGTGTGACCCTGACAGCTGCCTCCCATGTTGCCGGTTATATTCTTCCAGTCTTTCATGCTGACATGTTTTCACAGGCCTGGTTCACCAGCCTGGGCAGGACCCGATTGGGTTAGTGCCTGGTGATGCCAATGCCAGGGCAGATGCCGTGGGGGAGACATCAACATCTATTCATTGAGTCCAGCCAGAAAAATCTCACCTGGAATTGTCTGCACCCTCATCGACTGCTTCTCCAGGTCGGTTCTTCTTGGCACGTACATTGATTGAAGTCCGAGCGACAGCTTTCAGGCACAGGTCTGCGCGAACGTCTTTATGCGTTATCCTCATCCATCTAGGTGGCGTATGAACCCAGGAGAAGATTATCCAACTCTAACTGAACGTCAGACTATAGACATGACACTTCACAGTGCTTACGGAGAGGCTGTAAGCAATTCACCTCCAGCTCTGGGACCCCGCGCTTGGAATTTCACCAAGTAATCTTTCTGCAACCCCCCCACTTACTGCTGTCTGCGGCCTCCAGAATTGAGAATGGGTCCCCAGGTACGGTCCAAGAGGAGGAGGGGGCCGTGGAAACACAGGGTCACATGATATGCTTCGCGTACGGTTTTGGCGCATCGACCACCCATTGTTTGAATTAAGGGGGTGAGCGTGTTTCTAACCTCTTCGTATCTGACCAAGATACTATCTGACCATTCTGAAGAGGCTACATCCCTTAGCCTGGAAGGACCGATGAGGATTAGCTTGCCAGCAAAAGAAAGGTTTGTTTGCAGTCATCAGGATGTGAGTTTCATCCATCCATCCATCTATCTATCCATCTATCTATCTATCTATCTTGGGGGCAGCAATCTAAACAGGGATGCCCTGACCTCCCTCTCACCAGCCAGCCTTTCCGGGGAAATCCCACGGCCTTCCCAGGCCTGCCGAGACAAAACCTCTCCGGTGTGTCCTGGGTCTGTCTCGGGGGGGGGGGGGGGGGGCGGCTCATGTGGGGGGGCCTGACACAAAAACACCCACGGGGGGCGGCCCCACAACGCTCCGCGCCCAACCTCGCATCA
>JAODKE010000050.1:6416021-6426407 GCA_026779605.1 Mormyrus hasselquistii | reverse complement strand
GGGGGGGGGGGGGGGGGGGGGGGGGGGGCTTACCTTTTGGTCTGCCAGGTGTGGGGCACGCTGCACACGACAGAGCTGAACATGAGAGCCGTGACGAAGGAGAAGAGCACCAGGTAGATGAGGCCCTCCAGACCATCATAGCACAGGCCTGTTACAGCCTGGACGTAATCCTGCAGAGAAAAAAAGACCTGAACCCTGCATCCGCCATCCAACACATCCCAGCAGAGCCGTGGGGGAACATGCATTTCATATCTTAGGCACTCTGCTACACATCTTTAAAGACATTCACATACACTGAACATCCCCATATCTGCTCTGACACCATTCTCCGTGTGCTGCTAACAGATGGCTTAAATATAAAATAACTTACAATTTCTTTCCTGGTCAAGGGAACTGGATTGATGAAAGATATAAAGCCCTCTGCCAAGTACTCCTTTATCATGTAGGCAGACCTGGAGCTTGGTGCGTTACCAAGGACTGTTATTAAGGACTCTCTTAAATCTTCATCAACGTGCGACCATGTGAAGAGACGATTTGTTCGCGCGTTGCAGGACATTACAGCTCGTTTTTGCAGAGATAAGAGCTACTGATTACGGCATCTAATGTTGGCCAGAATCCCTCGGAAGAACAACATCACAACCTGGCCTTTACTCTGAATTTGACAGAATCCCCTAGACCTGCCGAATGTGTTTACACCAAACAAAGTCAGTTTTTATATAAATACAACTGCCTGCTTGGCTTTTCTCACCGACAAGCTACCAGATGTGATTCGCATAACCAAGCCCTAATTCATCACTTTTACTTCAACGCGGACGCCCAAAATATATAACAGAAATATTTCACATATCCTTCCTCAAAGCTGGAATTTTGCCCACTTGCAGTATTAAAACGCTAGCCACTTTCCCATCAGCTAGCTCGACAAAAATAAAACAGCATGCCACGAAAGTATGTGCACCAGCTTTCCTGGATGAAAAGCATTTCACACTAAGCTAGATGACACAGCTCCTCCCCCAATGCACAAAGGGCACAGCCCTCTGCAATAAAGTGCTATGGATATCTCCATAGGGGGAGGGTATGTCTCTTGGATCACAGCTAACGCTAATGTCCTCTGGCACTGCCGGCAGCGCACAGACTGAGCGACCGAACAGATGCAGGCATGGCGGGTCTAGACGCAGACGAGATGAAACGGATACAGAGCGGATGAGCTGCTGTGACGTGAGGCTCACTCAAATGAACACAGATGCTCCCAGCTGTACACCAGAAAAACAGATCAGGAAGAAGCTTCAAGAGGACTGGGGAATGGGGGAAAAAAGGAGGGGGGGGGGATGTGTGGTACAGTATGATAGGAGCTCCTGTCCATCACAGGGTGTCTGTACGCTGACATCACCACCGCCCTCCGGATTCTCAGCGAAATTGAAAACGATGAGCCAGACCTGCTCGCTAAGCACACACAGATCCGCACAAACTCACAGAAACACATACAACCCATCAACTCGCCACGTTAGCATGATACCCTTCCGACTTACGAAGGTGATGGCGCCAATAGACCCCCCCAATCAAGTACGAAACGTTCCAGTCGGAAGTTTCAAAATCATTACATCACCTGGAAAAGCACAGCAGGCCTGCTTAATGAGAAACAGGAGCCGGATGTCAAAGCGTCTTGCAGCACACGAGAAAGAAACACCTCCGACTGGCAGACGGCGGGAGGCCTGCTCACCATGTGCAGGCTGCGGCAGTCAATCAGGGCGGTGAGCTGGTGAAGGCCGATCTCCGTGGTGTTTAGGACCCCCTGAATCATCTCCAGACTCCCCTGTGGAAGAAAGGCAGTGGACAGTCAGGGATGGGGGGAATTTGTCCCTCGGCAGCCAGCCGAAGCCGGTTTTCCATGGAGATACCCACAATGCAGTAGGCCTGCTGTTAAATCGGCGCATTGACAGGTAGGCCTGATGTTAAATCGGCGCATTGACAGGACCAGCCTAGCTAGAGGGTCACGGACAAACAGAAGTACAGCGGTGAAAAAGTAACTACACCCCATGAAAGATGTGCGCATGTTTGGATGTATGGATAATTCATTTGAACAATATTGGCACGGAAAGGTGGTCTGACATTACAATGAATATTATGCTTAGTGATCCTATATTTTGAAATCCTTTGGGTATTTGTGATTGCATATTGCATATTTGTGACTCATCTACTTGGTGAATTTTGGCCCACTTTTCCTTACAGAGCCACTCCTGCCAGCTTTTAGGGCTTTTCTTTAAAAGTATAGCCTTTTGCATTATTTCTGTAGGGTTATGATCTGAGGTTTGACTTGAATTCCTGAAGCATTTGTTCTTTCTTTACTGAGCCATTCACATGTGGATTTGCTTGAGCGTTTAGTGTCATTGTTCACTTGCAGTTCAGCTTCAGCTTTTTGACAGATGGCCTCACATTCTCATTGGATGACGTGCTGACGGCCAACTGGCTGGACCCTGAGGCAGCAAAGCAGCCCCAGGCTATAAAGCGTGTATGACTGGGCTTTACAGCTGCCATAAGGGGCTCTTATTCAAAGACTGGCTTTAACCAAAGACTAAAACAAGCACGACAACTGGCATCGTCACCAAAGAAGTCCACTTGTGGTTCATCCTTCCAAATAGCATCCAGGAGTCTTCTTCCTTCCTGACCTGCCATGTACAACAAATTTGTCTCTTTCTGAAGAGTGACTCATCCATTCTGATCAATGACTGATACTTTGGGGTTCATGGAGACTTCAGGAAACGGTGTTCCTCAGCTCTCCCACTGAATAAGGCCACATCTGGTGGGATGATCTTCTCTTGATAGATTGCCAGTAGTCTGAAATTTGCTCCATTTGTAGAAGATTGTTAAATTGCTAATATTGACAAATGCTGGCCTTTCCCAGTGACACACACACACACACACACACACACACACACACACACTTACCTTGGTCTTCGGAAATTCCCGGACAGCTGAGCGCAGCAGCTCCGAAATGTCATCCTGCATCTCCACCAGAGCTTTGTGGCTTCCTGACAGCTTCTAAAAAGTAGTCACAGCTCAGCCCGGCACATATCGCAGGTAGAGGCTAATTAAAAACAAAATCCCAATAATAGTGAGAGGCATATGGAGCTCAAGGGAGCCCCCCAGATAAGGTTAGAGAAACTTGGGACAGGGCAAGTTTCTTGAAATTGAAAGGGTAACATAGATATGACCCCCCCGATCTGGAATTACACCAAACGCCACACTGACTCCCAGCATGACCGTCGCCGTTTTATTATTCACAAAATTCACTAAATCATGTTCCTGACAATGAGGCGCCACAAAACAACCCGCCTCCAACCCAAATATAAGTACAACCTTCTCGTTACCTTTGACCTATTTCTGAAAGTCTCCAAGTCGCAGACTAAGGAACATTTCGCAGAAGGCAGGGAAGTTTTGTCTTGGTGACCGCGAGTTAATCTCAGCACCCTGGTGTATGCTGGGAGCACAGCTCAAGCACTGGTTGCCTGTACAAACCCCCTCACCACCAACCAAGAGGAGGTGAGTATTACAAATTCAGGTGACACACTGACGGTTCCTTTCACAAATGAGCAATCGCTGGAAACAAACACGTATCCTAAAAGTCAGGCTTTTTCTGCAAGGGCACGTTGGGGCGATTACAGCTAAACATAACAGCGGGATCAAAACAATTAACCATGCCATGATTCCTGCATTACATCGCGCCCAGATTGTGGCTGTCGCAAGAGTAACAAACTATTTAATAATTGTAAGAAATTTTAAATAAGTTTCTTTTTTCTCATTATACATTCATGTGGACCACAAGAGGAGATGCAGTCACCAGAAAGTAGGGCGGCACGCAGCACATGGAGCAGGACAGCGAGGAAAGAGAGATAAATAAATGATGGCGTACCTGCTGGAAAGGGTTTGCATGACCCACACTGCATACCAGGTAATACTGGAGGATATCTGTGAAGAAAAGGTGATTAGAATGGTTTGAGACACAGCCAAAAAGCAACTTCCGGAAAGAGAGGGACCCGCCTCTCTCTGTGGCGACTCTGCTCTTTCATGCCACATCCAGTCAAACCCGAGGTGCTGAAGCCACACCCTCCCCCTTCAAGGCCACACCCTCCCCCAACAAGGCCACACCCTCCTCCAACAAGGCCACACCCTCCTCCAACAAGGAACACCCTCCTCCAACAAGGCCACACCCTAGCAGACTCCCCATCTCCTGTCGCAGACGGCTGAACTCCTGGCGCTCCTCCACGACGTGTTAATCTCATTAATAATGTAACGTTCCATCATTTAGCATTGACCTAGTTGAACTATGTATTATTGGCCATGCAGGAATCCTGCAGCGATTATGCTAATCCGGTGTAAAAACACACAACACACTGCTCTCTGTAAATTAGCCCTCACAGTAGCTAAACTAAAGGAGGACGGTTGAGGGGAGGGAGGGGTCAATACGGTTTGGGCTCCCTGAAAGGATCACAAGGGTCAAGCTCACCGGTGAACAGGTTGCCACCCCCAGTTGGGTCAGTGTCCCCGTATCATTGCCACTGCAGGGTAACAAATAAGTACCAGCAATGATCATTAGAACCTGCACTGATCATTAAGGAATGTGATGATGCAATTAGCACGCTAATGAGGAACTATGGAACAGGCTATTTGGGGCAGAACACCATGAGGGGGCTCACTCAGGCAAATACATGACGACAACAAGGAGGATAAACTGTTACCGTTTGCCGTTCGTTAAGTTAGTCCTGCATGTCATACTCTCCCTGTCACATGGGTGTCCTGCAGCAGTCCAAAGACATCTTTAAATTGCCTGTAATGTATAACTGTGTATGTGTATGTGTGTGTGTGTGTGTGTGTGTGTGTGTGTGTGTGTGTGTGTGTGTGTGTGTGTGCCCTGTGATGGATCGGCAGCCCGTCCAGAAAGTACCCCAGCCTTACGGCCTTGGCTGGACAGACCCCAGGCCCCTCCTGTGCATGGTTAGAGGACTTCCAGCCATTAGTTTACTCGAGACTCTCGAATAGAAATAAGAATCTGAGATGGACCGAACGACGTGGGCGGCTAGACGACCCCCAGGGGACCCTTTATCGTGCGTCACCCCCAGCACAGCCACATGCTGGCTTCATGCCTGGCGGCTGTGGGGGGGGGGGAGTGAAAAGGCAGATCGATTCTGCTCCTGTCTGACCTGATTCCAAGAGACATCTCGTACAGCTGAACCAGGCATCCTGAGGTCGCATGATAAATGATACCGGGGGGGGGGCAAATAAACATACACAGTTAATTTGACGAGTGTGAGGAGGACGGAACTGACGGCTGTTTACAGGTAGTAGCAGTGCTGAGTTTTTGCAAAGCCAAATTAAGTCTAATTAGTGGTACTTTTTGTGTGCGCGCGCACGCACGCACACACACACACACACACACACACAGTCGTAAACCACGGGCAAAGCAGTGGCCCGAGGACAAAATCCAATACATTAAAACCGTCCCGACGAAATAACGGCGCTGACTTACGAGGGGTTACAGACAAATGGCGCAGTTATGGCGAGGACGTCTGAAATGATTAACCTACCTGTGACGGCAGCTTAGACACAGACTCTAAAATGTGACAGAGATACCTGCCAGGAGAAGGGTGTTGGCAAGTAGACGTCAGACAGCAGTAAGAGAGGAGACCTAAAGGCCACAGGCCGCTCACTCGCTGATTCTGCAAACGCTGTTTCTAAAATTGGCTCAGAGGTGTAACACTGGGGGCCAAACGGACACCGACTGACTGACAGAAGCAGCGTATCCCACTCCGTGTCCCCAGTCCGGGGTCCCCTAATATTCCCGCAGCTCTGGGAGAAGAATATCGGAAGTCCTGTGGACCCGTGAGGTGCCTCCCCAATGCGGAGTTTGGATTTTCTTCCCCCCTGTTCCCTCGTGTTTTCCCACAGTACGGCACCATCTAACGATGAGGATAGATCGGTGTCCGTAAACTACCGAGTGCACGATTATCAGCGTGTGCGAGCTGTGCTTCCTGGGATAGGCCGCAGGACCAACTCAGCCCTGTGCTGGGTCAGTGCTCACGGACAACGGAAGCACGGCAGAAGGATGGATAAACATCTGGCCTGATTTTCTTACTTAAGAACATCCTTTTGCTCAAACCTGCAAACTTGCTGCCTGAACGGAGTCATGAAGCTGCAGTCTTCATTCCACGCTCCCGAAGTCACGTTTGACGTCGTCCTCCTGCTCCATGTGATTCAGCAGGCCGAGATTAACGCCGCGGGCACACAGCCCGACAGAGAACGCTCCTCCTGTCATCACTCGATACACTTCTGTTCCCTCCTACTTCCGCTCCCCTACTCCTCAAGGATTATTCATCCTGGATTATTAGCTGGGGCCTCAATGGAACTGGTTAGGCATCTGCCCAGTGCACATGCGTGACCCTTGACCCTCAGCCATCTCTCACATAACAACCGCTGAAGCTTTTTGCCCTAGATAAAGCAGTATTTATGCAGAATTTAAAAATGCGCACGAGGGCACGGGCAAATGACTCACGGAACTGCCACAGTTCTAATCCCTGACTCAACGCTCTAATGAAATGTCAAATTACTCACAGTAACAAAACACAGTAACAAGTTCCTATAAAGTTCTGGACCAAGTTTTTGCTTTTCTACCCTGCGGAGTTTGCGGACAGCAAATGGTTTCCTCCGAAAAACAAAAAAAAAAAAAATCCAGGACACTAACTCATAACACGTGCACAACAGGAGGACAAAAGTTCAGAGAAACTGATTCATGACCCCAGAACACAGGAAAGATTACTTATAAACTATATGGGTGCCACAAAAGAGCCACCCAATCCCCCCCTGCCAATTCATCATAATGGAACGTTCCATTTCCATATCCACCGGCTTCTACTTTTTAGGACTTGGGCCCTGAGCTCCTCCCATCATTTCACCCTTCACCTGGCAGCCTGTGGGCCCCAAAATCGACCTCCTTTCCCCCCCTAACAGGCAGGTGGGAGAGTCCGTCTTGCAGGACCTGACATTGCGCTATGACCCAGGTGCGACCCTCCGTCAGAGTCACCCCACAATGCTAATTTCAGAAGACAAAATACATTACATGCTTCTATTCTCGCCCAATATCTATTTCGATGGTATATTTGGACGTCGCTGTTATTTGTTTGGTCTTATTCTAGTTTGAGGGACTACAGAGACAGACAGGGCCCCCCGAACATGATTACGCCCGAACCGTGGTGCAGTTTCCAAGTTCAGGCCCATAAATGCGAGCCAGCCCACCACCCTTTCCCTGATGTCAGGCGCACGGAGGGAGCTCTGCAGAGGAGGATTACGAGTGGCCCTTCATCAGCCCCCGCCGCACTGCTTACATAACGGCGAGGAGAGAAGCAAGGACCCCCACAGCAGACATTTAATCCTCAGAGTCTGGCGCCCAACCCCCCCGAAGAAAAATCAGTGTTTGTGGTGAATATCAGACCAGCCGGTGGAGAGGGAGAGAGGGAGAGAGAGAGAGAGAGAGAGAGAGAGAGAGAGAGAGAGAGAGGAGGACAGTTTTTGGTCTTACCTTTGCTAACCACAGCATTCTCTTCCGTTACTTTGGTGATGAACTTGTCAGGGGCTGCACAAAAGTCACTAGCACTCTGGAGGGGGAAGGGGGGGGGGGAGAGGTTCAGCAGGAGGTTTTAAACCCCCCCCACACACCACAGAAAGCACACAAGCAGCCGGAGAGAACAACAGCGTCGACAGAAATGGACAACTGGGTTCTGTTGAGTATCAAAAAAAAAATCATTAAAATAAGAATAAAAGATAAATAAATAAAAAAAAAAAAAAAAAAAAAAAAAAAATCGGCAGCTTCAGAGGGCTGAGGTCACGAGTCAAAGCACTTGGGGGAGACGGCGTAGGGGAGCCCTGGTACGAGAAGGGGAGGGGGGCATCTGCAATTCAAATGCAGGCAGCGCGAGAGAGAGTTCAAAAAGGACGGGGGGGAGAGCTGGCGGAGAGGTAAACACACAAAAGAGGAGGCTACTGCCTCTGTGCAGTCAAAGGGAGACGGCTTCATGTTTATGGATGCGAGGGGAGGAAGGAAAACACAACAGAACGAGAAGATCTCAGCGCGGACGGCGTTTGCGGGGAGCGGCTGTGCGCGTTACATCAACATCTCAGCTGCTTCAGATTCACACCCAAACACAAACCACACAGCAGCTTGGGTCTAATTAAAGATCTCGGTCGATCACACTCACCGACGACGGCCTAGAGAGCAAGTCGGTAAGACGTGACCCCGCCCACCTTTACGGATAAAACGGCAGTGATCTAAACCTCTTACAGCAGGTGAGGCCAAGAGGTGACTAATGTCCCATTTTTTTAAGCTATCAATCATTTCTTGGTGACTTTCTCGTTAGAACTAAAGTCCAGTGTTTTTGTGGGCACTCAAGTGAGAATCTTAAAGGCGCGGGTGCAAACAAATATATATTTTATATGTCCATCTCCACATCAGAGCCAGTCAGCTATCTAAATAATGGAAGCAATCTTTTTGTTTGGGGGGCGGAGGGTCCTTCTGGTTACAGCTTTATCGACTGTGGCCCGGGAGACACAAGTGAATTGCGCTCACGTTTGGCTCCCGCTCACATTCGAACAGACGGAGCAGGCGGGCGAACGCGCCCATAAATCGCCAGCCAGACCGCACACTCGCTCTGCCGCCAAGCGCGCGGGTGCCAAGATGGCCGACCGAGGGGGCCGTACCCACCGCGTTAGCGACGCTTAGCTATTAAGTACCATTCACAAAAACCACGACGGACGTTTCGGGGATGCGTCAGACGATCTGACTTCCAGTAGGTGGCTGGAAGCCTGGACAACGGACGACCAGTAAACGATACGCCTGGACAACGGACGGCCAGTAAACGATACGACAGAGTCTTAAAACGGGAATCACGTAACCAGGTTACTAGCCAAACAGCTTGCTTGCGCGCCCTCTTTCTGCCCAGTCTGCCCTTTTCCCGGCTCTGTGGTCACAGATGCTGCGCGGCTTTTATAACCCACCGCTGACCCCGTCGTTTTACCTCCAGCCACACGAAACACGAAGGCGAACGTCGTTCCTGAGAAGTCGACAGAAACGGAGCACGAAGAGCTACGGTGTCCTGATTGTGATTGTGTAGGACTAGCTTAGTTATTTGAAAGCACAGCCGTCCTGTGTGTCGCTAAACTGCCTGTAATGTATAACTCAGGGGGTATCTGCTCGTCAGCCTCAATCGGGAAGAGGGATAGCCGAGGCCGACACCGCGCACTGGGTCGACGTTGTGTCTAGCTCTGCAGGACAGTGTCATGCTGTATCCAGAAGGTTGTGGGTTCAAATGCCATGCCTGGCAGAGTAATATCATCACTACTGGGGCCTTGATGTCCTAAACACTATCCTGTCCAGGGCACTGGACCCTGGATGACCCTCCTTTCTGACCTCACTTGCAGTTTGGACACAAGCATCTACTGAATAAATAAATTTGAAAGTGATTTCATCTCCGATGCATGATCCCTGTCAAGTTATGTCTGCCATTTCAGCTCCGAGACCCCTCTCCGTTTTTCTCGGCCCGCCACTCCTTTCCCAGCATGCCCAAGTCCGTTTCCCAGCATGCCGCATATGGCACTATATTTAGCGGAGGATGTGATAATTGGGCATTCTGTGAACGGGCGGAGTGGAGATCAGCGCACTACACGGCACGAACGTTCACACTGTTTTGTCAACATCCAACCAATAAGTGGATTCAGAGAAGCTGAGAAACGGCATGATTTGCATCTTCTGAATGGTGGATCTGTCATTCTGAATGACGTGAAAGACTGTTTATGCTCAAGGAGACCCAGATGTACCAATAATTCCAGAACTTTCTCTACTGCCATCAAAATTACAGTAAATAAACACTATTCAAACAACAAGGTAGATCAAATCTGGGTTTATTACGTGAGATTCGAGGGATTTTATTTCATTATTTATGTTTTACAGACAAACCCCTGGAGGGTCCGTGAAAAGGATTCAAAGAAGAATGTCACAGCTGCTCACATCGAGTGACTAACTTATGAAACCTGGCTCCCGCCTTCAGTGGCGCGATGGAAGCGAGAAAGTGTGAGGTCTGCTCTACTGTTCCCATGGAAATACTCACCGCGGAGACGGCCAGCTCCAGGCCCAGAGATCCCCAGCTGATGATGAGCGTCAACACGCCCAGCAAGCAGACGCTGCGGAGAGTGGAGGAGGGAGACGAGGCATGGTCAGAAGCCAGCAAGACTCACGATCACTCCGCTGCGCGCGTGTGTGTGTGTGTGTGTGTGTGTGTGTGAGAGAGAGAGACACAGTGAGAAAGACTAACGCTATCTAGGACAACACTCACTGCAATGCCCAAG
>JAODKE010000050.1:6389687-6403893 GCA_026779605.1 Mormyrus hasselquistii | reverse complement strand
ATCGACAAGGGGGGTGATAGTAGTTTTTTGTTTGTGTTTTTTTGTGTAGGGGGGGGGGGGGGTGGGTGGTCTGTCATTCAAATGAAAAAAGATATATATAAGCCTCAAGCAACTTGGAAGATAGGTGGGGGGCCCATCAGGATAATGGTTACCTTATTGCTCACAGTAACAGGCTTGTTTGCATTTCTGTTAACTTTATTTTTATGGTCAGACACTTATAAATATAAGTGGGTATTTCACTGCTAAGTACAGGTCTTAAGTAATCCAATAGCTAGTCCCCTAATTAAATGCAAAACTCGGGGAGGGGGGACTTTCCAGTAGCAGAACCAGCATCTTTATTTTGCTGGACACTGTCATCACAAATACAGAAACCAGACACACTATCTATTATAGTCCAACAGTTTCCTGCTTTAGCACACAGCAACATGCCTTTATACAGCAGCCAACGGGAACCAAAACTGACAGCAAGAGAATTCATGTCTTCCTACAGAACTATGAGGTCCTGTAGTCGTTACTCCTAGATAATCACCAACATCACTCCAAAGCCTCAGCGTCCTTCGCAGTTAGCCAGACCCAAATGGAAGGGTGTGCCAATGTCATTTGACCTCCTCTGGTGCCCGTTGGTTTACTTGTAGCAGGATGGGCATGTGCAAAAGTGCCTCTCTTTCCCCTTCAAATTGGTGCCAGCAATTCCGAAAAAATTCCCCAAGTGCTTCAAAAACTGCTGACGGATACTTCCAAGATCCAGAAGAAGAGATAGCGAGGAGGAGGGAACACATACATGAACTGACCTTATCTTAACGACAGTGAGAAACAGTGTCATTACTTGCTGAACAATTAAGGGAGACTGACTTTCATGTGGATGACAAGGGCCCAAAGTCAATTATGGGTTCAAAAGACAGCAGTGTCTTCATTTTCAGGGGGTTGTCACTTTTCTTCTGCACTCTGATTTGGCCAAAAGCAAAACTAAATTTTTTATCTGGGGGAAAAAGGGTATATCTATACATTATTCATTATTAGTAGTAGTATCACACATTGCGACTGATCAGAGCTTGAAAATTTCCAACCTCCAACTTAAAAAAAAAAAAAAATAGCATAGAGCAACCTAAAGAACGGATTTGCAATGCAAAATTATGCAAGCTAATGATAATTCTGCTGGTGTTCAATGCTGATAACATAACACAGCAATTCTCAGACGTGCCAACAGAAATTAGCACATAGTAAATCATGATGTACACCAAGTGAACAGTAAACAGGCGTCTCTTCAGTTTTTTTTTTGTAATTTTTGCTTTCCAAATCCAGCAACGCCTTTAGCGAGCCAACCCTTGGGCAGTGGAAAATCGCAGAGAGCGGGAACCGCGCTGTGACTAATGTCTCTTCGTCATACGGCTGGGGTTCGGTCTGGTTCCTGCATGCCAGTGGAAAAGCTCCATTACTGTCAAAGATAGCTGGCCTTATGGTGAAGACAGTCTTTTACTCATCCGGTGTTTACGGGGGTCATAGAACTTAACAGCTGAAGTGGACCACATTTTGTCTTCAGTTTGATAATCGCATACCCACGTGTCAGTTACATACAACCATAATATAGGCTTCAAACAGTTGCTCTAAAATCGCAGAAATATGGCAGTGCTATTCCCAAATACTTGTAGCCATCTGTAATGGGGAGCAGAACAACGTACCTTTGCAAGTCATCGAGATCAACCTACCCTTCCTGTAAGACGCCATCAGAAGTAGCTCAACTCATTCCATTCATACCACTGTAGCGTGAAGCGGAGCCCAAACACTCACACCAGACTTAACTTCCTCAGACCTCCAGACAGTTACAATATGCGCAGAGGGCAGGCCATATCATAGACCTCATTTGGCTGGTTTCCACACGCTCCTGGCTTGTCGACAGCTACTGTAAATTATGAAATCTTTCAACATGCTGCCAAGGCTGCAGCACCACGCTGAGCTTTTATAAAACATTACAGACGTCAAGTATCCCTTGTAAAAACTGGCCACCCATACCGTAATCACTGGATATAGCTTTATAGGCTCCCATCTATCTGTCTCAGGCACGGGCGGCCTGTGGGACACGTGGATCGCACAGGCAGAGGGATGTGCCGATAGCAGGGCCCAAGGCAGATGGCTTATCCCACAGAGGGTTATTAAAGCTCGGTGTGGGTGTAATAACCGCTGCTGATAGTGCAGGCCTGCATCTCCCAAACGGATATTTGCATTCCAGTAGGATAAGCGCTGAATTATTCTGTCATCCGCCGAGCTTCCGATCCATTTCCATCACACTCGGGATCTCCCTTGACCCCCCCTTCACGAAAGGGATACAAATCGATTATGGAGTGTAAATTTTTGCACTCCCCCATCCCAAAGACAATGACCCCAAGATAAAACTTCACACAAAACAACCGAACGTAACAATTTGCGCAACGACACATTAAGCTCAAAGTAGACTATCATAACTCTTCTTTAACATGCAAAGGCCAGTTACAGCATGTTAAGTACCTTTTATTAAACTAATGTGGTGCAAAATGTCAACTAAGAAAAGGCAGGATAATTAGCTTTGTAGCAAAGTAGATGCAGTTCTTATTTCTTCTGGGGAAATTCATGGCATTCCTAGTGAAATCCATACCAAGACAAATAGCACACAACATGAAATCTTACCTGGTCTTCCCTTACTACAATAAGCAAAGTTCTCTAAAATTTCTTTGAAGCCAATTTGGTGAAAGACCAGCCATCTGCTTCGGATCGTCGTGTTTCATCCATCTATTTTACGACTTTTTGCCGACACCACAGACCAAGCCCCCGTTATGACTTTAACAGCTGAGGCACGGAAATCACTCAATGGAGATCTGAGAGAGAAGCTTCTGAGAAGCACAAAGAAACAAATTACAGTCGGAGCACAGTCTGTGCACGGCGTGAGAATGCTTTATTCCAGGTGTCAGTGAGGATAAAATGGCCAACAATATTAACGGAGCTGTATGGTGCTACCTTAGCTAGCTACAGGCGCTCGAATTCCTCTCCAGAACATTCACCGTTGAGCGTTCCCACAAAACACTGTTAGGAATCGTGTCCTAACACACGAGATACGTGTCTGTGTGTGTGTTTGGACCATTTGGACAGAAGCGTAATAAAAAATGAATGACAGTTTTCTGAAGCTAGCAACAAATTGTGTTTGTGGAGTTTTCATGTTTTCCTTGAGTCACCTGGACTTACACCCACAATCCAAAGAAACGCAGTTAGACTAATTGGCGTTTCCATATTTCCTGCGGCTGTGATAGACTGCCAACCTGAGCAGGGTGTAGCCCAGCCCTGCGGCATCTAATGCCGGGTGAAGTTTCCAGGCTCCTCCTCACCTGGCCAGGAAATGCAGCTGGAACACTGATAATACCTGGGGAGGAAATCATAAAGTATCCACTAAACTCGAGAACGACAGAAAAATAAGACACTCTAGACTCAGGACGAACAGTCGAGACACCATAAGTCACCGAAGTCCCGTTACGATTGAATGGCTGTGCGGGTATGTGCCACAGACCCATGACCATTTCCTGTAAAACACCTCCTGCACCGTAAATCAGGACAATAAACAGCTGATCATCCCCCCTGTGAATCTGCACGATTCTGCTACAAGGGCTCAGCGCTCCAGTGAGTACCGAGGCTTATGCCCGGACGCACCTTGTGTCACGCGTCTGCCCGAACGCCGCGTAACCCACATAGACCTTCTGTTGACGCCCTGAAGGAAAAAGCTTGGTTTTTAAGCCCCTTAATCTCACACTTTCCTTGTGCCCCACTTCTGCACGTTGCCGGAGCTAACTAAACACAGATTGCACGCTTCCTGACGAAATCACTGCAGAAACCTACTGGGTGAGATCCCTGCCCGGGCTGTGGGAAATTTGTTTTGATGATATAACAACTTAATGTAGCAGAGATATCAATTTGCAGTCGTTCCCAAAACAGGTTTAGTTCTGGGACAGAACGAAGACTCAGTGGGTAGCACTGCACCCAGAATCAGGGCTGGGGGGTTCAATTCCTGCCCCAAATCGCATGTGTGGGAAAATTTCCCTGTGAATTATCTGTGTGTGTTTTCTCTGACGTCCGCAGTTGGGCAGTCGGGCAGTCGGGCAGCTGAATTACCGTTCCTAAAGCAGCCATAGTGAGCAAGCAAATACCTTGCATCGGATTCACACCCAGTCTAGAATATCCCTGTCTTGCACCCTGGGCTTTGTGCATTATGCATAAAATTGATAGATGGTTAATGGTTTATACAGGGATTATATCATGACCCCATCAATGGTTTATATCATGGTCCCCCCCCCCCCCAGTCCAAAAACATGCTGAGGCTGCTTAGAGTTACCAGGTAACCTGTAGGTGTGTGTGTGTGTGAGTGTGCCCTGTGATGGGTTGCCGCCCCATCCTGGGTTGTTCCCTGCTTTGCGCCCACTGCGCCCACTGCCTCTGGGATTGGCTCTGGACCCCCAGAGCGGTTGCAGAAAATGGATGAAGAGATTATGCAGGAAATACAAACCTGGTAAAATGGATGCAGTTTGCAATAACATTACGACCAGTGGGGTTTTGCTCCTTGAACGGATCAGTCAGCTAAAGGCAAACGCTAGCTATTCTGCTAACGCCTGGTGGGAGTCCACAGGAGGCCAGAGAGGACTTACCTGCAGACCAGGGTGGCGATGATGACACACCAGGCTGTGCAGCAGCAGTCGGCGTTGGGCTGGTCCTCATTTTTCTGGCGCCGGCAGCAGAGCCAGAAGGAGTAGAACAGCAGGAAGAGGAGGTCGAGGGCCAGGCAAGCCAGCGCCACGCCGCCCAGCAGCAGGAGGGACTGGGAGACAGGAAATGACATCACATCACAATGGAACCCCAACGACTTCCGTAAGCAGGTTACACAACAGAGCAGAACAAGGGTTGAGTGCAACCACCAGAGCCCCAAGGGGGTGCACGGATTCATAGGATTCATAGCACTTTTCCTAAGAACAATTACTACAAAAAATGTTTTTAACTAGTGGTAAAGGGAAATAGCAACAGATACCAAGACATATTCACTGTCGCTAGTCATTGCCTCGTTTAAATATATGATTCGCCCAGGTTGACCACAGTACTTTGTGCGGCGCTGCACATTCACTTTAACAGCAGTTTAGTTTTACTATCCCATTAAACCATGTTTCCAACCATGTTTCACATCTATAATTAGTTGAAAGGAGTTTTTGTAACTTAACTGCAGTGGCATGGTACATTTTAGGACCCCCTCAGTACACCCACTGCTCACATTTAGCAGCATATCTGTGCTACAAACAGGCCCGATTGCCAGGTCTGAGCGGTGCTCGTAGTGCAACCTTGCTGTTCATTTTCATGCCAAAGCGTGTCATTGTAGATGCGACCAAACAATAAGGTTAAGATGGCACGTGTGTTTGTTCGGACCTCCCCCTTAATGCTGAGAAGGCATGTTAAAGTGACTGTCATTGGCTGATAATTAAAGTCTAATTTAAAAACAACAAAAACATCAACATAAATACCCTTCGATCACAAGGACCAATGATTAAACCTTCAGAATATCCAACTAATTCGGCAATTGAGGTGATTTTCATCAAGGTGCGTGTTTCCGTCATGTCATTTACATGTATCATGTACTTTATTCACCAGATATTTTTGTCCAGGGAGATCTAAAATGAGACACATAGCACATTACAAACATCATACGCCAGGGACATTACGCTAAGGACCATTAAAGCAAGACTCTAGGCCCACATAGAAAGGGAATTACCTGGCGTACAAGCAGAATCCAAGGCCAAAGAATCCCAGCAAACAATGGATAATCGGACGCCAGGAAGTCAACATGTGCTATAAGGACTGCAACAAAGCCTTTCTTTGCGTTGACCACGTCAATCTATGGAGGGCTCTCAGGAAGACGAGCAAACTGAAGCATCTTACTGTCCTAATGAGCGTCTCTCCATGGTGTCTCGCCCAGTGTACCGAGTAGGTCCAACTGAATGATGAGGGTCTGCAGACCATCACCACACCTACTCACTTTGTTTCATTCTCCTTAGACCGTTTCAGTCAGGAAGCAAAGGCTAGCAGTAGCAGTACGATTGTCCTCAGCAAAACATTTTCAACGTCCTTTTTTGGAGGGGAAGTAATTGTTAACAGATTCACTTAGCAAATTCTGATGCCACAAGCTTTCATTGAGCAGCATATTAATGCAATACAAAACACCAAACTGCGGGATAAATGGTTACACACACACACACACACACACACACACACACACACACACACACAGTTATGCTAAAAGCATCTTGTTGTCATACCACTGGAAAAGATAGATGATAAAAACTGGGTCAATGAGATGTACTAGATATTCTGAATCAAATGCCCACTATACTGCCAAAACTATTGGGATATCTGGCTTTGCACAAACTTTAATAACATCCCTTTCACATAGGCTTTAATATGGGGTTGGCCCACCTTTTGCAGCTTCAGATCTTCTGGGAAGGCTGTCCACAAGGTTTAGGAGTGTGTTTATGGGAATTTTTCACCATTCTTCCAGTAGAGCATTTGTGAGGTCAGGCACTGATGTTGGACGAGAAGGCCTGGCTCACAGTCTCCACTCTAATTCATCCCAAAGGTGTTCTATCGGGTTGAGGTCAGGGCTCTGTGCAGGCCAATCAAGTTCCTCCACACCAGACTCACTCATCCATGTCCTTATAGACCTTGCTTTGTGCACTGGTGCGCAGTCATGTTGGAACAGGAAGGGGCTGTCACTAAACTGTCCCCACAAAGCTGGGAGCATGAAATTGTCCAAAATGGCTTCGAATGCCGCAGCATTAAGTGTTCCTTTCACTGGAACTAAGGGGCCAAGTCCAACCCCTGAAGATCAACCCCACACCATAATCCCCCCTCCGCCAATCTTTACACTTGGCACAATGCAGTCAGGCAAGTCTACGCAACCACCAAACCCAGACTCGTCCATCGGATTGCCAAACAGAGAAGCGTGATTCGTCACTCCAGAGAACACATCTCCACTGCTCTAGAGTCCAGTGGCTTTACACCAGTGCATCCGACACTTTGCATCGCACTTGGTGATGTAAGGCTTGGATGCAGCTGCTCGCCCATGGAAAATCATTCAATGAAGTTCTCTACGCACTGTTCTTGAGCTAATCTGAAGACCACATGAAGTTTGGAGTTCTGTAGCTATCGACTCTGCAGACAGCTGGTGACTTCTGTGTGCCTCAGCATGCGTTGTCCCCGATCTGTGATTTTACATGACCTACTACTTTGTAGCCGAGTTGCCGTTCTTCCCAATTGCGTACACTTTGTTATAATACCACTAACAGTTGACCATGGAATATGTAGTAGTGAGGAAATGTCACGAATGGACTTATTGCAGAGGTGGTATCCTATTCACCGAACTCCTGAGAGTGACCCATTCTTTCGCAAATGTTTGTGGAAGCAGTCTGCATGCCTAGGTGCTAGATTTTATACACTTGTGGCTATGGAAGTGATTGGAACACCTGGATTCAATGATTTAGAGGGGTGTCCCAATACTTTAGGCAATACAGTGCAAGTGGAAATTGGATAACATTAACAAAATCCTTAAAATGGTTTCCAAATTGTTAACCATTCAAATAAATCATTCAAGAAACAGTTCCTCAGTGTTCCACCATCTGCAATATATACCGTTCCAACAAAAACTCTTTTTGAAAAGTCGACTACATAGAACTATTATGGCAACAGTCTTGGATAAGGTATACCTAGAGAGTCTCATGACACTGACAGCCAGGATGCCTCTGCCCTATTGCCAGCCTGGGGCAGTATATGGTTCTCCATATAACATTAAAATGCACAGCACGTCTAGGGAAGACTGGGCTGGATGGACAGCAGAGCCACGCGTCAGAGGGACGACACAGTTGGATCAGGGGGCTTTATGTGGCCTTTAAAGGCTGGAGCGGAACAAACACGCAAGACAGACGATTTAACTTGAGCCCAAGGCAAACACGCAGGCAAAGAAAACAACCGAGTCGCAGAAAGGATTGCCACGGGATACAGGTTCAGACAAGGGGGTTGGACGCATGTTCTTGGGCCGAGAGACAAAATGATACCCAATAAGGAATGTGTAATAAGGTCCAGCTGAGAGAACAAGCAGGTCACCTGACTCAGCCCCAACCTGAGACGTCCAAGCGGCCCGTTTTACCGTTTGTTCCTTTGACCATTCTCAGGCACATTAATTCACCTCTAAAACTACTTCCTTTCAACTGACACAATGTGATGGTCAAGGCCGGATTAAGTTCTCTGGCAGCCCTAGGCTAACATTTGCCGAGGCCCCGGGCTATGGCCTGGGCTAGCCTAGACATCCAGCCCTAGTGAGAGATCAACAACAACAACACAGCAGTTTGAACCACACAACTATTCTTTCTGGATGATCCTGTACATTAACAACTAGCAATTAGAGCCTTTGCTTTTTGCTAATAAGCCAGACAAAATATACTACTTTGTTTGCTAGTCATTAAGGGAACGACCCAATACTGACGAATTCTGTATCCAATCTTACCCCAACCCTGCACCAGACGTGCGGAAAAATTGCTAGGATACAAGGAGCAAAAATGAAACGCGGGATGGCACAATTCCCGCTTGCTGATGCTGCTCAGCCTCCAGCTAATTTTAGAAGGCAGACTGCAGTCTGTGTTAAAAACTAATGAACAACAAAATCTCCTCCAACCAAAGATGCAAAAGTGAGGCGGATGGGAAGCCGCTTGGAGACATCCATGATAACCTTTAACAAACCACACTCTACTTCATTTATAAGCTCTGGAGATGAGCTAATGTACCATAGCAAAGACTACAGAAGAAATCCTTCACAATCCCACTGCATCTAATCACGAACCCCACAGACTGCCATACTGTTTGACTACAGGGAAAAGACCACATCGCAGCTTACATTGTTTTCATTTATGAAGAGGTGGTTAAATAGGTCTTTAATAAGAACTAAGGTGTAATTCCAGCACTACATGTCAAAACTTAAAAACTGTTGAATCTCAAAATTCCTACGATGGTTTTGGTAGCACTTGATCGATGTGTCCGTTAGGGCCGATCAGTCCTATAGGCGACATAGGGCACCAGCTTGTGAGGGGCGTTGACTTTCCAGCCAATTTCACTTTGCCTCAGACAGCTGGGGGGGGAGGGCTTTAGACGGTGAGTCTCACCGAAGGCGCAACGTCGACTACGGCCGGTAGTGATGGCTGCCCACATCTTTGATCCCCCGTGGTTGTAGACTTCCGCTGCCCCACTTGACACTAGCTAATAAATAAGCGTTAACAGAGTTAGAATGGCCAGCTTGAGTATTAAACTATTAGGGACGTACCTTGTCTTTCAGCACATTTGGAAATGAACTACAAATGTTGGGAGTTTCCACCTGGATTTACGGTAACTAAGGAGGTGATGTCTCTCTGTAGATAGAGCAGAAACCAGAGCAGAAACCAAAGGGCTCATCTGGTGAAGGTGACTTCCAGCCTCAGCGTCCAGTGACAGCGAGGGATCGGCATTTCCTTCACCAGAGCCAAACCGTCCCGGACTGGAAAGTGACGAGGTCGTGGAGTTGAGGTAGAATGGGAACTAATCCCAAAAACCCACGAAGCAGTTAAGAGCTAACAGAAAAGTTTCAGACTGCTTGGAAAAGGATTCTACCTCTAAAGTGGCATCGTTTGAATTTATAATTATCATAATACAGGAAAGTGATTTGTTCAACGATGCACCTGTACTGGGCTTAGGATAATACAGGAAGGTCTCAAGTACAAGAAAAATGATTCACTGCTGTTGTTTTAATAACCTCATTTCCAAAAGCAACACCGCCTCCACCTGATGTGCCCTTCCGGCGACTCTTTCCTTCACATGTAGCTGAACATCGCTGAAAAATAAGCCCATTAAGCTGCCACTGCTTCAGGATGGCCCCATGAGAGCCCTTCTCCCAAACTCCAAAGGGAAATTGCTACCACCCTCAACACGACAAGCAAAAATAGCCGTTCAGAAAACAAATTAGGTTTCCGATTCTGCTCCAACACGGATTATAGGTGACGGATATTTTGACACCTTAAACCCCTTGTTCTGGTCAGCTGCTGAGGAAGCACTTTGGTCCAGGGCGGACGACACTGGGACAGAGAAAACAGATGGTTCCAGCTGGCATCAGCCATCGAGAAATTAACCACACGCAAATGAATCTCTCACCTGTGTCTCTGCAGAGATCTTGTTTCCATTTGCATCATCCCATCTATCAAGTGGTTAGCCTGCAAACCTATGCATTCTCGAGATCAAACAGCCACACCCTGAAGGCTGTTTCTGCCCTCTACCTAACCTTCGGACCACCCTCCTTGTTTTTAGAAGACACCGGAAGCCCAGGGAGGAAGAACTGTAGATATTTTGTGCGAGTGAGCAAAAGATTCCTTGAAGGACATGGAGGCAACATCAGCTTTAGGTGTGTGTGTGTGTGTGTGTGTGTGTGTGTGTGTGTGTGTGTGTGTGTGTGTGTGGAGGTTACGTTCACATACATACAGATCTTAATCCACAGTTGGAGGATGGGGCTGCTTGAGAGCTCCATTGTTAAACAGGAAAGGGATAGGCCCAGATGTGAAAATGTAGCATAATGGCTGGGTATTATCTTAATGGACTTTATCCCTCCGTTGAGAACACAGCGGGACCTATGTTGGCATGAGATGCTGTGGTCCTACAGCAGTGTTTCCCAATCTGGTTCTTGAGGATCTGCAGACAGTCCAGGTTTTTGCTCCCTCCCATCTCCCCGCTGGCACTGTATGGGACAGAGCTAGGAGGAAGCAAAAATGTGAACTGTCTGTAGGTCCCGAAGGACCGGACTGGGAAACGCTGCCTTAGGGAAAGGATGACTTAACATCATCTCAAGAACCTTATCACAGTTTGCTGTGAACCAAAGGCTTCCAGTCTTATCCTAGAAGCAGTTCTTGGGCTCTCTCATAAAGCAAATCATTATCATTCCAAACTAAACCTAAGAAACTGCAACCAACTACTGAAATTAAGAAGAAAGTCAGAAGGAAAAGGGCTCTGGTTCCACAAATGGAAAATAACTAAAGGATGTTGTAATAAATCAGGAATATTTAAAGTCTACAGTTACAAAAAAAAATGTTAGACTCTCTAAGAGGAATGCCGAAAGGAAGCTTGCATTAAAGGCTAAAGATAAAATATTGGAAGAAACTTTTTAACTCCAAAACAGCTCTAAAAGCTAGTCACTAATCTGCAGGATAGTAAGAGTCTTATAATTGAAAATGAAACTGATATAGCTAATGGAGTTTAATGATGTTTTGCACAGGTTCACTGTAGAGGACATGAGTAACATACGCTCTCTTATTACTAATCCAGCGCCATCTATGACTAATATAACTAAAGCTAATGTGCTACTAAAGCTAATTGGCCTAGCCAAGACAATAAATAAATAAATAAATAAATAAATAAATTGCAGGACTCTGATCTTATCTATAGTTTTAAAAGAGATGAGGGACATTATTTGCCGAACTTCAATTTCAAAAATCCCTATCTGCTGGTGTGGTACCTTCTGATTGGAAGTATGCTAATATAACACCCATATTCAAGAAAAGGGGATAGAAGTAATTCAGTAAACTATAGGCCAATTAGTTTAACTTGCATAACTAGAAAATATTGGAAGCTATAATCCAAGTGAATATGGTAGATTACATTCTGAGGGATAGCCAACATGGATTTAGGAGAGGTAGATCCTGTTTAATGAATCTACTTGAGTTCTTTGAGGAAGCTACAAGAGAAATTGATTTCAAAAAGGCCTATGACGTGATCTATTTAGATTTCCAGAAGGCCTAATGTTATCCCCCATAAACAGCTCTGGAACTGTAGCAGCTTGGATCAAATACTGGTTAACAGACAGGAAGCAGCGGGTAGTTATTAGAGGCACAATGTTACAGTGGGGTACCATGGGGTTCAATTTTAAGGTCACTGTTATTCCTAATCTACATTACTTTTATATATTGGTGTAAATATCGTTAAACTGGTTAAATATTCAGACGACACCAGGTGGGTGGTGTAGCAGATACTGATCTAGCAGCAGAGAGGCTACAACGGGATCTGGATTTAATTAGTGACTGGGCTGATACCTGGCAGATGAAATTTAACACAGATAAATGTAAGATAATCCATGCAAAGAGCAGAAATATAAAATTACAACTATTTTATGGGTTCCACTGAAATAAAGGTGGCTAAATACGAGAAAGATCTCAGTGTCTGTGTTGATGCTTCCAAGTTCCACTCTCACCAGTGTGGGGAAGCAATAAAAAAGGCCTGTAGGATGTTGGGTTAAACTCCACACACCTAGAGATGCAAGTCATGGGAAGCGATGCTATGATTATATAATTCCTTGGTAAGACCCCACTAGAATATTGTGTGCAGGTTTGGTCACCGTACCTAAAGAAGGACATTGCTGCCTTAGAAAAGGTGCAACGGAGGGCTACGAGAATGATTCCTGGCCTTAGAGGAATGTCTTATGAGGAGAGGTTAGCTGAGCTGAATCCGTTTAGCCTCCAGCAAAGGAGACTAAGGGGGGACATGATCCAGGTATATAAATGGCTACTGCAGTATTAGTTCAATTACAAGATCTCGTGGAAATAGGTGGAAATTAACGGGAGAACATTTCAAACTGGATTTAAGGAAGCACTTCTTTACGCAGCGTGTAGTCAGAGTATGGAATAGTCTTCCTGTTAGTGTAGTGCAAGCTAAAACCCTGGGTTCCTTTAAATCAGAGCTAGATAAGACTTTAGCAATTCTGAGCTATTAGTTAAATTCTCCTCAAACAAGCTTGATGAGCCGAATGGCCTCCTCTCGTTTGTAAATTTATGTCCTTATCTGCAATTCAATGGAAAAATCAAATCAGTCAAATCTTCTTTGGCCCCGGAAGCCTCCAGACAGACTGACACAGTATAATGATACCCAAAAATGACGGCTCGTAAATAGATAAAGATTAAGCTTCAGTATATTAGGCTTCTACAAGGCACAAATCCTGACCATTAAAAACATTGACACCATGTTTCAGTATGTCATTTCCCATAATGCATTGAGTGGAGACACTTTTAGAAACAGACACAGGTCACAAATTAAAGGTTAATGACAGAGGTGCCTTAAAGCCAAAAACAACTAATTTTAGCATGACAAACATCTGATAAACAGCTATCAGGAGTCAGAATTTTTGTTTTTGGTGTGTAACATGAAAAGGGAGTCGGCTTTGGCCAGGTTGGACTTCTGAGACACAGGACACAGAACGGGGTTCTTTTCTGCTTGGAGCAAAAGGAGGTTCAACAAACCATCCATTAATAAATTCAACTTTAATTACACTTACCCTAAAAATAAACCAATGTGCAAAGGTGCCATTTTGAAGTGTATTGGAATCTAGTGCTTGGTTTCAATGCTTGTCAAACACTATTTGTAATCATTTTGGCAAAGTCACTTCTCCAGCATTCCGCTTCCAACCAGAAGATGAGAATAAAGAAAGAAAAAAATGTCAATATGGCGTTTATCATCCCAGGCACTTAGCAGTAATGAAAGATGTTTTATTTCTCTGTTTCTTCCTTTTTCAGTAAACACTCTGCATAAAAAGACACGAGGGGTCTATATTATGCAAGGAGAGGGTCTGAAATGTCCAGAAAGCCCGTGTAGCCTAACAGCAGTGGGCAAGGACAGACACCACGGCACCGGCCGGTTAACATTCCCCTCTGGGGGGGGGGGCAGATGGCATACGAGTGGAGATGGCATGAGAATAGTGCAGCAGTGTCAAAACGTCAAGCCCCTCGCTGGAGCGCTTCCAGACGGAATTTCTAACTGCATCCAGCTGCTTTGTTCTGCGGAAGGACCAAGCGCTTGCGAAAGCTGCCTCCCCCTGGCCGCCCCCACACTCACGAATTAGCCAAATCTCGGCCACTCCAAAAGTAGCGGCCGCCCCCGTCACACAAAGCAGGTCCCTGGGTGGCATTTTGTGACCCCCTGCTCTGTCAACGCCTTCGGGGTGTCATTTCCAATTAAAACCTTAAAGCTAGCTCCTGCAAGGACCTGCAGTTGCATTAGAGCCCCCTTCCCTAATGTAACAAATGTGTGTGTGTGTGTGTGTGTGTGTGTGTGTGGGGGGGGGGGGGGGGGGGGGGGGAAGGTGTGGGGGGGAAACACA
>JAODKE010000050.1:6351303-6373613 GCA_026779605.1 Mormyrus hasselquistii | reverse complement strand
ATATCAGCCCAAAATAAAGTTCGATGTAGCGCTGGAAAGAACGCTCTTCAGAGTGAAACAGAAAATAAATGGAATTTATTGATTAATAGGTTTCAGCGTCAGTATTAACGAATCACTGGCCCAAAAAAGTGAGTGAAGGTATTCAGTGGTAGCAAATTCTGTTAATGCCTATGCTTTCACATCTCCTAAATGTTAGTATAGTTTAACTCCATATTTAAATTAAATCTACACATCAAGTACATGTTGCCAACTTATACAAGTACAAATATATATATATTTGCAGTTAAGGTGACCTAACAGAAAACACACAATAATATTGTGACGTTTCTGGAACAAAAAAGATGTTGCCACGATATTTAGCAACGTGGCCTATAAGAAAAGAAGCAAATTACAAAGCACCGATTAAAAAATCAAATAATAAAAGGGCACTGTTGTCGTAATCACGTATTAGTCACTGTTGTAGTAATCACGTATTAGTCACTGAAAAATCAGTGTTGCAATTTAAAATGAGACACGCCTTACAGTGTACCGAACAAAAAGCGCCATCAGCTTCTTTTTGGGGATTATGAACAGGAGAATCATAAATGAACTGACGTCAGGCGCTAGAAAAATAATTTGAAAATTAAATGATGACAGTAACAAGAAATGATTCACTGTATTACAGATAGGGAAAAATATCTTAAAATATTGAAAAAAATGTGAACATTAAAATAACAACTACAACAACAACCACAATAAAGGTCGATATAGGCTTAATCGTCATTATTATTTATTATACTCATCGATATAGTTATATTTATTATATTTATTATTGTTGTATTATTATTAATATCATTGATCATTATCATTATCATTGGATGGGGAAGAAAAATGCACTATATTTCTTTATACTTAGGTGTAAATGAAATTCTCCTCTACGTAATTTGGTCGTAGAACTACACTACGGCTTTAAGACTAAGGAAACACTTTTTTTCTCCTTCAGGAAATCACATGAAGGCTCAGTGCCTCTCACATGACAAGCAGCACTATGGACGGAGAGATCAATGAAGGTGAGTCTCCTTTAAGCCCGTTTATTTACTGCGTGTGCCGGATGTCGCCTTGCTTATTTCAAACGCGATGTGAACGAACATCGGCAGATGTGTTACTATGTTTATTTTGATTAGTTTCGGTAAAGCGCCGCTCTGTTTACTTCTCCTTACTCTGTCTTACGAGCTCCAACACAGTTGCAAAGCATGCTGGCTTTGTAAAACGATCTAGTTAGAAATATCCAGCACCAAAATATTGAGTACCAAAATGAGAATGATTATTTATTGTAATTTTGCTATACATTTTTTATTCAGTTCATATTTAACATATTGCATATTAAATTGCTCATATTAAATTGTCCATAAACCTCGATTTTGCGTAGCATGTGTCACATATTGCCTTCAAGCTAATAATAAATAACTTAATTAGTAAAATGATTTGTTTTTTTTTTGTATTTTTTTTTCTTTTTCAGTTTTCTGATGTTTTCGCTGGTTGTGCTGTGTCTTGTAATTTGATCGAAAGAGTTTCTGTATTACTGACGCGTAATAATACCCCATCATGGTCCACACTCCCCCTGCCCCTACCTCGTACCGTGGCCTTCGGGCTGCTTGGGCACAGTTTTCATGGGCTTAAAGCATTTCATTGCCCCCGCAATCATTGCATTTTTAAAAGCAGAAAGGCAATAGAGTAGAATAGCTTAGTCGGTGCGGGTTTTAAAATCTCCGACAGTTCGCAAAACATACGATCTACTTTGGCAATAAAATGTTGCAGTCTTCCTGACTTACGTTTTTAAACGTGGTCAAACCGGTTATAAGTATGTTCCGGGGCGTTGCTAGAGATTTGGGGCCCCATGAAGGCACGTAATATTGCTTCCACCCCCAGTGCCAACCAATCCAGATATTTTACAAATTTTCTAGGCCCCCTAACTCTGAGGGGCCCATGAAATCATCCTTATTTCCCCGGCCTTATGGTGCCCCTAGGTATGTTTATATAGCCGAAACAGACATACTGGGCATAAATTAACTGAGTTGAACTGAATATCATTTTGTGGAGAAGATTTCACCAATATTGCTGTGAGGAAGACAGTACAAAAGCTGGATTTCACCGAAAGGTTGAAAAATTCTGAGTTCTCCTTTAAAGAGGAACACCATTAACCACAAGGAAACCCGAGAGCGATTAAACAACTTAGTCTTTGTGGCTTTTGTGGAAGTCAGGCAGCGTCCAGAATTCCCCCGTGACAATAAGTTACAGGGCTGTTTTCCAGGTTTTATTGTCTGTAATGATCTACATGCAAGCTTTACCTCCTTATAGTCTTTCGGCTGAGGATGCTGTGGTTTCTGGTTAAAGACCCGCACAGGGACCTGCTCTGTACATAAGCAAAGGACTTCATCTGAAGGGGGGGGCAGGGCCAGAATAAAATGGATTACATTTGACTGAAGGGTGCAATAACTTTTATTACTGAAGCATTTGGTTGTTTAGCTGACACGGATCCAAAGTGGCCTATAATCTGGTACGTTATATCATAATTTCACTTTTAATTGCTCCTCTGGCCGCTGGATTCTCAGTCGTACGGGACAAGGATGCAGACAGTTTAAGCTGATTTGGCCTGACGTTCATGGTTTTGTCAGCAGTTGTTAGATCATGGACAGTATTGATATTCCCTCTTTACTTTAAGGTCTTCTTTGTATCTGTAAATATAATAATAATTAAGGTCTTTTGTTTTCCTGCGATCGCAGGGTCTGTGCCGCCCTATTACAGAGAGGTATACGAGGCTTTGTGTAGCAAGAAGGATGAAAAGATCCAGGCCCAGGTCTTCCAGAGGTTACTCAGAAAGGCAGAGCTTCCGGTCGCTGTGCAGAACCAGGTGAGAGACGCCTCAGTAGGCCGCCTGTTGCCCATAAGTGGCTTAGTTAGCATGTTAGCCTACACCCAATTTGGCGTTAGCCGATTTAGAACTTACTCCAAAATAATTGATCTTGACTTGTATGGCTTTCATAACCTGTTGTATTAAAATGGTTTTAATGACTATCGCACGCCTATTACTTTAATTTGTTTTCAGTGTTTGGTTATGTGTCTATATAATGACAGGGAAAATTTCATTTTTGAATAAACATTGAGCTTATCATAAGGTAATTATAATATCTAACTGGAAGGGTTGAAATGACGCTTTTACTTTCTGAATCAGAGATGCATTCTGTAGTTGGACTTCCTGTTGTCTCAGATTCTTCTCAGATAGGGCTAATTTATAATGAACGATGGAGCGGGATGTCCTCCCAACTTAAACGAAGGAGGAGGAAGCAAATAAATCGGCCAGTAAAAGAACAGGAACCAAAAGAATATGAAGATAAAACTCCGGGGCGAATGAGAATCCAGTCAGAAGAGGGAGAATCGCTGAGTGGCTCAAGCTGACAGCACTGATGTATTTATAATGTGAGCGGTGGTAGGTTAGGGAGGAGGTGCTACTGACCCACAACGAGACCAGTTTCAGCACTGGAATTATTGTGGTCAAATACGGCAAGTGGAATTCCACTTTCAGAGTCTAATGAACTTCTCCAAGGGAATTACGTGCTAATGAGTTTGTACCCATGTAGCTTCAGATAGGTCAGTCCCACGTCAACCGGCTTAAAAGCCCCCACTGGTTGCAGGGTTGCCGGCATGAGATTTTCATCTCGAGACAAGTCCGCACACGCATTTGCATGTTTGTGACGGTTTTATCACCTTGTAAATAGGCCGTAGAGTTTGCAAAAGACCCCAATTCTTCTGTTGTAGCCAATTTTAGGTTTCTAATGGAGCAACGTAGATTTGCCGGATGATGATTTCCGTGAGCGTGATGGTCAGAAAGTGTGAGTCAGATGCGTGAGAGTTGGCAACCTCATAGTTGGCGGGTCGCAGAGGGACAGAGGCAGGAAACATGATGCATTAGAAACCGCAGATAAGTTCTGGTGTGCTAAGAGGAAGATATGCTGGTGTGTGAATTCCCTGCGACTGCAAGGCCGCTGCAGTCTCGGCTGGTGTCCAGGCCCTACGCTTTCTCTCCTGCTCCTCACACAGCTGTTTTCAGGCAGCTTTTGGGAGCTACAGGGCAGTGCTGGATGTGGGATCAGCTTGGGTTTAGTAGGTATCTGAGTTGAGTGAATCGTCCTTGGCGTATCAGCAAACGGTTGACTGCTTTTTCTTTTTTTCTGGCATAGATGGGCTCGTATCTGGTATGTCATGGTCTGAATTCTGCACTCCCTTGCATGCTGGACTCTCAAAACCTCATCCCAACCACGTTGTTTTTGTTCGCGTCGACTCGACTTCTTGGTGGTCGCCGAGTGCCACTCTGGTCCTGTGATTGGCGGTAGCTAGCGGTGTCCCCGTACACTGCTAACAGGCTACAGAAATCCCGTGTGGACCTGTGGGGGGAGAGGTGGACTTTGAGGTTCTGGTGAGCACGGCAGCTTTGAGGATTAAGCCAGAAAGCCGCAGACTGAGCCTCTCGCATTGCAGATCGCCGAGCAGGTGGATTGCGGAGACGGCACCCTGTCCAAACTCTCTCTGTACCGAGGTCTGGCACTGATCGCCTTTGCCCAGCAGGGGAAGCAGCCCACTCCCAAACTGCTGGAGAATTGCATCCAAGGTAGGGGGCTGGCTTTTCCATCAGTCTCATCTTTATTTTGCGACGTTAAGCGATGACCGATTCCTTCGGCCAGCCGGCGTCTGTTTGTGCATTTTAGTAGGTCAGTGGGTTTGTAGTCGGCTGAACCTGAACCATTCCAGTAAAACTGCAGAAACTCATAAATATTGTACGGTGCTTTGGATAAAATCATCTGTTATCTTTATTTATATAGCAGGTTTTTAAGAACATTGGGCCTCATTCGCTTACCGTTATTAAGAAGAAATTTCTTCTTAAAACCCACTTATGCTGTTCTCATGTAGATTCTGACATTTGTCAGTGTTTCGTTTTTGCTTTTTTTTCAGATGTATTTTGAGGAGAGAAAAAAAAAACCTGTGTTATAATCGGCTCACCATGGTAATTGCAATTTATATTTTAAAATAAAAAATATTATTGCAATTTAAATCCTATAATAACTGTAGAACTTAGAAACAACACAGTAATTATATTCACAGTAATTTAAAAATTAAAAATTATCAACATTCAAATGTGCGTAGATTTTGTTCTTACAGAAGAACAAATCACAGATAAGTAAACACTGATGAATGTCAGAATTTCTTAAGAATGTTTGGTGGATGAGTCCCGTTTCTTGCAGCTTTAAGTATAGCGACAATGGCTAAGCTGTCCGTGTTTTGGTCACGAGCCTGGCTGTTTACCCACCGTGCTACAGGTCAGGCAGGGCTTTAGTGCTGTCTGTTTAGTACTATTGTTCTACTAGGGTTGCCTAGTTTTGATATGAGTATTTGATATGAGATATCGCATATAGAAATGTCAGTCTTCTCTGGAATATAATGGGACTGAATGGCATTCTTTATATGGTGTTTAAAGCGCCAAAAAAGAATACATTATAAAAACTGTACAGCAGTGTCTCATGACCCGGTTACTCAAGATTTTGTAGCGAGCAGTTTAATGTATGAACGATTTTCTTCAACCGAACTACACACATCAAAATCTTTTCATTGCGCAGAAGATATTGCCAGGGTGCTCTTATGGTCTCATTGTTTGGGATTGGGTAGGGGCGGGGGGGGGGGCAATTTGCACAGTGGGCACAGGTGCTTCCAATGCACATCTGTCAGACCTGTACTGGGTCCCTCCCCAGACCTGTCAAGGTGTTGTGTTTCCTCGCAGCCGCAAAGTCTTTCTCACACAATCCGCCGTTTCCTGTCGTCTTTTACTGACCTGTTGGGCGAGATTAAGCTATTTCCGCATCGTGAGGCTGCTTTAATCACCAGTCATAATATCATCCCACTTTCACTGCTGACAGTGGGTGCAGTGAGGCCCGTTAGCTGGAAGGATCTCTCGCCTCTTGTAGCCTGGGGTTGCGTGACTTGGGATTCCGTAGCAGACGTGAACCAGACTGGGGCCGTACTCTTCTCAGTCATTCTCCAGCCATTATTCAGGCATAATTGCAGGCGACAGGTGACCCTGGATTGGATTAATCTTGGATTAATTTACTTGTCATTGTTATTTTCATATTATTATTATTATTATTATTATTATTATTATTATTATTATTGTGACATAAGGGAGTGATTACCAGTTTCAAACAAAGTGGACAGGATCTTGCTCAAAGTATAACAGCAGGACTCTGAGCACAGCGCTCTGCTTTGGCAGAGTTTCCCAAGCCTCAGCTGGGTGAGGCGAGCAGCCTGCAGGCGCTGAAGATGCAGCGGGCTGCCGAGAGCCCCCTGGCGGTGCAGCAGACACTGGAGCAGCTGCTGAAACGGGACGTCGTGACGGTGGAGCTCATTCCCGAGAAGAAGGGCCTCTTCCTGAAGCACGTGGAGTACCAGGCGACCAGCGAGGTGAGGTGACCGCTACGCTAATTCGGGAATCGAACAGAGTTGTGGTTGAGTGTCTAAATGACAGCCAAGCCCAGGCGACCAGCGAGGTGAGGTGATCGCTACGCTAAGGTACGCTAATTCGGGAATCGAACAGAGTTGTGGTTGTGTGTCTAAATGACGGCCAAGCCCAACCCTGGACAGAACACTGCAGACAGCATGTTTGAAATGGTGTCATAGTGGTACGTATCGGATGCACACATGACCTACAGTATTAGTTTGTCTACAACAAACCGCTTGTGGAAAGGTGCAAAGTGCCAGCATAGAATACAATTATAATCTCAGAACACCATCGACTCGCTGAACCTCGATGGTAAACGACCACATTCAAACAACTAACCAATACAACTGCTAAATTCTTGAATAATACCTACTGTTAACAGAATAATGACAGAATACCAAATAGTACTGATTGTGTTAATCTTTCCTAATTATGAAGCATTAAATTAGGTAGAAAACTGGGTCACTTGTATTAAATGAGTGTGATGATTTATGGCTGGAGCGTTGGCCAGGGAGTGCTACGTCACTCCTGGAGTGAGATACTCTGCCTGTGGATTGCTGACCGATGCGGAGCACGTTGAAAGTTTTCATGAAGTGGCGTGACCACTTTGCGTGACTGCCTAACTTCCCGCTTGTTTCTGACAGGGGGGGGGAGGTTTGGCAGAATCCCTGTAAAACACATTCTTAAAACAATCCTTTGCCTGTTGTTGATTTGTGTCATTCCAGCAGCTGCCCTTTATCTCTACGAAGCAGCATTTCACGTTGACTCTGCAGGCCTTTGCTCCCCGGCCCCTTAGCTCATGCGCTGCTCTGTTTGTACCCTTGCAGAGATTCAAGATGTCGGTCTATCGCAGATACAGCGATTTCGACGTTCTCCATGAGCTTCTGCTGCAGAGGTTTGCCTACAGAATGGTGCCGGCCCTCCCCCCCAAACGGATGCTGAAGGGAGGTACGGACTGGGGGCTTATTTTGGGCAGGGGGTTGAACGGTAAGACTGCAGAGATGGAGCGGCGGACGCTTATGGCATATGCTGCCAGTTCGGATTCCCCCTTTTGCTGTGGGAATCCCCTCTCAGTCGTCTCAGTGTCTCTCTGAGCAGATATTCTCAGTTCGACGTTGGCCCTACTGTTTCGGGCAGCTACACTTTACTGGCAGCACTTCCTCTTTTTTAACCCCGCCCCCTTGCCATTTCTTCCCTGCCCCCCAGTCCTGACGTCAACATCAGAGCGGGAGTTCATTGAGGGCCGGAGACGGGCCCTGGGGCGCTTCATCAACCTGGTGGCCCGACACCCCCTCTTTTCTGAGGATGAGCTGCTGAAAACCTTCTTGACCTTCAGCGGCTCGGTATGTGACTGGGGGCGGGGAATGGGGCAGGTCAGGTCATGTGATTGGTGGTGGACAGTCCAGCCAATCAGAATGTGTACTGTTCAGACTCCATTATACCAAAATTCCTGCAATAATTACAGTTTACACATGGCCAAGGTTATGGCGGGATGATCAGAACAGTGATATATTTTGCTTATTTAAGAAAACAAAAAGCTAATTTAAATGCCTGTAGATATAATCAGATTTCTTTCCCTTTCCCCTGTAACTGTATGTGCGTTACTGTATTAGTCGCATGGATTCTTTGCACAGAGGAGTGTAGTTACTCACCAGATGTAATAATGCATAATTGATTATCGTTTGAGATGTTCTGCTGTCCCAGTAGCCTTGTTTCAGCTTATTTTGTTTTGGGATTCTGTAGTACTGGATATGTAATTTTTATATATCTCGATTGAGCTGCCTAACTAATTATGCTGTAGTTTTACATTTAACATGTATTGACTAGCTAGCTTGATTTGCGCGTGTGGCGAGTCTGTAAAAGCTCCTTGCAGGCCGGGAGCGGCGGGTGGAGGGACGGTGGCCGCAAATAAGTAAGTAAGAGAAGAAGTAGTAGAAGCTGAATGTTGTGTTGTTCAGTAGCTTTACTGGGAGGAGTGGGCGGTATAATGGGTTTGGATCATGCGGTTAGCTGCGCTAACTTCCAGCTGGCTTATCGTTCCATTTCATTACATTTTAGGCTGACGCCGCCCATCCTCTGATAGCCGCGCAGTTGCGCCGTTGTTCGTGAGCCGTGAGCCGCTCTCTTTCTTTGTTGTGTGTTAACACGGTGGCTCGACCTTCCACCGCATATGCATAACGGAAGTGACTGGGACTCTGGGAAAACGAGAGAGCAGCAACTTGACTTGTCAAAGCTTGAAATATGCCCGTTTGTCCCTTATTCAGGACGTGCAGAACAAACTGCGAGAGATCTTCCGGAGGACCGGAGACGAGTTCATGACGTGCAGCACTGCCACACAGGCCAAGGCCAGTCGCCGGACGCCTGCCCCTTGTTTTGCGGCATGAAGAGACGCCGGTGCTCAGGCCTGGAGAAGCTAACGCTAAGCTCCATTGCTTTGGGCTACAGGAGCATCTGCCTGTGGACATCCAGGCCCAATTTGCAGCCAGCAAGGAGCTGATCAGGAACATCTCCAACAGCTTCCACAAGATCCGGGACAAGGCGGAGAAGATGGCGGAACGCTCCAGGGAGAATGCGGTGGATCTGCTGGCTTTTGGCAGGGAGCTCAGGTGTGGGGCGCCACCTAGCTGTAGTGTTTCAGTAAGGCGTCTCAGCCTTTCTGCTACTGTTTTTCATCACGAGTTCCTCCCTGTCTGTAAAATAGCCACGTGGTCCTAATTGTCAAGAAACACGCACACGCAGATATATACACACACAGGGCTGTAACTGTATCTTCCCGTGGACTCCTCATTCATTTCTAACTCTCATCCCAGCATGAGAACCCTAAACCCAACCCAGCCCTAACGTTAACCATAAGGAACCAAACAAAATATGAGCCTTTTTGTAGGTTTTTCATTGCATTCACAGATCTTTGAGAAGACGTGAAATAACCTTTGGTCCCCACAACGGACTATAAACCTAATCCACACACACACACACACACACACACACACATTCGCACGCACACACATATTTGTATTCATATCTTTGTAGGGACTCTCAACTCGAATACCAACAATGACAACCGTAACCCCTTACCCAGCCCTAACTTTGACTTCTGGCATTTTAAATTTTTAGTTATTTTTTTTAGTTTGAGATTTTTATAAAGGTGGTCCCCACAATGGCGTAATAGCAGGTTTTTGTCACATTGTAATATATACACCACCCACACACACGAGAGATGGATGTACACACCAGGCACAGGCAGCACACAGAAGTCATGGACACAGTTTATATTCAGTTCCCTTTGTGTGGCTTGAAATGTGGCGCGTTAAAGGAAGCTGGCTGTTGTTCCGACGCAGCGCGATGGGCTCGGATACGTCGACCCTCCCCGCCCTGGCCTCCCCCAGCTCCACCTGGGCCCCCCTTCGGCAGTCCCTGAAGGTCCTGTCTGTGGAGTTTGCCTTGTTGTCAGACAAAGCGGCCCAGCAGGTAAGAACGCATGCCAACACCTGCGATTCTGGACAATCTGCCTGCCTACCAACATACCCTTGTTTTTTTTTTTTTTCCCGTATATTTTTGAAGGGAAGAAGAGAAGAGGACGATGTTGTGGAAAAGCTGAATCTTTTCTTGGACTTGTTGCAGTCATACAAAGTGAGTGCGTATAGTCTGGAGGGGCGGCGTACCTTCTGACACGACATACGCTGCCAGGAGTAATACCGAAAAAAACCAAAACAACATGAGTAGGGCTGCTTGGAAGGAATTCTGCTGAGCACCAATAAATGAGGGACGTGTGGAAGAGCGGTGAAGCAGTGTGTCCTTCTGTGTGCCTACAGAGGCTCAATAACAGGAAACTGGCTGAGAGCCCGCTGAAGGCTGGCCAGGCATGTGCCTGAAGGTCCTATGAAACCGGAATGAGAGGGCAATGAGATTGAGGAACACAGGAGTAGCACAGAGCGTAAATACAGGTAGCTGTTATGTAACGTTACCGGTTGATTTAACTAAATCAGCCTACCGTTTTGAATATTTAGGTTACATAGCTCTCTAAGGGATGACAGTATACTGTCTTAGAAAGCCAGATGTTCTTGCATGCATCAGAATAACTGGCACTTTCAACAGGGCATGTAGAGGCTGCCCGAGAGGATGCCTGAGGATCCTAAATCGCAGGTTGAAGCTGTGTATCACGGCTCAGTGCATTTAGATAAATATACTACACCTAATTATAACTGAACAGTCATGCAGGCAAATGATCACGGTTTCAGTTCATGTTTTTTTTTTTTTTTTGTTAAACTAAATTTCTCTAGGCATGATCACGTGACCCAGAGATGGTCAGAAAGAAAAATGACTTTGGGTACAAGTAGCAAAAGCTTGGGGAGAAGAAATGACAAAAGACAGATGTTTTTGGGAGCTTGGGGACATTGGAAGAACTGGAGCAGAGTTTGGGTTCAGATATTTGGGTTTGTTTTCTGGGGCAGAGAAGTAAAACGGAAGCCAGTCGTACGTAGCTGCCGCGAGGCACAGGAGCGAGAGACGTCACTAGTTAGGCCATATCCACGTGCCCAGATTCCAGCTTAAACACTCCAGTAAAATGGTTACGCTCACGGGGCTGATGTGTGTGTATGTGAGCAGGACCTGTGTGAGCGGCATGAGAAGGGGGTCCTCCACGAGCACCAGCGCGCCCTGCAGAAGTACAGCGTGATGAAGAGGCAGGCCATGACTGCCGCCGCCCAGCCCAAGGAGCAGGTGTCCGTCGAGCAGCTGGAGTCTCGCATCGTGCAGGTGCCTCCAGGGCTGGGGTGGAGTGATGGGTAACTCACCAAAGCAAACTCATAGATGCCCCAAAACAACAGGACGTCATTGATTGTTCATCCACGTTATAATGGGATGTTGTTTATACTGCATATGTTTATACTCCACTCCATTATAGTCCACGGTTATACTCCACTCCACTATACTCCACGGTTATACTCCACTCCACTATACTCCACGGTTATACTCCACTCCACTATACTCCACTGTTTATACTACACAAGATTGGAAAATATCAGGATACCTCAGAGAGTCAGAGAGGCCAAAAACCCTCACTGCAGCAGGATGCAGATGACTTTACACTGACCCCCGCTGTGATTCACCTGATGATTCATTTGAACGATCGGCAATCGGCCTTCTCCACGCGCCCAAGGTCGTCACCGTATTTGTGGTTTCGCTTCCTGGCAAGGTCATAACCTCAGGTTGATTTCTGCGAACAGGAAATCCAGGCTTGACTCAGTTAAAATGCAGTTTTGTTTTTAATAGTTGTTTTTTTTTTTTGTAAATTTTCTCCTGCACAAAATGTGGCCAATCACAATTCAGAACGTGGTATGGGAGGGGTTATGCTGATGCATGACCTGGACCCCTGACAGCCTCAGTAACACTTATATCACAGCCCCTCCCCCCACCCTGAACGTGCAGGAAGGATCTGAAGGTTTGAGATTCAGACTAAAATTAGAAACTCTCCATTAAGTGGCTTCATTAAACGGTCTATTCTCCAACATACGCTGTCTGATGAACTTCCCATTAAAATGACAGGAGGCTTATGGTACCGCAGGGTTGTTTATTTTTCTTTGGGCGGGGCGGGGGGGGGGGGGGATTTAAAATTTTTTACCACCCCTTGTACCCCTTGTAAGGTTTATAGCCTCTAATTAATAGTATTTTAGTGAGCTTAGTAGAGTCTGAGTCTGTAAACCCAGGATTATGGGGTTAAATGGATGGACGGGTGCCAGGCTTCATGCCCAATGCCCCCCCTAACACCCATTTTTCTCTCCACCCTCTGCAGCAGGAGAACGCCATCCAGACCATGGAGCTCCGTAACTACTTCTCCCTGTTTTGCCTGCACCAGGAGACACAGCTGGTCTTCACATACCTGCCCATGACCTCACACATCCTGGGCTCCTTCGTCACCTCCCAGATTCAGGGCCACCACGAGGTGATTGGATGACATTGGTCCTGCCCCCAGCCTCCTTGACCACTCCTACCCTCTTGCCTCCCCTTTAAACTCTTGCAGAAGGCCCTGCCAATTTACTGGATAGTTTTGGTCAAAATTGCAAATTGCAAAGTCATAGTCGAACACCTATTGTTAAGCCTTATATATAAAGTTATAAAATGTAGTTACAACTTTGTATCCATTGCAATGTACATATTTACTTAGTGAATCACTTTTGAGAGGGGGCGCCGTCCCAGACTGACATGCTCCTGACGTCTCGCCTTCCAGATGGGTGAGGTCTGGAACGATCTTCGGCCAAAGCTGAGCTGCCTCTTCAAGAACAACAACAGCATTCCTTCTTCCCCGCTCAGCCCCCGACAGGGAACCCTGAAGATGCCCCTGGCCACCTGGTGACAGCAACTGGGCAATGCAGCCTCATACAGAAACACGACGTAATCATATATACACAGTACAGGAAAGGGAGGGTGATGGACATTCTGAGAAGTGTTCTGAGAAGTGTTAAAGTGTGTCAGGCACTCTGCACTGCAGACTGCCGCCTCTCCAGGAGAACAGTTATGCAAATCTATACAAATAATGCAAGAACAGAATTTAAGAGCAAAATGTATCGCTTATAGAAGTGCTTATTTTTGAAAAGAGTTGTTTTGATTACTGTATGTATCGGGGACTTGTGCCAAACTGGAGGATTCATTCTAGTAGGTGAGGGATGAACTTGTAACAGTCATATGATTAAAAAAATATATTTTTTATATTATATCGTAGATGCGTCAGAGGGGCGTGGTCACATAACTGTTGACCAATGTACTTCTGTGCTCACAGGAGAGGGAGAATGTCCATGGATGGAGAAAGGGATTCTGGGCCAGATTTTTCTGATAGTCAAAGTGATGTTTGATGCAGTCTAGCCCTAAAAACACTCAATTTAACGCACACTATAAAATGGACCAGTTGTTTTGGTAACATTGTAAGTTCCTTTGAAACCTTTATTGTCTGAAAACTTTGCTGGTCGGCGTTAAAGCCTGTCAGCATCTGCCTTACCTGAACTGGATTTTTTTTATTATTTTGAAACACTACTTAAACATTTTCTTTGTATTTTGAGGCCCAAAATTTTCTGTGTGTAGCCGGGGGCAAAACGTTTTCAGTCCAGTCACAAAACACAGGTTATTTTTCACAGACAGCGTGACGCTGCTGTTGTCGCCACAGATTATTGTATGCTTTGATTTACGCATTCGCCAGGCGAGGGAGGTCAGCCATGAGTATAACGGCGCCGTTTGAGGTGAGCCAACGTGACCACACATGCTTAGACTCCAACGTGACGGGAAAGAATATCACTGGCACTGCATGAAATCCAGAGATGTTTTTCTGTGTGACTTGAAGTATGTATCCGGTTTAGCTTAAGATCTGTGAAATGTGACTGTTTGCACAGTTTTTTTTTTTTGTTTTTTTTTTGTTTTGGAAGGTTTATTTGATAAGCTTGTGTGTGATTTTTTTTCTGTGCATTCTGAAGTGCTGTAGCCCTCAGCATGCTGAATTTCTCTCATGATTGCAAGCTGGAGTGCTCTAGCTATCAATGTGCTGAATTTCTATCCTGATTTCAAGCTGAAGGTTTCTAGCCCTCAGCATGCTGAATTTCTATCATGATTTCAAGCTGAAGGTTTCTAGCCCTCAGCATGCTGAATTACTATCCTGATTTCAAGTTGAAGTTCTGTAGCCCTCAGCATGCTGAAGTTCTATCATGATTGCAAGTTGAAGTGCTGTAGCCCTCAGCATGCTGAAGTTCTATCATGATTGCAAGCTGGAGTGCTCTAGCAATCAATGTGCTGAATTTCTATCCTGATCTCAAGCTGAAGGTTTCTAGCCCTCAGCTTGCTGAATTACTATGCTGATTTCAAGCTGAAAAATTCAGCATGGACTAAAATTATTCAGCTTTTTTTAAGTAGATGCACTTTGGACAATAAGTGACCTTGTAGACAAGGTCTTGCAATAACTGTCAGTGACATCATTGTAAGGCATTCTAATTTTAGAGATTTCTGTGTTCTTGCCTAGTGATGTCACTGATATATATATGCACACATATATACACACTCACACACACACACACACATAGTAGCCAATGAATTGCCAAATCAGGAAATGTCTGAACCATAGACCTGCTTTTGCAAGTTCATTGTTTGCTATTCTGATAGCATGATAATGTCTTCGCCTCGGAAACACGAATGCATCTACAAGCGTGTGCTGTTCTCAGTTCCTACTGATCGTAGGCAAGAAAAAAGAATATTAGTCTCAGGATAAGTTTCTGCCCTCCATTTAAAGTTAACCTTAACGCCCACAGCACATGCCAATCATTTCTACATGAGCTACAAGCAATTACAGAGCTATACAGCAAACTGGAGGCAGTTCCATAATTACATTCGTCTAAGTATTTGTTGCTCAAAAATATCTTTGTAATCATGAATGTTAATAAAATGGAGAAAAAAAAGCAAGAAAAGCATACTACAAATGCCTTTTCTGGATTTTCTTGCCAGTATTAACAAGTGTCTAACCATTTTTTCACGACACTTAACTTTTTCATTTGTAATTAATCAAAAAAAAAATTGAATTAAATTTGCACTTCAATCTTTTTCATCAATTATTGTATTTTATGTATGTGTGTGTGTGTATGCAATCAACATCCTCTTAGGAGTTAAATGCTTATCGCCACCTGCTGGGCAGGAGATGTCAGTATACACAGTGGTTGGTACAGATTACAGCCCTTCACTCTGCAGGCTGTATGGGCTAAAGGAAATTAGTCCTGAGTGTGTGTGGAGCACATATTTACATGACATAATCCAGCTATTACTCATTATAAATGTCGATGCTGTCTTACATGTGACCTGCCTTCTCATTTCAGGTCCAGAAAGTAAAAATCCAGACCAAGGTTTTGTTTCAACCAAACAGTTGAGTACTCTGCGAGTACTCTTATATTCAACTGGTTGGTCGAAACAAAATCCTGGTTTGTATTTTTACTTTCTGGACCCGAAATGTCCGCCCATTAGCGTCGCCGCTTCTGCCACGTGTGCCTGCGCTTGTGAAGCGTCCTTATGCGTTTCCATGTGGTTACTCTGTGCTATTTCTTAGAGACACTGCTATGAAATTAAACGCCATGTTAAAAAAAATAAAGGAACTATAAAAAGGACATTTTTAACAAAGATCCAAATTTATTCACAGCTGATCACAGCTGATTCCCATATTTGAACAAATGGAAATAAACATTGTACATCTATGTATTTTCAGTGTTTGATATAATTACAGCAAATCAGTTTAAATTATGACACAGTATTTGAAATGAAATGGACATAAATCATTTGTCTAACAGAAATGCAAAGTGTGGACATTATTTCCAGATGGCTGATAGTCAATTTCTGCAATTACGGATCTAGTACGGATACCGCCGTACTGTGTGTCATTCTTTTAATAAGCCTCTGTGAGGGAAAAGTGCTTGAAATGTTTTTGAAACATTTGAATTGCTTTTGTATTTGTCCTGAAATGGAAACAACCCAAGCTGGATTAAAAATGAATTAGAAAACAAAAAAAAAAAATCATGTTTAAATTGACAGCTTGGTTTCCACTTCCTATTAACATTAACCATTCTGAGAATACAGACATCCATAACCATTATCCACAAGCATAAATTGGAAATTTCAGAACGTTAAACCAATAGTTTTTTTTTTTTTTGAAAAATAAGGTCCAAAATGCCAATATATATATATTTTTTAAACATTAAAGGGAAAGACCCAGCTATGGTCACGTCCATCATGAGGCACCATTCTGAAAATATCAGCTGGCAAACGTGTGCATCATCACTGGAACTGACCAGTGGTCCATTCTGAATCCAAAGCTAATGTTTAAACATCAATCACCCAATTCAGCAGAACAATATTTTACAGGAGACCGGGGTGCAGATCAGTGGACTTCGGCAGACAAATATGCATGTCCTTTCTAAATACTTGCACATTTCCATATTTTCAGCTATATTACAGCCCACCGTCACTCCCTTCTAAAGCTAAAGAAAGCACTGAGGTACCACATAGGTTTAGCGAGCTGTGGCAGTCTCTACGCATCACAGGAAGCAAGTTAAAGAGGAAGAAACCCTAATGTTTACTCTGGATTTGAATCTTGAAACGGATTACGAGGACAGAATGCTGCGGGTAGCTTTGACTTCCACTGAGACAGATACATTTCTGCCTCCTTTTTTTATGCTCCCGCTTCCTCCCTTTCAGAGCGAGTATGAAGAGCAGCAGACGGTGGCCGGCGTTGCCACGCCGACTCCCGCTTCCCGGCAGATGGCAGCTAAATGGCCGCTCTCTCTCGCTCAGAGCTCCTGCACCTCCTCCAGCTTCTGCTCCAGCATCAGGTCGTGCCCCTGAAACCTGAAGTAGCCCAGGAACTTCTTGCCCTGCAGCATGAGGGGGTACCACAGGATGTCGTCGGGCCACATCTGGTCGAAGGGGATTTCGCTGGAGTCAAACCATTGCGGCCTCATTTCTGCAGGGGGGGGGGGGGGCAGATAAGAGTTTGTATTTAAGGCAGGGGGAAAAACTGCCAAAGCCTATGCGGGTGTGCAGAAACCACGCAGTTATGGCCCCAAAATGTAACAAAGGTCTTAATGTCACAAATACATATGACACGTAAATACATTTCATAGTCACAAACATATATTATGCGTAACGCTAAACTAAATGCGCAAAACTAACAAAACAATGGTTAAACTAGTTAGTGGATTATTTCTCCACACCGACACATCCATTTTTTTTCTGGAGGTAAACAATTCTCATCCTTTATTGTTCTATATGTACATTTATTTATTTATTACAATCACAGCATCTCAATATACAGTCTACAGTTAAGACTGCGTTTAAATTAATGGATGCACCAGCAATATGATGCAGGCCTCCCAAAAGGGAACCACTCCTTCACTCACTCGCCCAAACTCCTAAATATATAAACACATGCATATTGACACACTGTGCTAGTAACAATGCTTGGCAAAAATACTTCAGTGACACAGTATGCAAATACTTTCCTTCTGGGAAACCAGCAGTACAGACTACCTTTATTCCTTTTTACGTTCTTCCACAGAACAGTGTTTGCATGAGTGCAACCGTTCCTTTCACATGTTTCTTTCGCATATCTCTTTTACAAGTTTTCTTCTAACTTCCATCAACACGTGCAAGAAATGAAAGGTAGCAGAAATCAGGTACCATCTGTCTCGGTAGGGATTCCACTGAAGGAGTCCGCCCTGAATACGTGGACGTCCATTATCTCCGTCTCGCCGACAAACTCAAATTTTATGTTTCCGATCTTTACCAGTGTGTCCACGGTAAGGCCGCTTTCTTCCAAAAGCTCGCTGCAAGAACAAGAAATTCAAGTCACTGGGAAATCTCACTCATCGCGGTATCAGTTCTACAAAAAGCTTTCATTGTCATCACTTAAATATCACCGCCGGCTATCTTTTACCGCTTAGCTGCATGTTCAATGGTTTCCCCAGGCTGCACTTTGCCTCCGAAACCATTCCACCTTCCTGCGCCGAAGCCCCTCTTCTTCATCCCAAGCAAGACCATCCCGGGCCGACGCACCATCACCAAAGTGAACAGCTTGTTCGTCAGCATCGCTCCACTGGAAGAGGCAGAGACAGTCTATGACTTTCATTGTTCATTTACATTTATCGTGCATCTAATTAAGCGGACTCTCAATAAGAACTGCATAGCACGCTACGTATCTGCAACTATTATTTTAACATTACCTTATTGTATATGCTAAGGTTACGCTGTGCAACATTTTACCCCCTAACAAAAACACGTAGGTGAGTATTGTAATAGAAAAGCATACGGAAAACTGTGCACAAAGTACTAAAAAGCATGATTAATATATCGCATCCTGCTACAGCTTCCAATAGCATATACTGCAAGCTAGCACTTCTGAAAGTAATTGTATCCAAATACCCGAATGAGTAGCGATGACTGAATGCAAAATGCAGAGAAATGCAACAGCTGACAATAAAGAATAAACCGATATGGTGCCGATCTCTTGATATAACGTGACAGTTTTCCCGCGGCATTCAGGAGAATCACGTGGGCTGCGTCTCGCTGTCCTGCAGTGAAAGATGTTCGACTGGAAACAAGAAGCATGTTTCATATGTACTAACCTTACAGAACAAAGTCAAACAGATACGCGATAAACGCAACTGGGCTCTAGTCGGCCTGAGATTCTGATGCATCCGTTACGATGAACAGCTTGCTTTTACTGCAAAGGCACCTGCACCTTTCAGCGCGAACTTTTAAAAAGACACCGCGGAATCTTAAAGGGAAGAGCAGCACGGAGCAGCGCTGGATCGCTCGGCAGCTCAGCGACCCTTTCGTCAAGGCCGCTCACGTACACAACTATCGGTGCAGGAGCGCCTTTAAGTTGCTGGAAATCGACGATCGGTACGGGCTCCTCAGACCAGGCTTCAGCGTCATTGACTGCGGCGCCGCACCGGGGGCGTGGAGCCAGGTCGCAGCTCAAAGAATCAATTCAGCGGGGACAGGTAAATGAGCTTTAATATTAACGTGGATATGTATGATGAGTGACACTGGTCATTGCTAAATAATGTATAAATCATTCTGTTTAGATTCCGGATCACCGGTTGGCTTCTTGGTTGGCGTGGATCTTCTCCGCATCCCTCCTTTGGATGGAGGCCACTTTCTCTCTAATTGCGATGTCACCGATTCAGTCACGCAGACAGAATTGCGGTCCCTCCTTCCCGATGGGGTGGCAGATGTCATCCTAAGTGACATGGCCCCCAACGCCAGCGGCTTCAGGGAAATGGACCACGAAAAGCTGATCGCAATGTGTCTGTGCGTGGTGGACTTTGCCGAGAAGGTTTTGCGATCAGAGGGGGCCCTGGTATGCAAGTACTGGGACGGGAGTAAAGCTGGGCAACTTCAGAACAGACTTGCCAGCATCTTCCGAGAAGTAAAGATTGTAAAGCCAAAATCCAGCAGGAAAGAGTCATCAGAACTGTTTTTTGTTGCGAGGTATTTCAAGAAACGGTGAAAAACGAAAATCTCCTGGGTCACAAACTATGTAATAAATGAAGCCACGAAAGGTATTAAAATTTCATTATTTTTGATGTTGTCTAAATGTGATATTTCAGTGTGTGTGTGTGTTTACCGTGCCTGTCAAAAGTTCAGACAAACCAAGCGACCTATGAAGGAGAGTGACACTGTAGTATCACGTATATGTAGGAACTCTTTCAGGACGGCTGGAAAAGCATCCCAGGGGGCCGCCTCATGGAACTGGCATAGCAGAGACAGTAGGGTCAGCCAGTCCCTGGTGCCATTGGGGTTAATTAAGGGTCTTGCTCAAGGGCCCAATGGTACGATCACTCTGCCAACCACGGGATTTGAACTGGCAACCTTCTGAGTACCAACTCACAGACACCCCCTAAATATAGCTGAAATTATTTTGCTCAATATAATTTTTGGTAAGTGCATAATTCCATATATGTTACTTTGTAGTTTTGATGTCTTTATAATTATTCTAAATTCTATAGAATGGTATAAATAAACCTTTCTGTGGGTAGGTGTCTTCATACTCAGACTTGTATTAATATGTTGTTTGTTTTTTAAAATTAAAATTCCACCCTGCGTCCTCCTAGTCATAAATGTGCCTCTGAATGGTCACTTTAATATCCAAGCCCTTCTGTGCACATTTAAAGCACTTCATTTTTATACTGTCACCAGATGTTTTCTGTAATTAGATCCTTCAGATCAACAAAAAAAAAAGAAGAATAAGATGGCGGCGAGTCATAAATATTCTTAAGAGGACAGATGCATTTGCTGTTTGACAGCAGAGCTTCTCCTTAAAGCCTAACTTAATGCGGTTTACTTTCTATACATCATTACCCCTATTATTGAAATTTTGAAAAATGCCAGAATGGGGCAATTAGAGACAATACTTTGGAATACATTACTTGTGACACGCCAAATTACATCTCAACGCGTTTTGGAACTGACAGTTAAATTAGCAGTGAAATATATCCCTACTGGCTTGGTTTTAAATGTGCTTGCACTCGTGATAGATCAACTCTTCAGAAACTGCAGAAATTTGTATGTGACGCCAAACCGTTTCAGGAGAATGTTTAGAGGCTTAAATGAAGAGTAGTGGAAGGACATAATGTTCAGGTTTCTGAGAACAAGGGTAAAATCATGCTCTGTTTCCCGTCTCTAAGGCTTACCGTTGCCTTGAATTAGTTTTATTGTCATTTATTCATTGCCTGTTCCAGGCGGGAGGTTTTACCCGCTGTGTTGTGTTGGCCAGTCCGTGAAAACAACAGCAGATACCTATTTCAATCAGGCGGCCTGCAGTGAATTGTATCGGTGCCCAAAAAGCCCAATGTACTGGGAACTCAAGATAGTGTAAACATTTTGAAACTTTAACACATTTCAATCTGAGGTTTAAGTGTGGTTCTGGTGACAGTGAAGGTTTTTCTCAGCCACTCATACTGTGCCCTTCGGTTCAGCTCATAACTGTATTTTATTTTTTAAATAATGCTGTCTCCGGAAATTCTTTCCCTTTCAAATGGATAATTTAAAATTTATCAGTCCGTTTTCAGCATTCTTCCGGACATCCAGACCTTCCCCCAGGAAGAATTAGTCCATCACAGGACACACACACAAAGGACATTTTAAGATGAGTCAGTTTAACTGAATGGCGCTTCTCTGGACTGTGGGAAGTCGTCTAGGTGGCTATGGAGACACAGTGCAGACCCTGGGCATGCAGCTCTTGGGCCCAACCTGCATCTCATGTGATCATACGACACAAAAAGCCACCCTGTCACCCATTGTCACTCTAAAGTAAACAGCTTGACCTGATATACACACGGAAATAATCAAATCAAAAAAGTAAGCATTTTAAATGCACTTCCTGAAAGTCAGCAGAGCAACTGAAAAAGTTCCTTACAGGGCAGCTTTGCTCTTCCTGGGAAGACATCTACATTGACGTGAGGTAACATGGGCTTCCTGTATCCATCCTGCTGCTATCTTTCCAATCACGTCTTCATTTTCTCCTTAAATTGCAGTTCGTGTCTAATTGCGTCAGCCAGGTGGCAGACCGTACCCAGGTTTGGACGACGCATATGTTCTGCTCGTCTTGTAATGAAGTTGTTGCTGTGTAGAGCAGATTTGTCACAGCGGTTAAAGGGAAATCCAGGCAAATCTCCTTTGTTGGCTAATGTGAAGCGTGACATTATGGATAACAGCTTTGTTTTCATTTTTGCTGCTGAATGGAGTTGCTCTACCTTACTCCGGTGTCTGCTGTACCTTACTATGGTGTCTGCTCTACCTTACTCCGGTGTCTGCTCTACCTTACTATGGTGTCTGCCCTACCTTACTCCGGTGTCTGCTGTGCCTTACTCCAGTGTCGGCTGGTGTCTGCTGTACCTTACTATGGTGTCTGCTGTGCCTTACTCTGGTGTCTGCTGTGCCTTACTCCGATGTCTGCTGTGCCTTACTCCAGTGGCTGCTATACCTTACACAGGTGTCTGCTTCCATTGTCTATTGTACCTTGCTTTGGTATGTGCTGTATTTTCTGTCAGAGTCTGCTGTACCTTATTCTAGTGTCTGATGCTGGTACCTTACACCGACGTGCACCCAGAGCCCCGGCCAACTGAACAATAACACAGTACCTTTTATACTAAATCTCGAGTCTCCAGGCTTCCCTTAATAGCCAGCTGAAGGTCTGTTTCATCAAATGCTGTTCTTGTCCCTTTGATAGGATTTGCTGTACAGCTAGATGATCTTAACTGGGGTTGGG
>JAODKE010000050.1:6332928-6348796 GCA_026779605.1 Mormyrus hasselquistii | reverse complement strand
CCTTGTCTTGTGCCCTGTGATGGACTGGCACCCCGTCCAGGGTGACCCTTGTCTTGTGCCCTGTGATGGACTGGCACCCCGTCCAGGGTGACCCTTGTCTTGTGCCCTGTGATGGACTGGCACACCATGACTCTGCACTGGAGAAGCATTTGGAAAATGGATGGATTTTGAGTCAGATTTATCCTGGGAGGACTTAACCCACTTCAGCCGACTGAGACTGGTGCAGAATATGGGTTACGAATGAACAGGCTTAGGTTTCAGCGGAAATCCCATCTGCACAGTTAGATAATGGCAAAACGTTTCATTATTCATGCAACTTGAAGCAAGCAGTTTGGTTTGGACAGAAGGTTCAGCTGGTGCCCTGTGCTCTATAGTCCTGTGAGATACATCAATGGCGCATCAAGTGTGATCAATCACAGGTACTAAAATGCAAATGATAAACTTGTTTCATTCTTGTGTCTATAGAAAATAACCAGGTGTCACAAGTAACTTCAGAACAACACGTATTTCATTACTTGACCTAAGTGGTTGCTAATGTATTTAAAGGGTTAGGCTTCAGGACTTAATTTTGCTAACAAGTATTAGATTAATGGACCACTAGCAGATTTGGAAGGTAATACCTATAATTACCTCTTCAGTCTTATTTTTAACATTTCCATTTCTTAAAGGTAACAAAGGAAATCAAGCCATAATTAGCTAAAGTGAATCATCAACACACCGAGCATGTTCATGGTATATTAAGAGTTATTTATGAGACGCTGACTGGCTCAGGGGTCGTACTGCTCCCCCACACGTCCACGGTTATGGGCTGTAGTCCTACCACCTTCTGTGTCGTGTTGTATTCCACCAGGCGCTCTGATATCATCCCGCTATCGCCAGCTACGCTAACTCACCTCTCTAAGGTATGTGAGCTTTAGGCTTAGTCTTTGGCCCAAGCTTGGATAAGCAGTTGGAACAGGCATGGCAGGGACACCCTGGAAGGTATGTCAGTCCATCGTAGGAGTCACAGGGAAATTCAGATTCAAGAGAGTGTCATTTTATTCAGTTGAATATCCTCAAATGGAGGGAATTTTTAATGACCGCGAGTTACACTAGATGGAGCTCTTGAGCTGTGACTTTACATTCTTCGATTTCTGCCATAGTTTTTTTTTTTCTTATGTGTTCAGCTAAATTTCTGGACCAACATCTGTAAATGCTGTTTTCTCTGCTGTGCCAAGTGTGCGTTAGTAAGCAGTAGCTCGAAGCCAGTTTTTCTGTTTGTTTTCTGGTGACCTGTGAGTCTGAAAGACGAAAGCCCGTTAAAAACAATTCAGCTTCCTCACGTGTTTTGTTTTCCTTAACAAAACAATAAAAGGGGGAGTCTAAGACCAGTAATCCACATTGTAGGTCATGTGAAAATGTGCAATCATTCTCTCATTAAGGATTTATGGAAGGAAAACTGGCTTGATAATTTAACCGCTGACTCTATGATTAATGAGCAAGCTGGTGGTGGTACAGCGCAGTGTTATAAAGAAAGTGAAATATTGTCTTTTAATTGCTGAGATGATTTAAACTGTCAGTAATTCCGAAGCAGTGCGTAACGGGCAGTTATGGGACTATCTGCACTTCGCTTGAGAACATTGTGCATATGGCAGAATATCGTCTATTTTAGCCAGTGTTTGATGTTTATGTGGTTAAACAAATAATTGTTTAACACGCAATATCAGAAACAACAACAACATTGTGCTAGTGGGTATAAACAGAATATGCTGAAAATGATCAATGATACTGAAAAAGTATCCACACTTAAAGATAGATAACCTAAAGACTGCTGGCTTCGCTGTATATCCACTGAACAAGATGTCGACCCAAACTGCTGCAGTACAGAACACAGTAGATTAACAGGTCGAAAGCTACTGTATGAGCTGCTTTGGATTTTAGTGTGAGGTGAAAGACTGAGCGTGTATGTAATTTCAGGTTAGTTGCCCATACACCCATGATGGGGCAGTTAGTGACATATATACTCTGACATTCATTCTCCACTTGTAATGATTGGCTGCCACAGACTTCATTACCCATGAAAACTGAAATGTCCTGAATTTAATTGCTCAGTACTCTTGTTACTTGGACTATGAACGAGTAAATTACAAAAAAAAAAAAAAACTTGTTCTGAATCTGGGAACAAAACCTGGTTATAACCACATTTAAATAAAAGCATATACAATTATATATGAGACCTTCATTGGACCTTATGAAATTAATTATTATTATAATCAACACTAGCCTTATGAGATGCTGTAATGCATCTTATTTGCACTATAATTCATCATGTATAATGCACTATAGATACCTTCATAATGCATTATCATAATCAGCACAAGAATTATGGATGTTTTGTACTGTATTATAAAGGTATCTATAGGGCATTATAGATGACAGCTTTATAAGGCGGTCATAGTGCACAATATACATGGCTAAAACGTGTTACGCCTTTTTCTAAATATTTATGCCCATGTTTATAATGCTCTATGAATGCATTATAATGCAGTATGAGTGTGTTTATAAATTACTAAAAACATGCCCATAAGTAAAGTGCTACCATATTTTTATACCACTCTTACCTGATCATTCCCAACGTTTAAAACAAGATTTACAATGAAATAATTCCCATTACAATTATAATTTCAATTCATTAATAATATGCCCTGGCCTATGGTGAATGTAGTTTATGTAAATAAATGCCCTTCACATTATTGGTTACATAGTTAATATCCCTGTTAAATCAGATTTAAAGCCAAAATTGAGCTTTTTGAAGTCAGATTATTCCATGAAATGGAATTTTAAAACCTAATTATTGCAGGATTTGCATACATTTATGATGCCATTGAAAAAAAAGAAAGGTTTACATACATTTGTTAATGGGCCCTTTTTTGTTTCCTTGGGATAGTGGGGGCTACTTTATAACCAATACTTTCTTGCAATCATTGTATATTGTGTTCTCCTACAATGAAACAAAGGACTCAAAAGCAAGGGCTAATACACTGTTCAGCAGAGTCATTTGCATTTGAAGGCAGTTTATTGATTTAAGTGTGAAATCGCAGGACACATTGACCTATTTTTATGTATTGCATTTGTTGGTCATGAAGTCTATTGGCATTAAGTCAATTAGACGTTGCTGTAAAGGATTCCCCAAGCAGTGGTGAGTGACAGTTTCTTTGTTGCAGTCTAGCCTGGTATGTAATGTTGAGAATGACCAACTTTGCTAAAAGATAAACGCATGGTATCAGCAGTCTATTGGGATTTTACACTTCGGGTAAGCTTTTCCATGCCTTTGGGGATAGCTGGAAGGATGTATGTAAATACCAGTCAATTAAGACAAATAAATCATCTGTAAAGAATGGTAATGTGGCTTTAATTGATTTGTTAAATCACTCCTTCAATCTCATGACTACCGCAATCTCAAAACTACTTTGGGAGTTGGGGCATGTTTGTAGTAAGTGAAAATCAGAAAATCAAACAGCAAGTGTTTTTTTTCTTACAACCAGAAATGTACACGTTACAGTTCTACTCAATAAATGATCATTCTTGACGAGTAGGACTATGTGCATTGTTAGGCTGCTGTGTGTTCATTACGGGATGTGAATTGTAGCTGGAACTTGGTTCTATCCATTAAATGCATTTTAAAAAACATGATGTTTGAGTACAAAGTGAGTTGCACTAGTATCCAGTATCTGGATTTTAGGAAGACGAAGGTTTGCTGACTAGATAATTGAAATCTTTATATATTCAACATTGAACTGTCAGTTGGTCACCACTTGGTGGTGAATTAGGTCTATGGATCTGGACATTGCCATCAATGGCCTAAAGAGCTGAGATGCTAATGGGGAGAGAAAGGAGGATGAGTTTTGATTAACCTCTGGAGGAACATCTCTGATGTACTATGAAAAAGTCGAGTAATGTTGATAATGACCGAGGAATTTCTCGAGGAACTCCTCCTGTTGTCTCGTCGGAGAAGCCATGCTGGAAAATAGACGGAATGTATTGTTGCAAATGAACTAGCTGGTTTTGTTAAAAAGCCACTTAATGAACAGTGGCAGGCATGTGTGAGATCTCAGAGTTTTGAAAAGCCGCATACATGGTTCGGAAAGAGGCAGCATCTCTTCAGAGGTATTTGGGGTTCGACGGCAAAATAACTCACTCTACATGTTTAGAAACTGATTGAAACTGATATGCAAAGATAGGGAGAGATATCTGTTGCGTGCTGGGGAACTGCATTAACGACACGCTCTGTGCAGCTGCCACTGTATCCCATTAGGCTGATCTGTGTCTATGTACTTGGTGTTGAGTCAAAGCCGCTTAAGCTGGGTGACAGATTCACCCAGAGGTGTGTATTGTGCTCACTCTTGTTCCTGATTTTATGGGCATCATAAGAAGGCAGCAAAGGCCCGGCTATCTATGGCGGCTTGGAAGTGCTTTTGCAGAGGCTGTTATTAATATGATTATTTCCCTTCTAGCTTGAAAAAGCTATATTTATGTTACACTTATGAACCCGGTATTCCTCTCTGATGGTTCCGCACCTAAACAAATTATCCCATATCTCCATTATTTTATTGAACGCGCTAAAAAAGGTGAGAGACAGAAAACCGGACAAATAAATTTGTGTATTATACACGTTTACATTGCTAGACTGCCTTAAGGTGTGTGTAAGTGGATATTGATGCAGTGAAGCAATCCTTGACTATCCTAAGGCAATTTGATTAAGATAGATGCGAGATATCTGAGTACATACACACAGAAGAACCTTCAGGAGTATTTCAGCATGCTAGGTCTTCTGTGAACTGTGACGGAGCAGAAAGAAAGTCTGTCTATGGAAGAATGTTCAGCAAAGTAAAATGTAACTCTGGGCCTGTAATTTCACTGGTGTCAGGCTCCTAAGGAATGCATTTAAAGTTGGTTGCAAATTTAGCCGCATTATCTACAGCTTGGTTCACGCAGCTATCAGAGCGAAGCCCCGTCTGTCAAATATGTGGAAGTCTTTCCATGCGAATTCTTCGATGATGGCCTGCAGAACCGTGTCAAAAACTTTCTCACATGAAGTGCTTCTTCCTGCCAGAGGCAATTTTCCACTAATTGCATTTTTGCTACATTCATTAGTTAGATTATTTAACCAAACGCTATCTTTTCCATAAGCCTGCATATATTTTAGCTAATTAATCTCTATCCAGGACTTAAAGGGACTACCTAGCTTAACAAAGTGTTCAAATACCACGGTCTGAGAAAATATACACCTCAAACTCATAAATTTTATCAGTTTATCATAGGTCATCAAAAAAATTTATTAGAAAAAGTCTCCTCATCATCTGCTACAATGGACCAAAAAGTATGAAGTATTCTGCAAATCAAACATCAAACCTGATTTCAGATGGAAGCTATTAGCATAAAATCACCCCAGAATGCACTGAGAATCGGATTCCTGCAGCCATATCGACTGCTGGCTTTTCCCAAGAAGAACGTGTGAGGCGGCCCCGTTTGCATTTTTATAAGGCTTTTCTGTTGTTTAAACGCTTTAAACACATTTCAGATACAGAAACGACTTGTTCAGATACATAAATCCCAGCAAATCCCTCAGTTCAGTTCTCACCTGCCGACTTTCCTGTCGGCGACTGGGAGGGGAAGATTTGTTCAACAGTATGTGAATATGTTAATTCCGCTTCTCCGTAGAGAGGGAAGTGTACCAGGCTGAAGGCTTGGCTTTCTCCCGTGAAGGACTATGAACAATAAACATCATTAGCAGTAGCAATTATGTTCCTCCTGTCCTCATTCCACACTTCTCACTATATATGGCAAATCAAGCTGTTCAGACTTGTTTTTCATCAGAGATGGATAGTTCAGGTCCAGAAAGTAAAAATCCAGACCAAGATTTTGTTTCAACCAACCAGTCGAGTATAAAGAGTCACAGTCATGGAGTGCTTAACTGGTTGGTTGAAACAAAATCTTGAACTGGATTTTTACTTTGTGGTCCTGAACTATCCGCTTCTGCTTTTCACTGCCAGTGGATCCAAATCACTGGCACGAAAGCTTTCTGTGCGAATGTGTGCAAATGTCCTGCATGTTCCCCAAACTGACCCAGCACACGTCATTCAATTCCGGAGCTCTGTGTGAAGCATCAGAGGGTTGGATGAAAACAGCATTTACCCTAAAAACAGATCTGGGCCAGGGGTATGTGTAAAGGGAACAATGTTTCTGACTGTGACATTGGTAATCCCCTGCCAATCTACTAGATACGCTGTGGGAAGATATATAAGTGGATGTTTGTGTTTGGGCTGAAATTAAAACTAGCACTTGCAGTCTGGGATATAACTTTTAATGACTTTTATGTTGCAGTTGGTGCTTTGTATGTTTACAGCTTATGGACAGGCAGACAAGGCAGAATAGTCCACTGGGATTTACATTTCTCTAGCTTGCTTTTATTTCCTTCAATTATTTTATGCGTACACTACCAGTCAAAGGTTTTTGCACACACACACAAGATTGTCTACAATTTACATGTTACTCACTTAGCCTATACTAAAAATACATTCAATTCTTTGCTAACAAATACAGAATGTTCACCATCTGAGTACCTTTATTAGCCAGAAAATGTCATATTTTTGGTTCATCAAAGTAACCTCTTCTAGCAGTTATAACAGCAGAGACAATATTGTGGTATTCATTCTACAAAGGACATGCACTGTTACATAAGCATTCCATGTTATAAAACAAGCTGTTTTATATGGCTTATATTTTCATTTATAGTTTCCAATGCTTAACAAGAATAAAAAAGTAGTTTATAAAATTAATGGGAACATGTTAAAGACATGTGGTGTGCAAAGACTTGGGATTGGCCTTTTGATAATCAGGTATATAACTAATTGCTAACTGCTGTGTTTTCTCTAACTTAGAGATTACAGAAAGAGTTACCCACCCACGTCCCCCGGGCTTAAACCCTCTGAAACAGTGTTTCCGGCAGACGAATGTACCGCTGACTATTCCAAATCAATAAACTAATGGCGTTAGAAGTCTGGACATGCAAAGTTCGATATAAATGTTTCATAATAATGTTCTTGGAACAGAAACATGTCTATACGCATAATAAAACTGATGAAATGCACACGTAACACTTTCTCATTAGACAAAAATGGTATTATTGCATTGATTTGACCTTTCCTAAATGTCTAGACACAATTCAATTAAGCAGCCGTATCTTGGAAGATCTGGAATAAGGGCTCTGTGGATGTAAAACTCATTTTCCTGTAGACGCTCGTATCGGCTTTAACCACATCAGTCCGAAAGGTTGGGTTAGTGGCCCTCAAGTAAAAGTCAAAATCATTTTAAAATCAATAATTTCCCATTTCACTGTGTGGCTTAATAACATTTTCCACTGGTGTGTGCAAATATTCTGTAATTAATTTGCAAGAGTAACGAATAATAAAAAAAAAGATGCCCAATTGCTGGATTTAAAGATCTTTACTTTTATCATTTTATTTGCTTATTAGGAGCGGAATTTGTTGTTGTTGTTAATAACAAATAATTTAAATAATAGTAGTAGTGGTGGTTGTAGTAGTAGTGGTAGTAGTAATAGTAGTCGTAGTAGTAGTGGTGGTTGTAGTAGTAATGGTAGTAGTAATAGTAGTCGTAGTAGTAGTGGTGGTTGTAGTAGTAGTGGTAGTAGTAATAGTAGTCGTAGTAGTGGTGGTTGTACTGTAGTAGTAGTGGTAGTAGTAATAGTAGTCGTAGTAGTGGTGGTATTTTGCCAGCTAACCGGAAGGGCTAATTAAGAGATAAAATGAAAGATAACTAAATATAGAAAATCTGAGCTATGCCTATGTGTGTTCTTACTGCCTTTATAAACACCAACAGTATAATTTAAAGAGGACTTATTTTGCTTTTTAATTTTTCCTTTAGTCTGATATAAAGCTTTATGTGCATGTAAATGGTCTGCAAAGTCTTAAGGCCAAAGTACATGCCAAAAAGAGTAACTATCACCACAAAAAACACTGAGCTTCATTCACCAGTATTTTCTTAAGAATTCTCTTAAATCTGTTCCTACGAAATTCAAGAACAACTCATCAGATTCATGACGTGTTCTTAAGTAGCAGAATTGTTCGCACCTTTGTTCTTAAGAATGGTGAATCCCACGTCTTCATAACTGAAAGCGCGCGCCAGTTTGTCCTAATTAGCACAAGGAAACGCCCTGCAATTTCCCATAAAAGGGCATGAGACTGTAGGGCCGTGTGCAAGGAATGGCGAAGAGACGCGCAGGCTGTGAGCCGCTTGGTGCTAAGAGGAAAAAAACTTCAGTGAAGTAGAAGTATTAATACAGTAAAATCCCGTTATAGTGAACTTGCTTTTAACGGAATGTCGTCTATAACGGACAAAGTCTGCTGGTCCCGGCCACGCCTTTAAGAACATGCGGAGAAATCATCGGATATACTGGAGTCACACATAACGGAATTTCGCTTATAACGGATAAACAATAAAAATTTGGTCCTACACTTTTAGCTGTAGTTTTGTTCAGCTATAATGGACATGCCGGTGAAATTACCGCAGATACATAGTCGGGATTATTAATAGTCACACATCTGGGCAGGTAGAGTTGGATTACTACATGTACAATATAATAATCTATACCACAAGTGTGTCTGCTGGGAAGTTGCATGAGTGAATGGTGCCCTGTAGTTCTGTTGGGCCCTGTAGACATATTTATAATCCGCATAATCGTTTTAAATGTAAAAAGTTTTACATTTAAAAATTATTTTTTATATTTTACTTTTATAAATTATTCAAATACTATCATTTTATGAACTTTAGAATGAACAAAACTGCTATAACCGATTATCTTGAACAAACTATCATTACTCAAATGTGCGTACGAATAGTCTTGAGTGTGCGTAGATTCTGTTCTTAGAGCTCTAAGAACAAATTCAGATAAGAAAACATCGGTGAATGTCAGAATCTTCGTACAAAAGTGCGTACATGGGGTTTAAGGACATATTTGTTTCGTAAAAACAGTTGGTGCATGAGGCCAACTGTTTCTAATCTGCCTGAAACACCTCATTGGAATTCCAGATCTTACTTCTGTGACATTGTGAAATCACCTTGTAACACGTTCCATATTGGCTGCCCACTTGCATACAGGCTGCAAGATAGGCGTGTAATGGACAAGCTGACCAGTCAGAGCACTTTGGGGGTGAATCTTAAGGTTCCAACAGACTGAGTTATAGACAGAGTGAATAGAGATGTACAGTATGAGAAAAATAATGTGTTTTTGGGACAACGAAGCATGTAAATCTGTTCTACTAGACCACCAAAAAAAATATGAACAGTGAAAATGAGCATAATAGGGCTGCTTTAATTTTATGAGATTCATTGCCTGTCATATAGTTAGGATGATTTGCACCATGTGAATGAAGGAGGGAGGTAACATAAAATAGACGGTAGCCCTGACATCCATTAAAACCAACAGGAACTTCTGTCTCAGATAAAGCATTTCAATAATTAATGGTATGGTATGAAAAGAAAAATACACTTTCGCTTTTTTAATCCCAAATTGATTTAATAAATGGTGGTACTCCATAAAACATGAACATTAAAAGCAAACCTTTTCACAGTCAGGGTTGAATAAAGCATAAAATCTGATTTATTCCAAACACAACAATAAACACTAACACACATTTTTGAAATTAGAGAATGTTGTGTTTACCTGAGGTGCTAATGAAAAAAGAACAGTACACAAACGTCGTGTCCCTCAAAAGTGAAAAATGTTTCACGACCTACGGACTGTAGAGAGTGGCGTTGATGTGGTTATGGCAACGCAACATTGCTGTTGACTTTTATATGTATATAGTACTTGGTTATGTGAGTATATTGAAAATGCCGCATATAACCAGTGAATGTGATAGGTGATATGCCTTACCAATATCAAATACATACTGCAAACTAGGCATTAATAAATCAAATATTTCAGTTAATTTTAACAGACATGATATTGTCATTATCATCGTTAGTAATATTAAGATTTATCTACAGAATTGTTTCTGTTGCTTTAAGAGAAAGACAAACGTTTTGCATAGAGGAGCAAATCATAGCATGAAATAGGAATGCAGCAGATCGGAAATACTGTTTAAAATATGCAGAAACAAAGAGACATCAGTCAGAAATTGATGAACCTATGCAAAGCGAGATAAACAGTGGGCAAATAAAGAGTATGGTTTGAGCAGGAAGGTGCCCGGAATATTTGTCCTTCTTTGTTGACTGACATTGCTGCGGCACACTTTCCAAGCATGGTTAAAGGAAGATAGGAAGCTGACTATCAAGGTCCATTTCCTTGAGGGTCTTGGTGACTTGTACAGGCATGAAAACACTCCAGAACCTGGCATGTGCTCTTGCGCTCTCATCCTGGGGACCTGGGGCGATTCTGCAGCCAGAGTTAGTGCAGCAACCAGCTATTTATGCAGTCGTCAGGCACTTTGTGAAGGATGAGCATCTGGTACAAACGTAGAAACTAGTCAAGTGACCCCAAGAACACTTTTTGTCGAGTTCCACGTGAACCCTGACGGCAGTCTAGAGCGGCTGTACATGAATAGGGAGATCATATTCTATTCTTGTCACTGGGTGGTATTTATTAAATAATTCTTACATCAGTCAAATGTTTGTATTTGCATTATAGTTTGCTGAATAAATACCTTTTATTGGATTTGTGACAGATACAGCACCTTCCCTGCCTAACAACGTGATCATTGTATCGACTCTGTATTGGGCAAATTTTATAAGTGATTATTAAAAAATGAAACGATGGAACTCGTAATGGCTGAAGGATGAATTTAACTTTCCAAGAGATATTATCCCGAAAATCACTGTGTTTTCTGCCCGCTGCTTCACTGGGACAGCTGTGGTCTGTGATGTGGTCCCTTTTGCTGCAATGTCATTGGCCAATCTTCACAAGACCATCACCAATGGGTTCAAAAATAGCAGAGGCCCCTTTTGCAGACCAACTGCACCTGGCATACTGTATGTCAGTATCCTGCCTTTCCAACCTCAAGCCTTCAGCCAATAGGAAATACAGGCTGGAAACTGGAAAAGGACCCACCATAAGATGCTTTGCAGACCCTTGCATTGCGACTCATTCAGTTGGCAAAGTATGTACGTTTGAGCACACTTACTGTCGATAGATCTTTATTTTCAGTGTACGGCTGGGTATCATCAGCCAAACCACCATCAAGTTAAAATAACCTTTGCAAAAATATCTGAATAGGAGCTGATATCGCATTCCCTGTGCAATACACGATAATTCATCTCATTCAAACTGAGTTTTAAGCCAATTGGGATGTAGCAGGAGACTACATTTCTCACTCAATGACCAAGTTCAGTTCCTATGACTAGGTCGTTAAGCGAATTGGTCGATAAGCGATATTTCAAGTATACTGTACTGGTGGTGGGTGTGTGTCAACCTTCTTTAGATATTGTTTTGATGCCACCATTTATAACATTTTGCATATTTATGAATGTTTAAACAGTAGTATACTGCATGCTGTAATAAACTGAATACAGGAATTCAGCTATAACGTGCATTAGGTTTGCATACTTTAAATACAGATAACTGGAGATTGTGAATGCAAGGAGCAAGACTGAGACTGAAACTAAGACTGAGACTAAGACTGAAACTAAGACTGGGAAAAAGTGATGTGAGATGATGACACCAAGATGCTGTGCTGCGGTCAAAGATCTCGTACGGCGTAAAATACTGACTGGTTAGAGGGCTGGTCGTTGGTAAACAGGTTGGGCGTTAAGTGAGGAGTGTCTGTAATTGTAATGCACGGAAGCACAGGTAGCTTAGTAGCATTCTAGCTGTTGCATTGAGTCTTCATCGGATTGTTAGATTTGAGTTCAACTGAAACGTGCTGCATACTGGGTCCTGCCAAGCCATTGCAGACCAATTGCCAACCATTTGCAGACTCAGTGCCCTTCCTTCAGGCTGCTTTTAAAGCTAGCTTAAGCAGCTGGTTGTAGATGACAGAGACCTCTTGGTGTTTTACTCTGAAACATGCACTTTCATCCCTACCAGGTGTGTGGTCTTATCATCCGCGCTGGGTCTTGTCCTGTCAGTGGGGGATATAAGTCAGCACTCTGCTTTAGCAAGTCACCTAACACTTCCAGTTCGAGAAAGAAACGGCAAGATGTGAGGAACTTGCTTTTTCACTTTGAATTAAGCATACGGCATGTTTAAAAATAACCCAAAGCAAAATGGTTTCGTTGTACATTCTAACTCTTGTTATATGCAAAGAAATCTGGGAGAAGTGTCAAATAAGACATTTCTCATGTGTGGTTCCCCGATGGTGGAGTGAGCTGTCGAACCAATTCTCTCGACCTTCAAGAAACAACTCGAGATCCACCTGCCCAGGAACCCCTCCGCTAGCCTACGCCACTCCACGTTCCCTGAATGATGGTAATGTTGCACTTTTTGCTGATTTTAACAGCTTCTTATCAGGTTCTTGCTTTGTTTGGAAGATGTTGTCTGGCTCTTGCTCTTACTCTTTCTCCTTCTCCTGTAACTGGGCCTTCATCGGAAATTCAGCCTCGCCTCACCATACCTACACTGCTAACACATTTTCGTTCTAGGAACGTTTGCCAAACATTGCAATTAAGGTATAGAAACATTCAAAATGTCCTGATAATCCCGGAATGTTTTCCCACTACTACAACTACTCAGAGGTAGACAGTTTAGGTTCAGAAAGTACAAATCCAGACCACGTTTTCTTTCAACCAACCGAGTATAAAAAGTTACATCACAGAGTAGTCAGCTGCTTGGTTGAAAAAAATCTTGGTCTGGATTTTTACTTTCTTGACCCGAACTATCTACCTCTGCAACTACTACTGCAACTAAGACTAATAATATAAAAAGAAATGAAAGCGATTGTGTGGCAGCGGGTAACACTGTCATTCGCCTCAGGTAATGATTCAAGGTTCAAGGCGGGATGGTGTGTGTGCCGTACATGCATGCAGCACATTTATAAAATAATATTTTTATTACATAATACATTTTTTCCACATTAGTTGTGTTTAAAGGGTGTTCCGGTAATAGTCATAATTGTGCTGGCGTTGACAGAACTTTTGTTAAAATATAAAATGTGGAAATAATGTTCCTTTAATGTTACAGCGCAAACATCCTCTGCCAACTTTGAGAAAACATTCACAAGACGTTCTGGGAATATTCCCTGTTAGCAGGGAGGCCGACTCCTTGACAACTGAATGCTTGTAATGTGTTATTTTACGTCACCGGTACGTTGCTTTAGAGAAAAGCGTCTGAAAATGTAAATGTAATATGTATCTTTCAAATTCGGAATCCATAAACACTCACATTCGCAGGGCCTGCGGATGCCAAATGAGTTGAGCGGCCGCACCGATACATAGGTAAAGTGAAATCAGACGTGGAAAGGTCACAAAATCATGATATTTCAAACAAGGCGGCTCTGTCTGCTAATTAGAGTGATTCGTGCAGGACGTGAATGTCCACAGTCAGCCCAGTAAAATCGCACCCGTGTCCTGGGTGTTTAGCAGGACCCGACAGATCACCGGATGCTCTGGTGACAGCTGGGCACCTCACCTGAGGGTAATGACGCGTTCTGTTATAAATGGTGCTTTGGGGTACCTATGTCTTCAGGATGCAGTTTGAGGCTTGCTTTTGTCCTCCTGAAGGTCTGTCATGTTTCCGGTGTCCTGTCAGAACAAGGAGCGCAGGCATACCGTGAGCCAAAGATCTTTTTTGAAGGTAAAATCACAAAGGTAGAAATGGGATTGTAATATTAGTAGAAAATTGTTTTAGGAATCTTCCAAGGTCCAGTCTCTTCATATTTTGCAGTGTTTCCCCTAGTTGGTTTTGTGTTATACACACAAAAAAACACTGTAAAAAAGACTAGAAAATGATAGAAACTAAACACAGAGATCACACTCAAGAAAAACTCTTAAATCAATATAATTTTAATCAGTTTGTAGCCCATTACAAGTACTCTGTCTGAAATACATTACAAATAGCATTTTTCTTTGCGATAGGCAGTTTAGCTGGTTGTGTCATTTAAGGTACATAATCGATATCTGTGTCTGTATTTAATATAGGATATGAGCGTTGACATTTAAAAGGTCAATTACTTTTGTTTATACAGTCAGTGTACAAACCAGAAGTTTCACATCTTTTCATAGGAGGCAGATTGTTGACCAGTCTGTGTGGCTCGACTCTCTAGTACAGCATATGCAACGTACCGCAACCGTGCTGACAGGCAAGATAATAGGATTTGTCATATTTGCTGAAGCGAGCAACACAGGCAGTTTGGTTGCTGCAGTATCCCCTCGCTTATCCAGAAAAGGGAAGCACTTTTGTCAGTTTGCTCTACTGCAGGTTGTCTCGTCCCTCAAAAAGGCACCAGAACAGGCAGATACTGTAGCTGCGCTATCAAGGATCACAGTTTGTTAATAGTACCGATGAAGCTGCCGCGTTGACGTCACATGGCTAGGGTACGTCAATCCCGATCATTTTTGAGACTTCGTTCGGCAGTCAGTCCCCAAAACTGACGAGCGGCCGTCTGATTTTCGACGCATCAGGTTAACACTTAAACGGAAAGCGTCTCTGGAGGTTCTAACAAGACAAATTTGACAAGAAAAATTACCCTTCCTTTTTACCCTCCAATAGATAGTGACATACGATTTACCAGTCAGGGCCAAGTAGCTTGAGATGGCTCATTTTACTGGCAGGATTAAGGCCAAATTTTAAGTCCTGCTAGGCCCAGACTACCCAATGCTTCCATGAGCAGCTGTCCAAAGCAACGAATTAAACTTGCAATCTTACTTGTGACAGGCGCCACCAGGTGCTCAAAGACTTCTGAAGAAAATACACTCTTCCTCATTACCTCAACTACAGTGCTACTGCTTCGCTAAATTAAAATGAATGTGTGGATGATTGAACAGCAATACCTAAATAATACAATCAGTTCATCTTTGCTGCGTTTTGTTTTTATTTTTCAATTTTACACTTGCTAAAAATAACCTTAATTTAAATGATAACGCAAGAGTACTGTAATTATAACAGTATTCATTTTCAGCAATACTCTAATGCTATGTAATTACGTAGAATGCTTATGCATTTGGCTTGTGGGTCTATTATTATACAGAGAATTTCAGATTGAAGGGAAGCATCATAATTGCTACATAAAACAGACAGTACTCCTCAAATGAGGATTGGCTATATTTCCTGTTATGACACTCACTTGCCAAAAGTATTGGGACACTTGCCTTTACACACACAAAACTTTATTGACATCATATTCTTAACACATAGGCTTTAATATGAAGTTGGCTCACACTTTGCACCTATTAGAGCTTCAACTCTTCTGGGAAGGCTGTCCATGAGGTTTAGAAGTGTATTTATGGGAATTTTTGACCATTCTTCCAGGAGAGCATTTGTGAGGTCAGGCACTGATGTTAGATCAGAAGGCCTGGCTCACAGTCTCCACTCTAATTCATCCCAAAGGTCTTCTGCCGGGTTGAGGTCAGAGCTCTGTGCAGGCCAGTCAAGTTCCTAAACACCAGACTCGTTCATCCATGTCCTTATAGACCTTGCTTTGTGCACCGGTGCGTAGTCTTGTTGGAACAGGAAGGGGCCGTCACCAAACTGTCCCCACAAAGCTGGGAGCATGAAATTGTCCAAAATGGCTTCGAATGCCGCAGCAACCCCAACACCATAATCCCCCCTCCACCAAACTTTACACTTGGCACAATGTAGTCAGACTCGTCCATCGGATTGCCAAACAGAGAAGCGTGATTCGTCACTCCAGAGAACACATCTCCACTGCTCTAGAGT
>JAODKE010000050.1:6283847-6310899 GCA_026779605.1 Mormyrus hasselquistii | reverse complement strand
CTGCTAAGTGCCGTAAGTGAAACAGCTGGCTGACTCGGAATGTGGAAGACAGTGTGCATATAGTGAACTGGATTTTATTGTTCTAATGACTGCCGTCTTGTTAAGGACTCTCATATTGAATAAGTGTATAATTAGGAAAGGCGGACATGCTATAGACACCTGTCCCTCTAATGAAGTGTAGCTACTTCAAAAATCAGTGCCTGAAGATGTTATGCACCACAATCATCTGAGGCTTTGTTTGGGGAGTGAATGAGAGATTCTCTTCCGCAGGTCACATAAACTAGCATATTGATTTTAATGATTTTGTGCACACGGTTCAGGTGACTCGCAGAGGTTGCTTGGAGCGACGGGTTTCAGTTTCAAGTTTTATTGTCAGATGTCTACCAAGGAGCACAGTGAAACTCTTCTGCCAGGTGCAGGAAATACAGAACGGTACAGGGATATAGAGAAGACGGAGCGTAAGAAAGCCAGAATGCAATGCAGGAGAGGAAGCAAACACTCTCAAGTAGAGGTTCCAAGGTCAACTGGCAGCTCCAAACCCCTCAACAGGGTAGTATTATGGAGAACAGGAGAATGGAGTTGTTTGCTGTCATAGTTCACAAGTCACATCCAAAACGTCACTCTTCCATGGGACCGAAGCAGCACTTCAGCTCAGATGGCACCCACACGGGGAGGAAGGCGGGGGGCAGAACATGCTGAGCTACACTGAAAACAAGCACAGTAGAGCAGAAAGGGCGCGTATAGCAGCACCGGCAGCCGTAGAGCTTGTTATTAAGCTGTGATACAATTCAGGACGGACAGATGCACGTCACTGGTTACTTAACATCCAGAAAGAACATCCAGTCGGGACACTATCAATGGTGCCGCAGTAGAAGTTCACCGGGCTTTTGGTTTTCAACCCAAAGATCTCTATCTTCCCTACGCGGAACAGTCTCTGCCGAGCCTTCTTGATAATGCAGCTGTTGTTTAGAGCCCCTGGAAAAGAGTCTGTTATGTGGACACCTGGCAACCTGAAGCTGCTGACTGACCCAACTGGAGATGAATGAAATGTGGGAAGGGAAGAAGGCCATGAAATACAAATACAAATAACAAAATATTTTATTTTTAGTTTTTTCATTGCACTTACAGATTTTTATTAAATTAAGTTTAATAAAAATGGGTATTCATCATGTTGTGGGGACATTGTGTCCCTAAAAGGTAAGGTATACCCACTCACACACACACACACACACACACACACACACACACTGGATTCAATCCATCCACGCAGGAGCTGTGAGGCACAGTGCTTCCCACTCAGCCATCATATTGTACGAGGGCATATTGTCTTTCTATATTGTCTTACATCGTTATCATCTGAGTTTTGTGCCCTTGTTCAAGAGAACAGATAAAATCACACCCAATGATCAAACCACTGAAGATTTTAGAAACATTACAGAATTTTGATAACACACAGCTGCTTCGTTTATGAAGTTAATCTACAGCTTGGTTGATTATGAGATCAGAAAGTCTGTTAAGATGTAGAGTTTGGCCTCCAAACTCCCACACTTTCCCCAGACCACCAAGAATCAGTGTTTATTTCACTGAACCCTGCACACTTGTCTAAGCCCCAACCCTGCGCCTTTTTTGTGTGACCCCCCCCCCCCCCGAAAAGGGAAATATTGTAAACAAACATGGTGCTTGTTGCCAGCTTCCCATGTCATGTGCATCTGTTTCCAATCTCTTCCAAGTTTCTGTGCTTCTTTTAAACTTTAATTATGCCATGATGCTGAGTTAACTCGCCTTAATATTTAAAGATATCGAGATTCCAGATCTTGTTTAGTCTGTGGGCCAGTTTTTCTATGAGTAAACATGTGGTTTATTTACTATGGTATAAATCTCAGAAAAAAAGATAACATTTTCTTGTTGATCAAGATTTTGATTTTGTAATATTTCTCAAGCACTTCTTAAGGATTCCCAATCTTCTGCCTGATCAAATTGTCATTGCCATGCAGATATAATTGCTGTCCATGCTTTTAAATAATCGAAATGACATTTTAACAGGGTTCAACCTGATAGCTGCACATAATATCATTACCTTTAGATGACCCTGTGGATTTTGCTTAAAAGCAATTTTGGTCAAAATGACAGCTTGTTATCGTTCTCCAATAGTCAGATTCTTATTTAGATATAAACCAGCTGTAATTTTGCCCGGAAAACCAAAAACACCCCTTGAAAAGTGTGATTATCACTCACACTGAGTTCCCTGTCACTGGGGTAGCTTTCACATTGCCAGCAAAACAATGACCTTTTGTAAGGTGAATGTATGTAATTTAAAGTCTTTCAGCTCAGGCAGGGACCCTTCGTTTGATTGCTGAAGCAGGATATGTTGTAGGAAATTTGCTTATACAAAACCTCTGGGAATTCCTGAATGCAGAGTTTATTTTTTTACATAAAGAAAAATTCACTCAGATAAGTCAGACATTTTGAGACGTGGTCTTTTTTGTGCTGACCTGCTTTCAGCCTCCTTCCTAAATGCTGCCTTTGGATATCGGGATAACATGATAACATGGGGAGAATATGCAAACCCCCACACACAGCAGGGAGTGGGTTCAAACCCCCAACCTTGTGCCTAGTGCCCAATGGCAGAATGGCATCCTACAAGCACCGTACCCTGCGTAGTGCCCTGTGATAGACTGGCATCTCCTCAGCAGTATAACCTTCCCAGTACCCTGTGATAGACTGGCATCCCATCAGCACTGTACCCTGCGTAGTGCCCTGTGATAGACTGGCATCCCGTCAGCAGTGTACCCTATCCAGTGTCCTGTGATAGACTGGCATCCCATACGAACTGTACCCTGCGTAGTGCCCTGTGATAGACTGGCATCCCGTCAGCAGTGTACCCTATCCAGTGCCCTGTGATAGACTGGCATCCCATCATTACTGTACCCTGCGTAGTGCCCTTTGATAGACTGGCATCCCATCAGCAGTGTACCCTATCCAGTGCCCTGTGATAGACTGGCATCCCATCTGCACTGTACCCTGCATAGTGCCCTGTGATAGACTGGCATCCCGTCAGCAGTGTACTCTATCCAGTGCCCTGTGATAGACTGGCATCCCGTCAGCAGTGTACCCTATCCAGTGCCCTGTGATAGACTGGCATCCCGTCAGCAGTGTACCCTATCCAGTGCCCTGTGATAGACTGGCATCCCGTCAGCAGTGTACCCTATCCAGTGCCCTGTGATAGACTGGCATCCTGTCCAGGGTGTTCTCTGCTCCATGCTTTCATGCCTTGTGCTGTCTGGGATAGGCTAAGGCTAAGGCTCACTGCGGCCCTAGACTGACATTCTAGAATGTATGGATACATACTCACCTTTATTACATGTAAAATGTACTTATGTCCTTAAGGTATGTCCTCCCTGTCCTAACAGCAATACAAACGTATTAAACAGCTGGAGAGCACAGATCCCTCACCTGTCCCATTCTACGGCATAATCACGCTCCCATTCCCGGCGTGTCTCTCGACGCATTTTCCTGACTCTTTGAGGGTGCAGGGAAAACATTTACCGAGCCACACACAGGAGACCCCGAGTAACTGTCAGCACTGCACGTTACAGCAGATTACTTTTAATTAACGGGATATTCTTTTCTGACAACTCGTTGGATCCAGTGGCTATTTAGATGCTAATACTGAGCCACTCAGAGAGAAAATAAAGAGGATGGCTGCTCCCATGTACGGTACGATAACGCTACCAAAGCATAATAAGACGAGCAATGCTAAAATGTAGCGCACCCAAAATACACAATGTACATTTTAATGCCTCTTTCGCCATCTGTGTGATAAAGCAAATTGAATTTCCACTTACAATTGCCTATTGCGCAGTCCTGCATAATACGGCGGCAGGGTAATCCAGAAAACGCTGCATCAATCCGCCATGTGCTGTGCATATTTATACAGGCTAATGCAATTCTCACTCTACAAAGGCTACGCTAACTATAATGGAGGATTTTCCAAAGTTTGGACGCTTGAATATATATTTACATATAAACTAGGGCGCGCCATTCATGCAGTGCAGAATATATTAATATATCACTGAATTTCTAGGCGTCTCATTTTCACTGAGGTTATTTAAAAAGTGGCTTAGAACACGACGATGCATTTTTAAAGAGCCTTCTTTGGGTCACGTGAGCTTTACGTTTGCTGTCTTTAACTTGTATGTTTATTTATTTATATTTTATTTTTATTTTTTGATTGCTAACAGAAAAAAATAAGGATTCTTTTTAAACAAATTAAAAACTCCTTTAAAATGTTACTATCCCTCAAAAAAGAAAAAGAATTTTCTGCGATGAGGCATGACGTCTAAGCCGTCCCTCGTCTGTGAAATGAGACACGTGTAAATCTGCACTCACCACTTATAGGTCTCACGTTTAATTATCCTGAGCGACATTTCGGTTAATTGGCATGTGACTGCGGCTGGGCACAGCAGCCCGATGAAAAAGAAGCCTTTCTTCATCCGGCTACATAACAGGCGGAGCAGCACTTCGCGGGCGCGGAGTCAGCCCGCGCACAGGCCGTAACGTCGCGGCACGGCTCACCTGGGGAGAGCTTTAGTGCGTCACTTCATTTTGTCACATTTTATCACGTTTAACATACTGTGTTGTGCGGCTGCCCTGCGGTTTGTCTGGGTTTATGATGTGCAGTGTTTCAGATGCTGAGGTTGTTACTCAAAATGCGTCAAGACAGCAGGGAGCCCCCTATTGGCCACAAACAGTCACTGCATGGGGGGTGGAGGGCACCTGTCTATCTCTGTCTATTTCCCTGTCTATTTCTTTCTTGTTTTTGTAAGTACAATCAGTGCAAATTACCCAGTTTTACATTACAGTGCCAAATTACTCCTGGATTTATAATACCCTCTGCCGACTGATTTTAATAGCGTAGCCTTTTAGACTGAACTCCCTTAATGTTCTCATATTTAATTCCCAGCTAGGGGACTGTAATTAGAGTAGAACTGGCCCCCGAATGGGGAGAGAAGTGTGCAGGCTTTGCTGCTGGACGGGCCTGGCGCGGGTCCCATTGGGGCCTCCCTACAGAGGCGGGCTGGTCTGGTGCTGGGGGGTGCTCGCGGAGACAGGCAGCAGTGGGGGAGCTACGGCGACTTAGTGAGCGACGCCGCACGGAGAAGTATATGTGCAGCAGAGAGGCCAAAAAGATGTTTATAAGTGAATGGACCTTTGGTCTGAGTCACAAGGAAAAAACAAAATGCATCAAAAGGGCACTGGCTACGGTTAAATACCGAATCATAGGCCGCTTGTGTTTGTCATTCAGAGAAGAAGTGAGTGTGGGGCGCGGCGGTTTCTTTGATGGTAGTTCTGAGTGGCACAGTGGTTCACACTTTGGGGGTTGTGGGTTTGAATCCCACCTCAGTGGGTGGAGTTTGTATATCACAAGCTGTGGGCTCTGTGACCATGACAAGCAGGTTGGATAGTTCGGTGTATCCAGAACACCCGTACATGTTGGATTTCGGCAAAGGTTGTAATTGTGTGAATCAAACACAGCTGTATGCTTATGGGAAGAGAGGGAGAACATGCAAACTCCACATACACGGAGCCATGGCAGAGAATCGAACCCGGATCCCAGAGGCGACAGAGCTAAGCACTGCAACACAGTCTGCCTGCTCCCCACAGCCCCAAAACAGGAGCTCAGGTGATTGGCCCTAATCGCACATGTTTTGTGGAATTATATGTTTATACTTTTTTTTATTTTATATTTGTACTACGAAGATTCAGCATTCTGATTCCCTTGTACGTCATGGACACATAGTGAATTGACAATAAAAGGCTATTTGATTGACTGATTTGATAAGTAGCATATTGTCGGTGAATCATTATAACGGTTTCATTGCATGACCTCACTCTAGCCGTCGATATGGTCAAGGTTAGTTCTGAACACTGCAGGAAATAGTGCCACAGAGAAATTTAAATTCCCGTCTCTGGGCCACATCTCTGCTGTGTGTCTGAGGGGGGGCATCTCTGCCCCCCCCACCCTCCAGGGCTGCCAGGGAAGCCACACAAAACAGCAGGGAGGACCATGCTAATGAAAAAGAGACTGAGCTCTGGGATTAAATCACAGCTCTACACAGTAGCAATAGCTTGTTTAATATTCCAAAACTTGATCAATGTTTGTTCCATTTAAGACTCATAACAGGTGTGAAGATGTAGTAAATAAATATACAATATTGATAAATACAAAAATTGTTTCCATTACGCAACTGCTCAGCTACAGTGTGGTCGCAGATAAAATGAAGACGTGAGAAACAGTTTTGTCTTATGTCAATATGTCATGTTTAGGTGTCAGATATGTTAGATATTCATATGCTATTTATTACTTTCTTCGCACTCTGATGAGAACAATACTTCATTTTACTGCATCATCAAACAACAAGCTGATAACAGAGATCCTCCGATTTGAAATTCTAGAGACACCCATAAACCAAACTGCAAGTCTTTGGCAAATGGAGGGAAATGCCTGGAAATCTGCTGAGTGTGTGTATGGGAGGGATTTCATACACAAATATACAAAGGTTAGCTGTTTACCCCGCAGGTTAAATACCAAAACACATTATCTTAAATAATGAGTCGTGTTTGATGGTTCATTTTACCTTCTGTGCTCTTGCTGCCTCGCAACGTTCGTCGTAGATTTGCATCAAAGCAAAAAGTAATCATGGAAATGCGATGCTGCCCCCTTAATAATGTTATGCATTATATAAATTTGCATTTTCTCTCAGGAGAAAGCTGTAAACATATTTACTAACTCAATTTGACTGGAATGAGTTACTCATCAAACATATTAAACTGTGCATTTGATGCACAGTCAGAAACGTTAGGGTTTCCATGTCAGATCTGTCAGAATTAAACACAACATGATTCACGATTATAAAGCCGGAAGATCCCAAATTTCCTGCGTTTAATTGTGATGCAATTAAAAGAGCTGATTGGCCTTTGTGGACTGCAGGACTTCCTGTTGCTTTACCCCCAAACTAAGGGAATGATTTATAGTGCTGAAAACAAAACAATTGAGATACTATTTAGATATTTTAGCTTGGTGACCTCAGTGCATAGTAACTCGCTCTATAATTCAGCTCATCTAATACAGTTCATTTCATCCATGTGAAAAAAAGTCTAAACATTTCTTAGCGCCTCCTTGATCTTGTAGGGCACTGTAAGTGACACCGTTCATGAGGCACCGTTCCAAAGTTTGGACACACATACCCAGTTAAAGACATCAAACCTATAAAATATCCCGTTTGGAAATATTCACCGACAAAGAAATTATTAATCAAGAAAAATGTATTTGTTGGGAGGGGGCAGCTCTGAGGGCCGGGATTTAGAAGGTTGCTGGTTTAAATCCCAATGTTGGCACAGTGATGCCACCATCGGGCCCTTGAGTCCAGTTGGTCCAGGGACTGGCTGACCCTGCTGTCTCCGCTATGCCAGTTCCATGAGGCGGCCCCCTGGGATGCTTTTCCAGCTCCCACATGCTAAACACTCACTGCAGGCTTTTCCTTCACTCTCAGGTCTGGTCACTCTCCGAAACCATTTCTACTGCGTTTAGGTCAGGTGGTCTGGTCATGTGATGCGACACTATCGCTCTCCTTTGCAGGCAGCTCGCTGTGTCCAAGCTTTTGACGGATCTGTATCTGCGGAACGTTTCGGGCAGGCAGTTCTAACCATGCTCATTTCTTACAGTATATGTGCAGTGCAGTCGATGCTGTTTAAAGCGAGTAAAGCCTCTTCCTCTCTTGGGGGAAGCACAGTGCCATGTCCCCGGAGACAGGTGGGACCCCGGATGCACAGGGATGAGCACCCGGTCCACTTTGCCGGGGAGGGCCGTGACAGACACAAAAAAGCAGAGAAGGGCAGTGCCTGTGTCGCCATGGCGACCTGCTCCAATACTACAGTAATAGCCCTTGACAGACTGCACCCGCTTATCACTGAGGAGTACACAAAGGTTCGCGTCTCCACAAACACTGAAATAAGGAGTTGTCACGCCAGAAAACAGGGGTGCCGTGACACTCACACAACGCCTGTCAAAGATACAAATTTGTAAGGTCTTTGGGGAGATATGAGTCTGGAACAAAATTCAACGCATTAGCATTTCGCTTGACCTTATCTCCTCGATTGTCCTCGGCAGTGCCGCGGATGACACAAACACACGCTATCTTTCAAGGAGCCTTACCGCGGCGTTCCCTTCGAAAACTTCTCAATGCCATTTTGAATGAATTCCTCCTTCAGTGATAGCGATCTGTCCAGAGCCTCAAACGCTCATGACTTGTGTGCAAAGCTGAAACTTCACCAGACAAACAAATAGACGACTGAAATGCATGTCTGGCGTAGCAGGAAAGTGGGTTTGCCTGGCGATGCCGTAAGTTAGGAGATAAGAAATATGGATGAAGTTTCAAGCTTATTATCAGAAGTTTATATCAGTGTGAATGACTGGATTTAATGTGACGTCTTTAATTGAAGCTCATGCTATAAGAACCTTTAAGACTGTCAAGGGGAGGGCAAGGTCATCCCGGGGTGGGGGGGGGGTAGGTTACAAGCCCATTATTTACTTGTCCCTAAACTCCAAATGTCCCTATTCTTCATGAGAAACAAGTCTTACAAGTAGTGCCAGAAACCGGGAACAGATCCATTGTCCCAGACGCCATGGAAACCTTGCGTACTCGGGTGCGTCAGAGCCTTGGTTGCTGACTAAATGTGCTTTGTGGGCTTGGAAAATGTCACCCGCTTTGCGATCCCAGTTTGAATGTAGCTGCAGCTGTGTCTGCATTCACAGTGGGTGTCCAACCCCCCCCCCCATCGGGCGTCTTGTCTGCAGTCCTGTTGGCGATTTCTATGGACAGGATATCAAGGCGGAGGGATAGCTGTGTCTCTGACGATGGGCTAAAGGTGACATCCCTGTTATTTTCAGATATTGTTGTTCTTTTAGCCTTGTCCAATTTGGACCTTCAACGGGCACTCGAGCGATCCCGTGCAGAGTGTGAAATGGCAGGGATGAGAATCAGCACCTCCAAATCCACTGCCATTATTTCCAGGGGAAATGATTGATCGCTCCTTGCCGGTGAGGGGGTAGATCTTGCCAGTAATGAAGGATTGGCAGTGATATTGACCGCCAGAGCATGTCAGTGTCTCCATCCTCGGTGCACTGCACACGTCCGTGAAAGAACATGCAGTGAAAGCAGCAAAAACAAAGCTTCTCTGCAGGGTTGCTGACTTTTCTTACCGTGGTAAAGTATCACCTGGGTCTGTCTGCTGCTCCACTGCATGCAAGTCTCACTTAAGCCAGTTACACTTCTAATACTAAAATACCGAAATAACATTTCAATATACAGATCAGTGAAACATCACAACATGGAATAAATTTAGCAGTTTGGTGTTTCTCTGTTTATTTGTTTCTTTTAATTCTGTCACAATCCTACAGCTATGAGGAACAATAAATGATTGACCATGTAGGGAACAGTCCAGCTGACGTAAGGATAATCAAAGGTTCGTGATGCTTGATGTGTTGATTAACTTTGGTAGCTGCCTCGTGTTTATTATATCTAAAGATGCAGATCATAACTAACATTCTGTGACATTGCGGGTCGGTGGGTAGCAGCTGACCTGTTTGGCTGCTTCTCTGCTTTTCTCCACATGACGCGTATGTTTGCTAGAGAAACTCGTGCTAACTAAAGACACGCAATCAGGCAAACTGGAGCATCTTATTCTGTGACTGTGTGTGTCAGTGTGTCCCCTGTCCTGTGTGTGTAGAGTGTGACTGTGTATATCAGTGTGTTCCCTGCCCTGTGTGTGTAGAGTGTGACTGTGTGTGTCAGTGTGTCCCCTGTCCTGTGTGTGTATTGCGTGACTGTGTTTGTTAGTGTGTCGAGTTGAGTGATTTTTCTCACTGAGGCAAAGAAAATAATTATAGGAAATTTACTTTGGGAGATCTTTTTAAATAGTGAAATAAGTTGATTTTTTAAAATAAAAATTACATTCAAATTTTGAGCTTTTATGCCGAAATATGGCACTTGCATGCAAATGTTTCTGACAGGCCAACATATAAACAGGCTCTGTAGGTGTATTAGTGATGAAAACAATGCGATTTCCAGTCAAAGACTATTGAAAATGCTAGCTGGGAAACAACGTAGACAGTTTTTGTTTTTAAAACCATTTTTAAGCTTTTGTTTTCTAAGCATCATCACAACCAGGAATAAATAGGCTGTGTAAAATGAAGGGATATAATTACATTTTTGTTGTCAAAGGCTGTGTGTAATTCAGCATAGCATGTTTTTAAGTTTTGTCTTCCTGTTGTCCACCGTCCTGAATACCATTTGATCTAATCTAGCAGTTTCCCTGTTATTTTTGCTCTGCCTCTAACTGAAGTCAGATCTGTTTTAACAAGACTGTCAATTCCGAGACGGACTCCACCACTAAGGCAGATGTAACCCTGTAAAGAACATTATTTTTTTTTCTTTTTATTATTTTTTTATTATAATAATACATAATTTCTCTCAATGCATTTGCAGTCTTTTGTTTTGACGATACTTTTATTTTGAAAGGAGGAAGTGTGAACCTGTCTCTAACTTTTACATATTTTTTTTAACATTTCACGGTCACGTTGACTGCTAATAATTTCATTTGATTAGAGCGATATTAGTCCCGCCTTCCAAGCAGTGGACCAAAATTACGTGTTAGCTCGCGCCCTTTTTGCACTGAGAGTGATCAAGATGGGCTGTAGATGGTTCATGCTGAACTACATGGGTCACTTTGTAGATGGAGCACGGGCTAGAGAGGCCGTGTGGCTGTGTTCCTTGCCGTGTTACCTCATATACCTCATCTTGGCTAGGCTTTATCTTTGGTGCTGAAAAAGACACTGGAACGGATTCCTGGAATCTCTCCGGATGGAGATGGGGAGCCTGTTCCCAAACTAAACCGAACCCTCCCTCGTTTGAAGAATTTCATTCTTCTTCCCAGAGAAACGCCAAACTGGTAGCAGCTCAAAGCACTAAACAGGATTTTGACTTGACTAATCACTAAAAAGGACAAACTGAAATATTGAGCTCACTAGGGCTGCTTCTTTTCTTATGCCGGCTTATTGTTATTACTATTGTTGAAATTGTTAAATGGTATTTTATTTTATTTTTACTTTTCTACAAAATAATAATTTTTCTTGCTCATTTCCTGCCTCCGGCCATTTCATTCCGCATTCACCTCAATCGTCTGTTGTAATCCTGTCGAACCTACCAACTGGTCTGTATACGTTTGGCTTGTCCTAGACTATTTAACCTGAGTCAGGGGTTACACAGACACACTTCAGCACTGGAACAATCGCTTTTGTACACTAAATGGTCCCTTATCTTCTTGTGTATAAATCAAAATGGTTTACTTTTCATGCTTGACAGTTTAATGTCTTTTAATTGCACATTGCTGTTGTTTTGTCATTCATTTCGGTATATAGTATGTTTAATTTAAAAATGGACATGTTTTTTTTCAGTTTATGCCTTCTGGCTTGTAATACAACTATTCATAATTAAGTCATTATATAATTAATTTGAATATGCCCTTATATTTTTGTTGTTTTTTTTTGTGCCACAGCATTGCTCTTAAAGCGTTGACTTTCAGGAGGGTAATGGTTTTCGTTTGCCACAGTTTTGGCATGTTTACCGAATTGTACAAACTTCCTAAGGCAACACGTGATATCCATCTGACAGCCAGCGAAGCTATCAATGCTACAAATGGTTTGTTTTTATAGACCAGGGATGTGTCTCTGTTATGGAGCTCCGATGGCAAATTTGTAGCTGAGAAACCTTTGTCTGGTGCCTGTGAATGTAATGACACTATGAGGGCGTCTCAAACCAGACAGGGAGTAGAACTAGCGTCATATATATAAAATAAACGTTGAATGAAACATTAATGCCTGAGAGGAGATTGTCTTTTTGCTCGCCCCATCTCGCTCTCTGAGACGGAAAGGTAGAAACAAGCCTGGGGGTCAGAGTGTAGGGTCAGCTAAGATACAGCGCCCCCTGGAGCTGAGGGAGGTTAATGACCTCGCTGAAGGGCCCGCCGCCATGTGACTATTCTAACGAGGCCGGCGCTCAAAGGGGCGACCTTCTGATCACAGGCATAGAGGCTTAGCCTGCGGAGTCTCGCATGTGCGTCCACAGCCGCTCATCGTCTTGACAACAGAAGAACAGAAATAATGATAAAAAAAAAATTAAAGCCATCATCCGGTGGCACGGTAGCTCAGGACGGCGCTGTGTGTGTGTGTGTCTGTGTTTCCATTGCAACGGACTGGCATCCCATGCAGGGTGTACCCCAGCCTCGCGCCCGATTCGGCCTGGGACAGCCTGCAAGCTCCTAGTGACCCAGGCCAGGATAAGCAACTGGAAGCCGGATGGAAAATCCCACAAATACTACTTTGAACCGAAAGCACAAGGCCGGCCTCCACGAAACAGCACTAGAACAAATAAAAATATAAAAGTGACAAGATGCTCAAGATGGAATGAAACGAGAGAACGAGAGGGTAGCATTTACAGCATCATCTGAAATGCAGGCACTCTGCCGTTAGCGGTCCCTGTGTACAGTGCATGCACGCATGCAGCTGAAATCGCTGTGCTTTTCAAAGCTTTTATGACATGCATTTGAGGCATTAACCCCTAAGCCAGCTCCTGCTATTGCTAGCCATCAAATCCTTACATACTGAATGCTTAAAAGGCACGAACCCCTCCCCCCGATCCCCTGGCTTTAGCTAAACCGCCGTTAACAACCATGTTAATTAAGCATACATTATTGCCTCACAGGTATTCAATTCCCTGGACGCACCAGGCCACACTGCGTGCCACTCTGTAGGCTGTCTCTGTGAAAAAAGCGATTAACCAAACACTGCTGAGTAAAAAAGGCCCTTAAACATCCTACGTTACATTTGGCTCCTGAACAAAATGACTTTTTCCATCTGCTCTGATTGCGTTTCAGAGTAATGATCACAAAAGCCCGTGTAAACACGACAGATGCCCACCCACGGGAATCTTTCCGTACATGAACATTTTTTTGTTCGATTAACGGGCTTTCTGATGATAGCCTTCGTGCCAGATTCTCTTCCTCAGCTCCGACGCATGAGCGTCCACCCTGAGAAGCTGACCTGAAGTTTTACTCCTTTCAGACACGGTGGTAAATAACATTTCAGCTTTCCCAACGACGCCCACCTGCGAGCATTCCGCTGCGTCCACGTCTCTGGGCGGTTATTGTCCTGGCCCTCCCTGCTCTTCCTGTTCGTGTTGTTTCACTTTTTAATGGAAGTTTACTGGATGGAAAAACACAGCTGATGTAGGGCTATTTTTCCGCTTAACTGTCAGAGATAGTGAGGAAAATCAGGAGAGTAATAATTAGTATGGGCTGTCATTTGGCTCGATGTTTTGCATACATCGCTGGGATAATTGGCCCGACTTCCACTTGTGGCATGTAATTACAGTAAAGCCACAAACTGACCTTTCTTATGCAGTTTTATGATGGACTTCCCCAATATTTCCATAAAGAAAAAAAACTATAAACACTGCTTAGCATATAAATATTTACAGAATGGAATTTCACACATCAGACATTCACAACAGACTGAGAACATGTTACTATATGATATTTAATCCAGTTGCACAAAACATATAATATATATAAGGGTGTGCGTGTGTGTGTGTGTGTGTGTGTGTGTGAGAGAGAGAGAGTGAGAGTGAGATTTGGCACTTCAAGGATTCATATATAATGTTGCAAGTGTTGAGATACATCCCTCATTTCTTTTCCAGGTAATGCATATATTCTATTACTTCCATCCATCCATCCATCCATCCCTCCATCAGTTCAGATAAAGTCAGAGCTTGCTGGCTGATTAGCAGGGTCTGTGTGTCCCTATGTAATAATTTATAGCTGCTGAGTGCCGCCCAGATGATGCTACTGTCTGTGCTCATCGTGTCTCACCTGATATAAATAACACTGAAGATGATTGATAATTAGTCTAGCGAAGTTACCTTTGTCACATCCTTTCAAACACAACGGCTTTGCTCCCCATAAGAAAAGAAATGAAATTTCACAGTTAATAAGTGAATATTAATTTAATTGTGGCTCAGTGGTTAAGACTGTAGCCTGACTGGTTTTGGGTTCAATTAACGCCCTTAGTTCTGTGCGTGTGGAATTTATACATTCCCCTTCTGCCCTGAGACGGACTGGCGCCCCATCCGGAGTGTCTGCCGCCCTGCGCCCCGAGACGGACTGGCGCCCCATGTGGGGTGTCTGCCGCCCTGCGCCCCGAGACGGACTGGCGCCCCATGTGGGGTGTCTGCCGCCCTGTGCCCCGAGACGGACTGGCGCCCCATGTGGGGTGTCTGCCGCCCTGTGCCCCGAGACGGACTGGCGCCCCATCCGGAGTGCCTGCTGCCCAGTTTCTCCATGCTAAGATCCAGCCTCTAGGTCCACCAGCACACTGAGCAGTATACACAGTATAGATGAGGGCAATTTTACCACAGTACGAACATCATAGAGTGTACTTACACAAACCTAGATGGGGTAGCCTAAATAACAGTAAAAAGTATGGTATAGTAAATGCATAAAGCAGTAAAACCTCATTATCTAGTATTATGTACTGTAGATAATTGTATATGCTATACTTTTATAGGACTGGCAGTGCAGTAGGTTTGTTTGCACCATTATCACCACAAACGTGTGAGTAATGCATTGTGCTACGACTTCACGACGGCTAGATGTCACTAGGCGACAGGAAGTTTTCAGCTCCGTAACATTACCGGACCACCATCGCATTTGCGGACGAAAACCTTTATGTGTGAATGCAACGATATATAAAAGCTTAATGGTAAAATTACAGCCTCTCATTACAAATGATGGCAAGAACAATACTGCAGTCCTTCAAATAGATTTGCAGGAAGAGATTTTGCTGGGACTGGGTTGATTGCTTAAGCTTAGTTAGCTTGACTTGTGGCTCTAGGTATTAATTGTTCCTGCCATAACGAATGTGATTTAGCTTGACCTCCACGATCCATACACACCTCTTTGGAATTCATTGACTGTGACTCAGTGAAGCATAGCTGTTCGGTTAAGGCAGAGATGAGTCCGGCTGATGTCTGCTTTCGGGGCGCGAATGCGCAAAGCCGGATGGAGTGGGAGTGATTAGACAGTGAGCAGATGCCACGGACACCGGCTTCGCGAAGCAGAGCGTCAAGTTGTGACCCGCGTTTCGGAAATGAAACAAACAGTGTGGACATCCCTCAAAATGCCGGCAGATTGACGTCTGCGTATGGTGAGTGTCAGATCGTGTAGAATAAGGCCCTTAACCCCAAATGTTCCCAATTCCCCTAAAACTCCAGGGACACTGACTGAAGCTCCTCTCTGATCCTTAGACAGGAGTTTCCTGCTAAACATGAAAAAATAAATGCAGTAAAGCAAAACACAGAAAAAAACAATTGGTGCAACAGCCACATATCACACACTTCGGTGCCACTTTACAATAAGGCTACCATATAAAGAGCTTGTGAATGGTTTATGATCTGGTTATCAATTAGGTTGTAACACTTTGTAAATTATTAACAGACAGTTTTGAACATCTTTTCTTTTTATTAATGAGTTACTACCATTTACAAGTGGCATAAGGGAGCCTTATTGTAAAGTGGTGGCAGAGTTTCTTTCCTGAAATGGGAAAAGCTCAGTCTTCTGTAAAGTTGTTGCAGTTCTTCAGTGAGTGAAGTATTAAAATTGAGATATCTAAAAATGGGGAACGTGTCTGTATATTGTTTCTGAAACATCTGTATAGGATTTTAGCTATCGGTCCATGGGGGATTTGTTAAATAGTACATTCCTGACAGCACTGTTGATAACGGGATTCCTGTGGCGGAGCGCGGGATGCAGTCGGCCTGCCTGTGATGACGCCCCGAGTTAGATATATCTTGCATGAACTCGGAGTGCTGGCAATTCCGTATTCAAGAGCTGCACTGTAATCAAAACTTTGGGACTGGGAGATCGTGCGTGATTCCCATCCACCGTGATGCATGCTTAAAAGCCGTGCTGAATGGTACATTTCGGTGAATGTGTTTCTGATAGCTTAAATGTTCGAAGAGGCCATGCTTTTACAGTGTTTGGGAGCCCATAATGCAGAATGTACCGGAAAGGTGCTATAATGGCTCACTCTGAAAAACCACCCTGCCACCCTGCTTTAGCGAATGAAGCCTCCGCTAACAGGACTAGGCTGTACTTTGTTGCATTGTGTTCCTTACCAGCCTGCACCTGCAGTGATGAAACCTGGGTCTTCCACACAGTGGCCAATGGGGTGAATGACTGTTTTCTCTCACTAGGGGGCAGTGTTCTCCCTGATGTACCCGCATAAGCCAGCAGCCCTGCTTTGCGGCCCACAGGGGAAGCGGACCGGGCTTAGCACTTCGAGCTCTCATTCATTCTTTAGAGACACACAGCGAGCGACCGGGGCTTTTTAGACACCGATGGTGAAAAATAAACGAATGGGAAAGGCTTCTCTTCATTCATTCCTGCTTCTCTTTGCAGGTAGAAGACAGAAACTTGAAAGAACAGAATAATGCTCGAAGAGGATTATGGAGTGGACCTGACCTGTAGGATCTTTTGAAGATAACAGCATTACGTCGCTCCCGCCTCCAAAAGTATGGGGAATTGTTCAGTGATAATAAGATTCTTTAGGGCACGTATTATATAAAACCATTATAGTGATGTCTTTATTTAAAGTGACTGATGAAGGCTTGGCTCCATCAGACTGTTTCACTTCTCAGTCTATGGTGCTTTGGTGTCACGGTACACTGAGCTCCCTGCTCCATCCAGTTTCCATGACTACTTGTTCAGTGCAGGGTCACAGAGAGACTGAATGTATCCCAAGCCTCTGGATGACACCCTGAATGGGTTGCCATGTCCATTACAGGATGCAGCCTCACACCAAGAGATATTTATATACTGTACAGTTTAAACTACATAATAGGAGAAAACGTGCCTGAACACGGTGGGAATGAGCTGAATGAGCACAGAAATGGGAGCAGGCGGGAATCAAACCCATAACCACCACCTTCCCACAATGAGCCGACTCCACACAAACATAGGAGCAGGTGGGAATCAAACCCATAATCACCGTCTTCCCACGATGAGCCCACTCCTCACACACACAGGAGCAGGGGGGAATCAAACTCATAACCACCACCTACCCAAAATGAGCTGACTCCACTCACATGCAGGAGCAGATTGGAATTAAACCCAAAGCCACCCCCTTTCCGCAATGAGCCAACTCCGCACACACAGAGGAGTTGGTGGGAATCAAACCCATAACCCACAATGAGCCAACTCTGCACACACAGATACTGTAGGAGCAGGTGGGAATCAAACCCATAACCACCGCCTTCCCACAATGAGCAGGTTCTGCACACACACCGCAGCAGGTGGGAAATAAACCCATAACCACCATCGTCCCACAATGATCTGGCTCTGCAGGGACACAGCAACAGGTGGGAATCAAACCCATACCTACCGCCTTCCCACAATGAGCCGACTCTGCACACACACAGCAGCAGGTGGGAATCAAACCCATAACCACCGCATTCCCAGAATGAGCCAACTCCACACACATGCAGAAGCAGGTTCCCACAGTGAACTGGCTCTTCACACCACACAAATGAACAGGTGGGCATCAAACACATAACCACCCACAATGCGCAGGCTCTACACACACGCAGGGGCAGGTGGGAATAAAACCCATAACCACCACCTTACCACAATGAACAGGTGGGAATCAAACCCATAATCATCGCCTCCCCACATTCTCAAAGTCATGTTTTGAGAAAACCTCAGAAGTCTAGTTAATGTAAATAAGTCACCGAGCTGAATCTGAACAATGACAGGTCATATATTTTCATCAAAATAAAACAGTGCAAATATTGATGAATTAAGTCATTAAGCATCGCTGCAGCTGCTGGTTTAAGCAGATAACATTTTTAAATACAGAAGAAAAGTTGAAAGAGTCCATATATCTAAAATATGTATATAATTATATGTAGTCAAAGAGATGCATTTATTTACTTGTTTAATTGGTTGCGGGTAAAATATAAGCCAAATGACCACGAAAGGGAAAATATGCAGCCTGCATCGCTAAAGTGACTGTGAGTCCGCTGGGAAATCATGTGGAATCAGTGATATCTTCAGATGGAACAGGAGCATTCTGGGAATATGGAATGGGGAGCAGACTTTGGTTTATGAGGGGGGGGGGGGCAACATGAATGCAAATGAGAGATCAGAGGAAGAAGACTAGTAATTGTGAAGCAAATTGTGTTCCTTCTGATCAGGTTTACAGCCGAAAGCCTGAGGAAGCTCCAGGGGAATCGGCAAAATCTATCAAAATACGATGCACTTTCTGTCCTTGTTAAAAAATGGAAATGTGTGAGGAACGTCATCTGCATTCCTCGATCTGACCCCAAGAGGTGCATCTTCATGCTGCCGTTTGAGGGAGTTAACTGCTACTTGCTACTTTAATTGAACATACAGTCTGACAAGTCGTTTGCCTTCTAATCCACCTTCAGATCTGAGTCCCTCTCCCCAAATCCAAATAAATGACTTTCTCCTGCTAATCCTTATTGGACCAGCACCGCTCCAGTGGCCTCGCCTTGTTTTGGCACCAATTTACAAACCATCCAGTTCAATGTAATGGTGTCAGAAATGGGAAACTGACAGGGATGTTGAGATGAGTTCAGCCTTCTTGGAACACATTAATTCAGGACCTGTCACTAAACCTGTTCTAATTGGACACTTACTGGGGATCAAGGGATGGCCTGGGGGAGTTCCATTTTCCCTCTATCTAATGGCTCCGAAGACATTTTTTCAATAAAAGATAGCTGTATCTTTTTTGGTAAAACTATTTTCAAATGCACCAGACCGGCTATTAACACCTTTTCAGCAAAAATGCTGTGATAAAATACTACATAATAGAAAACGCAGAAAACAACATCATGAGTTTTCTTTTAATGGGGATATCATCTCTTTTTAAGACACATTTAAACGTATGAAACTGCTACCCCACTGTCTCCTGAGCCAACATCCTCTTTCATCCATCCATCCATCCATCCATATATCCTACAGGGTTTAATTTCCATGGCTGGCAATGCATGACCAAGTCATGGTCTTCATCCCCCGTCTCACAGTTATGGATTTGGTCTGTATATAAATAGTGGGCCAATCTTTTTGCTGTCAGCCAGTGTTTTTACAAAAGCCCTATCGCAGTTTCAACACCTGCCGTTGCGTTGGCATCACAGTTAATTAGACTTCAGAAAAGTAGTGAAGGGATCAAGTTCCCTGGACTATAAAGATCTGAGAATGATGCTTCTAATTAAAAGGTTCCTTATGTCCATTATGAATTATTTATAGACTTGTGTCCCTACCCAGGAAACATTTGTCATACTCTAAAACTGTTTGTGCTTATAAACATTAAATTAATTAAAAATCCAGTTTAAAGGCCTGTTCATCTATAAAACAAACAAACAGACAGAAATAAGAAAACACTCACGGCCTGTTCTCAGAGAGACCCAGAAGAGATCTGTACTGCCAGAGACAGAGAGTATAGCGTATTGAGAGACTGTCTATTCACAGGTGTTCTTTGAAAATGAGATATTGAGACACTGAGAGATATTGATGAAACACCGTCCGTGTTTCTACGCCGCAAAGGTCCACCCTGTAGATTGTTTGATGTGCGTTTTTTTACATTTTCGAAGAGAACGGTTCGAGGAGGTGCAAAAACAGTCAACTGGACGATTGAATGTCGATGACAAATAGTTTCTGTACCAACTCAGAGAAAGATATTCATTTGAATATTTCACTGTAGTGATTGATTTTAAGTACATGTATTCAAGTTTTTTTTGAGCTTAAAAATGTATGTGGTGTTAAAATGTTTTCTACTATGTGGAGAATTCCACACTTACATTTTTTACATCTTTCCACACCATGACATAAGCTCACTAGAGAGGTAAGTTTAATATCTGAATTGGTGTCTAATGATGTGCTTTGGCCCTTCATTAAAAAAAAAAAAACATGAAATAAAACCGTGTTTTAATACAGATGCTACCTCAGCTGATTGAATACAAAAACAGGATATACAAAAGAACAGTGGGGATCTACAGAATTTTCAAGGTCTGGACCAAAAACGAGGCTGTTCACAAACCCTGTTTCAAGCAAAATTAAACCATAACCAGACTGTGAGTGAGTATGAGGTGGCATTGGTATTCACCAAACCTGTATGACAGACAACACAACATAACCCCAAATCCTTAGCAATGAGAGTATGAAAGTGCCTCAGTGTAATAAACCGATAACTCTGAACACACGTTTAGGGCTGTATGGCTTGATTGTTGAAATAACTGATTCTTCAGCACTTTCATGACTACCTTCATGTCCTACGTTTGACCTAGACTTTTAAATGTAGATGGTATCCGTTCCCAAAGGTTTACCCTCAGGACGAAACAGCAGATAACAGGTTTCGCCGCTGACTTACTTATGGAAACATCAATGCTCCCGCAAGGGAGTTTAGCTAGAATACCAACTACTCCCGCCCTTCCCGTCGACATGCGCGGTGATCCGAAGGAGTCCGAGCACGGGACCCAGGATCGAAGACCCAGAGACATTTGCACATCCAGGACGATCCCACACGGTAAGGTTCAAAAGAGACCGATATGTCGAATTCAGCAGTCGAGGCACAGCAAAGGATCATTCAAACAGGCCAGATGTCTCTCAGGCAGGGATGCACAGGGGCACAAAACACCGGGTGTGAGGTCTCAACAGACAAATGGACAGGCAGTGCAGAAAACAAGCATTTTGGTCTGAGAAAAGCTCTGCCTTAGGGACACATTGCAGCTAAATGCTGAGGAGTGACTCGTAACAAAAGGGCAACAATTATGATTTCTATTACTATTATTTAGTATTCATTTTTAGAGACATGGATGAAAGGAAATAACAGGACTTTTTAGATGAAAAATGCAGACGACGTGGCCTCCATTATTATTCATTTTCGGTTATTATTAACAATAATGCTACCCAAAATCCTTCCATAGGTGTACTGCTGCTCCTGCCTTTGGGGGCACAGTGACCCCGTCCCACGAACACTTACTATGGGCCATTTAGAGCACTAGGGACCTCAGCCTTGAAGGAGGGCAATTGTGCTACCAACCTCTGCCGGAAATATTAATGGACAAGATTTATATGACCGTTTCTTGACCCTCGTCTTGTTTGCTGCAGCTTTGATTTCAAGCACACAATTGGCCATTTAATCGTATAAAAAAATAGGGGACATTCGGAAACAAGAACACTGTTCTGCACGTGCGGATGCTTAAGCAATGGATATATGGTGGAAGGTAAAAGATAACAATGGAAATGGGAGGGTAGCATCATAAATTACCTTAATACATCAAAAAAAAAAACCTGAGGTAAATATGTCCAGTTGGTCACTGGAGAGAAAAGAGACCCTGGCTTGTATATTTTTATCCTTCTGGGATCCTGGTTGCAAGGACATACTTTGCAGAGAGGATAATGCTTCTTGAAGCAGTCCTCCTTGAAAATTTGAGGCTTTAATGTTGAGATCAGTGTTCTTATGGAGGTTCAGAGGCTTTGTAGGGCAGGACTAATGTCTGAGCATCATGTCATATTCCATTTAGGGGTGGTAGCCTACGACATAGAGAAGAAGACGAGCAGAGACGGAAAGTTCAGGTCCAGAAAGTAAATATCCAGACATAGATTTTATTATAACCGACCTGTGGAGTGACTCTGTGACTGTGACTCTTTATACTCAACTGGTTGATTGAAACAAAACCAAGGCCTGGATATTTACTTTCTGGACGTGAATTTTCCACCGTGGATGAACAAAGGAAGTTTTAATCAATCAGGGGAGCAAACCTCAGTCCTTTCTTGTTGCTTATAGCTGTGTCTATGTACCCATTTTCCATCTGATTTCTTCCCACTGGGAATAATTCGTTAGCTCAGGAGGGTACCGATCTTCCATTCATAGTTTGGCCGTACGTGTCTATTGATTTATCTTAGGAATAGATAAGGCCTTCTTTAGAAATGCCCACAGGATGTATGTGATACTCACTAGCTGTTTCTATGTTTTGTGTTTCATTTGATGGTTTTTTTCTCATCCATGGACATCCAACATGGCTTCTCACATTGACACGACACAGTCAGAAACTGCACGCTGACAATGAGTGAATGCGGATGAGAACCCCAAACGGAGGTGGAAATTTCAGAGGAAAGTAAAAATCCAGACCAAAATTTTAACTTCAACCAGTTGAGTACTCCATGACTGCGACTCTCGACTGGTTGGTTGAAACAAAATCTTGGTCTGGATATTGACTTTCTGGACTTAAGACTTCCAGCCCTGCAGTTGAGAGTGTTTCTTTACAGTATTTTATACAGCCAGAAGGTGCCACGTCCTCGATCAGGCACACACTTTAGTGCTTCTGAGATACTTCCATTCCCATGGTGACACGGCCCCGGGTCATTTTGAGAGGTGCAACATTGCTACCGCCTGACTACAGTAATCAGGTTACGACTCATGCCTATATTATTCAGGGATGTACGGTAACATCAATTGAATCTCAATTTAAAGTATATTTACGTTAAGTATGTTAATTCCATACACAAACGCTATTTTATTGTATTTCCAGTATACATCTTCTGAACAAACTGGGAATCTAACCACAGGTAGCTAAAGCTTGCCAGCTATGTACAGTAAAAGCTCACGGCTGAAAATGTCAAGACATAGTCATATCAGAACAGCTTTGTATCACGGGTCATTTCCCGGATCATTTCTTTTGCCTGCTGGAAAAGGCAAACAAGCAATCGGAGTTTGACATCTCATGTTGCTTGCCAGCCCCCCACCGTGTAATCTGCATTTCCAGCCCCCCTTCTATAACCCACATGCCTTCCTAATGCCGAATCCTTAAGTCTGGACCAAGTCTCTCTAGAAGAATCCGCTGTGCATCCTGACAAGCTTACCAGTGGACCAACTGCATTACCCTACTAGCATATTTTCCAGTAGGGATGGGTTGGTGTTACCTTGGTGAAGTGCTGGTTTGGATTATAGCCCCATTGAAAAATTTTGCTTTAACACCAAATAACTTCTGTCTGGACCCCACAACCTCTTGTTATCTCTCTCCGTACATCATCATAATTACCTTTTTGTAAAAATCTTGATTTTGTTTATTCTTTAGTTTCTACATTCTTCCCAGTTTGAGGAAGTCAGATTTGTAGAGTACATGTGCCCTTTCCATACTTATCATAAGCACAGAGCTCGCTGGGTCATTTAGGGCTCTCCTGATGGTCTCTCTGACGAATGTCCTGCTTGCCCAGCTGCTCGACTTTGAAAAGCTCTGAGCCGCTGAAAGCACATTCTCAGTGACACTACACGCTCACTACTTAATCGTTAATTTTACTGGGCTTCAATGGATATTCAAAGCTTTTGAAATATTTTCATAGCCATCCTCTGAGAGGTTTCCACGTTATCTTAGAGCTGTGATGAAAATCCTTCCGTCTTTAGCGTGGTACTTTCACTTCGAATCCATTGGGAAATTGCATGAACACGCTTTATTGCAGTCTGTTCCTCTTTACGCTCATTGCATGAATTCTGAAGGCAGTTGGCTGCACCTGAGACTATGTACAAGTCTAAGTGCTTATTCATATTTTAATTTGAATACACTTGGTTTTTCAGTCTATCTCTGCTACTTTTTCTCTTGAACTTATGGTAAAAAAAAAAACTACATAAGTTGGCTCCCTGACAGCTGTTATATATTATTTCCTTCACTTGTACGTCCTTTCAGACAAAATCTTCTACAGAATAAATGTAGGTAAACGTCATGTAAAGATCGTTTTATATTTTCTGTAGTCGCTGCTTAGTAAATGCAGAAATGTGGATCTGTGCACCACCCTACACCCAATAGAGTAGTTTATAATACATTTAAATTATGGGGGGAAAAAAAATAACACCTGCAGTACTGCATTTGGTAGGAAAGTTGTTTGTGTGGTATGTGTAGATCTTAAAGGTAGAGGTCATCCACAAGGTCATGAAATTCACCGTGCTACGCTCAGGGTCAGCTCCTGTTGCCCCACTCTGTGTCACTTCCCCGTTTGGCCAGCAGGCGTCACTGGCCATCCTGTCCCTCCTGTCAGTCTTTGTGTTTTCCCCTGCTCCCCGTCCGCTGCATTGCTCAACTTGTCGAACAAGTGGTTGTCTATGAACTCCTCTGTTGTGTGTTTAAATCCTGTCTCCTCTGTTTTTGTATTTTTTTCCCTACTGTTTTCATTTGCATGAGTTTTTCTAGTTCCCGTGTCTGATGATTTTTGTATTCAGTTTTGGTCTCTCGTTTTGTGCCTTTTGTTATGTTATGTTTTATTCCCAGTGTTAGATTCTGTTTTCCCTGTATCTTGGTTAGTTCGTACTGTCCCTGTTTAGTTCCTGTGAGTGAATTAGTTTCACCTGTGACCTGCTTTCCCAACCTCCTTGTTAGGCTTGTTACCCTTCTGTATTTAAGTCCCCGCCTCTGTTTAGTTCACAAGTGGTTTGTTGTGTTTGTTGAATGGTTGTGAAGTTTGCTGGATATTGCATACCTGCCTGTTTACCTGCTCTGTTTTTCTAATTAGTCTTTGTTTATCCCCATTTACTCTTGACCCCTCATGGTTCTTTGTTTTGTAATTCTTTCTTTCTTTTTGTTTTTTAGTTCAGTTAATACACCCCATTTGTCCCCCTCTTTCCCACCTGCCCGCACCATGCCTCACCACCCCAAATCCGCCCCCAGACCCTTGACCCTTAACAGCTTCATTACTATTATTGTGTCAGACGGACTGTAAGACTATTTACCTGCACATTTTCTGATTGGTTGAATTAGCTACCAGTTACCTGAGCAGATCATTATCTTTATACTGAGACACATTTTACCATAAATGCTTTTTATTTCCACTGAATAATTCATGATTCTTTTCCTGTCCAGATTAATACTTGATCCATATGCCTGCAAAGAAATGTAACAAGACTGAACACTATAAAAGAAGGAGAACGTGAGAGATTTTTTAATAGGGGCGTTTGAAAATAAAGACGTAGGAGATCAATGAGACAAACCTAAATAAAATCTGATGAGGATTGCTGTTTGTTTATTTTTACTGCTTTTGTTAATATCGATTTCAGTAATTTTCCCAGGGGCCAGTGCTGGAGTTCTGATGACCTACTCATGGAGAGTGATGAATGGACTTGTCATGGCTGTCTTCTGCAGAGCACCGTCGACGGAGTGTTCAGCATCATTTAAGCTTTGATACCGTTCATTTATGCCTTCTCCTTATTCAGCAGAACAGCTTGTCACCAGTACCTCGGTCTTCCTGCTTTCTGTTGTACAGAATAAGCAGCAGGACTAGCCTGGCGCTTCCTGTTTCCGGTGCATGTGGTTCTGCTGAAGAGAACATTTTTCTCGATGGCATCATCCATCAGACGCTACTGGAAACTCCTCAAATAATGACTTACTGGGCCCCCGCAGAGTGGAATTTTATTTGGGATTGTTTTCTATGCATTACTTCATTGCTGCGGTCATCACCATGGCAATTTCTAACAGAAAGTTTGATGAAAGTGCAATTTTTACCACAGACGTACTGTCCGTAACTTTTCTGTCTCTCTATATATTTTTTTTCAATCAAAATATTTTACCATGAAGACAGGTGAGTCTCGCCATGGACACGTTTGACTGTGCACAGACAGGTTGATATTTCCTGCACCATTGTTCTAGATTTTTCTGGCTTTTGGTTTTGTAAAATGAAAAAAAAAAAAAAAAACATACCATTTCAAGCTTATGACCATGAAAAACACATTGTCATACACAGATGGTCCCTGTTCATTTCATTAATTGACATGTAATAGATGAAGAAATTCTTGACCAATGCCCACAACTATTATAACAAAAACGCAAAGAATATTTATTTTATTACCTTGATTCATTTACTTGTGGAAAAAGTAATATAGCTGAGGAAAGTTATACACATTTCCTTTTATTTACTGAAAAACATTATGTACATTTGTGAACTTTTATATCAGCATTTGCTGATGAATACTGTATATTGTAAAATACTAAAAAACTTTATTGTGTCAAAGCATAAATAAATCGTGACTCAGTGCACTCAGGATACTCTCTGACTTATTTCCTGGAACACAGTATGTCGAAGTGCCGCGCATTTAACGGAAAATGGAAACAACAGTTGCAGTGTATGATGCCACAGTTGTATAATAGCCTGACTCTGCTGTCAGATTAGTACTTCAGAGCACAATAAGAGTTGCCAGATATAAGAGGGGCAATGTTTTATTTACCAGTGCCACGCTGCCTTCTAATTATCGCCGGGCCAAAACAGTTGAAGGCACTTTTTGAAAGGAAAAAAAAAACAGAAATTTTCCATTGTGTTGGAAATTTTCCATTGATCCCACACAATGCAGAATGTGCAGACCATCACTGGCCTGCAAATGCTACATGCATATTATGCGTTTTAAAAATGTCACTCTGATAGGTCCAACAAACATACTGTACAGTACTTACAAAGTCCTCCATGTCTACCTTTACTACTTCATTACCTTGTTTACTTTTCCCGAGACTTAATAAGGAATATTAGCTGATAAATAGCAGAATGGCAGGACAAGAAAATGAACAAATGAAAAAAAAATACATAAAGTCAATAAAAGTCAATAAGTGGTGATGAGGGAAATAAAGGTGCTTGTGATTGTGTGAAACAGAGACCCGGTACTGTGTATCAAGTGGAAAGCGACCACAGTGACCACATGATACTGGGCTGGGACGAGGCAAACTCATTGCTGTTTACTCAGGACTAAAGAAGTCCTGAATGGGGACAGACTATACAGTACAAACTGCTATTTCTGGGACCAAAGGAATCGACTCTCTTCAAGACAACAGAGCTGAGTGCATGATTCAGGTCACTGGGTAGTGGGGGGGGGGGGGGGGAATAAAAT
>JAODKE010000050.1:6235204-6252685 GCA_026779605.1 Mormyrus hasselquistii | reverse complement strand
AAGGGGAGCGGCTGAGGTGTGGTAATGACAGGGCCTGAGCAAGTGGGGAGATGGCGCTGTCTGTGTGTGGGCGTGTGTGTGTGTGTGGGGGGGGGGGGGGTCACTGTCCTTCACAGCCGCTTCAGTCCCTGTTCATCTCAGCACCTACTTCATAGTGTCTTGTCTATTTCCTCAGATGTATATTCCTTTGCTTTCTGTAGTAACCTGTTTACATCTGAACCCCCGAGTAATTCCCTCCAAATTCTCTGCATCACGTGACTGTGCTCATGATCTTTGCTGCCTTTTCCACAGAGGACATTTATAGTACTCAGTTTGGGCTCCATAAAGCTAAGACCCACAGCCTTTCTGAGCTTGGCCTTGCCTTCACATTTTCCAGGGTATAAATCTACATTCGTTCTTCCATTGCTTATAATCCATTCTACAAGAAGCTGTTGTACATAATCATCCTGTTTACGTCTTTCCTTTGGCTGATTAATTGGAATGTAACCAATTAAAACTGTAGCAGCCGATGTGTCTTATTATTATTCTATAGACTTTCTTCTCTAATTCTCATATTAACTCATAACTGACTAAAAACTGATTATTGATTGGATAGTGTATTGGCTCACCAGCCAGTGAATCAATTTGGAAAAACTCAGGAAAAAGGTTTAACTTAAGCTTTTCCTGATGAAAATATTTGTGTGCGTGTGTGTGTTGTACATTTAACAGGAACATATTTCATCGGGTTGCATCATCTTTTTATAATTACAATCTATGCAGCAGAGAACATGTCACACTTATTCTCAAAGAACACTTTGCTAATCTATATTCCTATGACATTTCATTAATACATAGACTGGTGTAGCCCAGTTATGCTGTCAATGCCTGCCTTATAATGTTGCTACAATGTTGCTGCCACCATCTTTTTTGCTCCAGGGCTGATGGTGGTTCTCCCTCTGGCTTTGTATAACCTGGAAGTGTGTTCCAGCGTCTGTATACAATGACCAGGAAGCTTTTCTAGTTTTTTTCTCCTATCCCTGGGTCCAAATCTCTTATTTACCATCTTATTATAGTCCCATTTCTGGGTTTCTTGTTGGGTTTCTGTGTTCTGATTACCTGCGGGGAACCTGGGGTGTTTCTCCATACCATTGACTCAAATATCGTACTAATGGTCTTGGCAAAATGGGTTTTACTAACTTGCCCCCCAAGAAAGAACACAATGAATCATGGGATTGATCTCATTTGGCAAGATGCAACTGATGCATCCTTGACATTCCAGGTAGGGATTTTTACTGTCCTCCATACTTCTGTTACTGAGTATTGTAACTGGCCCCCGGCAATGGAAGGTGATGCAGAATGGGTACATGAGAACACGTCAAGTACGAATATTATGGAACCCCCCCCCCCCTCCCATTCATCAGTAGATCTCACCTGGTCATTAAGTCACAACCCAATATTTATCAATTTTGATCTACATTTTTACCAAATGTATTTTGTTGCTAAAATATGGGTGAAATTATTCACCGATGTCCTCAGGATATGCTGAGCGTGGACAAAACAATGGAAACTCCATATGAAAAGTTCATATCTGAAGGAAGTAAATTACAATCAGACATGAGTTATATTAGGTTGAATGCCATGTACCGGTGTGTGTCATCTGTGAAAGAGGCCTGACAATCATACCCTGAAGTGTGAGTTTTCACAGTACACAGAGTCCCTAAGAGTGGTTGCCCGAATTGCATCTGTCGCAAAACCTGCAACATGATTCAAAGCATCAATGGAAAAACTCCCTGACCCACAGTTTTGATAAGGGTGGCCATTCTGTGGGACTTACTAGGTCCAACGATTGCCGCGATTGATCATATAAGAGCAAAAGAACATAAATACAAATGATTTTGCAGCACTTGCCAAACATGCAAACACTCTCCATCATGATGTTCCCATATTCTAAATTGAAGATACCCATACACCCACTGCTAAACAAATCCAAGGGTGGTCTTATGAAATAAAACACCCCCAAGACCTCCCTAGTCATGATGCCTAAACATCCAAGAGCTCAGGTATGATATAATAGCTTGTTTTGTGTGTCTGGGGTCCGAATAACCAGGTTAATCGGCTGCTGCTTGTGATGGAACGTGAAATTGTTAGATGGCTGACTAAGGGTGAAAAGCAGATTTACAGTGTCAGCCAGCTTAATAGGGGGAAGAAGGACCCAACAAAGGAACATCACAAAAGCTGCATAGTTTAACACATTTTTGAACAGTGATGGGAAAATCTACAACGGACAATGCAAAACATTTCTCCAGCTCCCTGAAAGAACTGGAAACATTCTGCCTTGACAAATTACCTGATGACTCAATACACAGAGTGAAGGACTCATATGAAGTCATTTCAAGATAGAGTGAGGTTGTTTTGAGTGCAAAAGGTGGCCTGATTCTTAACAGGACCTTGATACTGATATATTGTGAGGTCTTTATATTGTTTTATCCAACCCCTTTATATAAAGATTGATGTCTTGTCAATAATATGAGAAATGGAAAATGAAAGTATAAAACATTGAAAGAAAATATTATGCTGCTGGTGAACCTGAGAGGGTTCAAATCTGAGGCGAGTCAGCAGGATAATGTTGGTACAATCCGAATGTTACTTAGTATTAATCTGAGTGACTCCTCAGTGATGACTAATTAATTTACGAGAAGGGGATTAGTGGGTGACTTGAGCTGGAAAGTGAAAATGATGCGTGAAAATGGCTTGTTTATTTAGAAAAGAGTGAGGTGGAAAAAAAAAGTTGAGTTTTTTTTACGTTGCATTAAAGAAGCCCGACACGTAGAAAGAGCTACTCGACTCTGAGTTAAAAGCAATCTGTGTGGGAATGGCCTTCAGTGTGCCTGAGAGTCAGTGAGCTTGAACAAAGGGGAATCTACTCTGAGCCCAAGCCGTCATTTTCAAGTGCTTAAAATTTAATCACAAAATGAAATTTCTAGCGCATTCTACCTCCCTCCATAAATACTCTTACTGCCACAAAAAAACCAAAGTAAAACTTTAACTTGGCAAAACGTACAATTGTTTTTTCACACTAAAACAAAGACAATTTGCTTGACTTTATAAAAACACAGCTACTAACACTGATATGGCTTTCCTTTAATATTATTAAGCTCCAAAGTTCCTCTAGGGTAGTAAAAATGTGGTATTTGTAGCTTTTTATATTTTGTGCTGTTATCCAAATTATTGTTATCCAGAATGTCAATATATTTTATTTTTCACAGAAGGAAAAATTTTTCATTAGTTCCAAGTATTTTATCTTGTATTGACTTCAAAGAAGTAATTATGAATCAGGAAATGTGACTGAACAGTGTAACATGGAGAGACTGCAGTTTCTCTTTAATTAGCTCATTCTTTAATTAGTTAAAACCGGATATTTCAGGTTTGGCGCCCCATCCTGGGTTATTCCCTGCCATGTTCACGTTGCTTCCAGGAGAGACTCCAGACCTCTGTGATCCTGATCAGGATTGTGGGCGCAAAGAATGGCTGGATGGATATTTCAGCTGCTAACAATGTCAAAAAATAGAATGATTTTCTCGAATGAAAAGCAAGCCTAGGGCCACTGCAGCTATCAGCAAGGTGATAGAGATCTTCAAGATAATTTTGAAGGAGAGCAGGAGATGTGAGTGATCTTCTCACCAGGTAGAGATTGGCTAAATTCATTTATTCATTTTAAGGTACTGGTATCTCATAAACATTCACTGGCCGGTTAAGTTAATTATGCTCATTAATGCAAAAAGCCTGCTCCCCTCAGCAGCAAATCATGTGGCTGCAACTCGATACATGTGACATACAGTCAGGGGGATGCCGTCAACTTACGGCCTGGCTGAGCATCACGGCTAAGCTGTGCCATGATTGCCGGTGTCACACTCGATAGCTTCGGCGTTTCAGAAACGGCCACCTTCCTGGAATTATCACACAAGACAGCGTCCAGGGTTCACAGAGAAGAATGTGATGAGGAAAAAAAAAAACATCCAGTAAGTGGTAGTTCTGTGGCTGAAAACACCTCGTTAATGAGAAAGGTCATAGGAGAATAGCCAGACTTGTTAGAGCTAACAGGAGGGCCACAAGTGCGAAAATAACAGCGCAAGACAACAGCACTGAGCCAAACAGCTTCTCAGAACAAACACAACTCATCTACCGTTGACTTAGTTCTGGAGACAAATGAGTGCTAGCCAGTCGTCACTAGTTTTACCTAATAAATCCGCTAAAGAGCACATACACACCAATAATGTTCTCAGAATTGGGTCCAGCTTGGGGTAACTTATGGAGACAGTAAAAGTAGAGATTTCATTCAGAAAGAGAGAGACAAGAGAAGAAAAACACGAGATGGTTCCGCAGGGGTGAGATGTGCTTGATGGCCACAGCTAGTGAATCAGGAAGCAGAGCTCGGTTTGACCCCCTGGCAGTGCTGAGGGAGACTTATGAACATCTGGCAGGGTGCTTGAAGCTGGCATACTCAGCTGCCTCCAGCTGTGCAGCATTAGGGGTTGAGCTTTGTGACCGTGTGTAGACCAGCTGTCACGAGTGCTGGTCGTGCACAAACTGCAGCACCACGGACAGCAGCCAGAGCGCCACGTGTGCATGGGTACATGTAACAATAAGGACTTCATAAGTCATAGCATAAATAGCTCTCTGATATACTACAAGTAATAAATTATTCATCATATTAAATATTCGACCATTTATATTGGTTTGGAAGCTTCCTAATATCAGATTAATTGCTCAGTTCCTGAACACAGTGCACAGTCTTAGACAGAATGGCACTCTCCAAAACGCAAGACAGATTTCATACTTGTCTGTCCTTTACTCTCAGGTAGAGAGCCTCTGAGTACTTGGGGCTGACTAGACTTTACCCACCAGCTGGGTGAAAGGCTTGATTCTGTTCCACCATCCACCGTCGCCACTCGCCCTCCCTAGAGTGCTGACAGCCATACTCGATTCTCCTAATTGACTGGGCCATTTCACCAGTCTAGCTGGTTCCTCCAGTGTGAGGAATTGTTTGACTTAAGTCCGATTTTCCAAGCATCTCAGATCCCCAGTCTTTCCTGCCTGCTCATTTCTCTTCTCCTGGCTTAACGAGCGTGTCTTTCTCCTGTTGTCTTGCTCGAATCCCAGTTCCGGTAAGTGCATATGCATCGATTCTCCAATATCTGCACATATCCCAGCCTTACCCTTCACCTGCAGGTAGACCTACCAGCTTCTCCACCGCCACTCCTATGCTTGACACGGACTCTTACCTGGTTCCCTGTTTGCTCTGTTTTCAGGTCCCCCTGAAAACAAAGATCCCAAGACTGAGCGGATAGAACCAAAACTCAATGCTGAGCACCGAGGATTACCCAGAAAAAAAAAAACTGCTATTCACAAGCTGAGCACAGCTGATCATTGTCTGATCATTGACAGGTGGGCGTGGCCATGAGGAACAGCAACACCTGTGGCTGGGTACAATTGAACTGGACTCTATACACCATGTTTTTCTTTTGTTAGTTTTCTTCATATATCATGTGACACAGTTATAAATTGTGGGTGGGGGAGTGGGATGGTGACCATCCAAATAATTTTCATGTTTTAGCGGCATAATGTTAACCTTAGGAAATTAAAATCTGGAAATATAAAATCACAGCCGAGAAGAACGACGGGGGCTGGAAGTGAGCCGCTCAGCTGGGTCTCTGTCCATCACTGCGCTGCCTGCCCAGCAGCTGCTTGCTCGAATATAAAAACTCAGAGGGGGGGAAGCACCCCTATTTCCCTGTATTACAAGCTAAAAATATGAAACAAAGCAGAAGAAAAAGACGTAATTAATGGTTATGTAGTAATTTTGGTAAAAAGTATTTGTATGCGATTCAACAACTCATGTGACTTGCTGAAGTGACCCGACCTTTGCCTTTAAAATCAAAACTCAATTAACAGAAAATATGTCCCTGTTTTTTGTTTTAATTAGCTCTGTACTTTTTTTTTTTTTTACATAATTACAATGTATAATTATTACTTCGCAACGCCTCTGACTTCTTCAAGACGAATTAATTATGATTGTATTATAATGGCTTGACCTAAGAAAAGGCAAACATTTTGCCTACCTATATCCCGTGTGTATTGTTTGCTTACAATTATTATATATTTTAATAAAGATTTTAAAAATGTGGTTATGAGTCTCTCGTTTCAGCTTGTGCTTAGCCCAGTACTACCTGCTTTTCGTGATCCATTCTGTAATGGAGCAGACTTTCCGTGTTTCACAATAAATGAAAACCCTGAAATGATCTCGATCAGGAGCAGACACCGTCTAGACTCAGATCGACTGAAACGCACGCCGATTTCGCCGATGATATCTTCGCGCACGGTAATCGCTGGCGACGAGAGCAGCTGTATGTCGACAGCCGCGGAAGATAAGAGAAGCACCTCTTTTGGCAGGAGACGGACGATTATACAACCATTTCGTTCTGTCGCATAAAAGAGCGGAGTATTTGGCAGACACGCAGGGTCAGATCATTTGAACAATCATAAGCATTAATTAGGTCTTTTCTGGAGCGTCTGCAGAGAGGAGCACAATCAGCCTTGGACTTCCTCTCATATTTCCAGCAGACGACGGTACATAGCGGGCATTCACCCAGCCGTTGTGGTTCACTGCCCGTCCCTCATACATATTAAACAGCGATATCACCAACGAAGAAATGGTCAGATATTTCCTTCCATTATTTATTAGATTGATTTCCTCTCCCTCTGCACAAAAAACACCACGAAAGACAATGAACTGTCATTAGACAGCTGATGAAGAATAAATTACGTGGTCTGAGGAATATTCATGTGCTTATTGGTTTTGACATGTAAGGGTAATTTGCTGCTAATCCGTTATCTAAAAGCAATGAGTCCGTGCGTGTTTGCGTGAGTGTGTGTGTGTGTGTATGAGTGTGTGTGTGCCGGGGGAGGTTGTTTGCTTTCACCTGTTCAGGAAAATGAACTCCCTGACTGAAAGGCGAAAAGGGTCTGGCTGTCATCTCAGCTGGAAGTCTGATTGATCCCTTTAGGTTTAGATTGACAAATAAGCAGACAAGCAGGCCTACGGTTTAGTGGAGCAGGAGACCCTTTTAATTTCACCCGTGGTACACTCATTGTTCACTAGGTTTGTTTGTTACTGTACCACGGACATCTCCTTCTTAAAAAAAATATTAGAATCTTTCTGGTGCGATAATGGAAACGTAACATATATTCTCTTAGCGCTTTCTATTCACACCTAGATGCTCATAGCTAACAAATGTTCATATCATGGTCTGCCAAAGAATTTTAATATGTATATATGTATACCTCTGCCTGTACCACAGATGGTGGGTAGATGCTGGTTTGGCCCAATAAGTAGACTGACTACTGCCCCATAGACCTCCATACTTTAAAGCGAATAAGACTGGCAGAATGGAATTACCCACAATCCTGCACTATTTGTCGGAAAAAAACTAAAATGTGTTGCATCTGTTTTTGCTTTGTTACTTTATATGTAATTTCCGTACCCTGTGACCCTGAATGGGATGATTGGTTTGCAGTTTGTTAAAATATATCCTTCGGTAAAGCCTTGCTTACATCTCTGAAACCATACTTTGCAGTAATCCTAGACAGTTAAAGCCCTGAATAAAGACATTTGATACAATATGTGCGCCAACTGACGTTCAATCGCGGATGACAATTCGGAGCACTGCTTTTTTCCGATCTGCAGTAAACCTGCAGTTGCCAGATGGACAGGGGAGCCTGTTTTGCCGCCTCTTTCTAAATGTGACCACAGCTGCTGTTCCCGCTAATAAAAGTTACATTAAAAAAAAAAAAAAAAAAAAAAAAACCAAGCAAGATCCCCCAGGTTCCAATTACTTAAGGAACCATGTCACATCCCCGATGGGGGGAAATCCAGCCCAGCGATAAAACAACAAACGACAGTTTTCTCAATCGGGGAAAGTGCGAGATGGGACAGCGTAGGTGCTGCCATCGCAGCCTCCAGTTGGATTTTGGCCACGGTGGGGAAATCCGCCCCGCTGACGAGCAAAGAGAAAAGTGGAAAGACAGCTCTGAGAGGTGAGAAAAAAAAATAAAGCTGTGGTCCACGGCTAAAGAGACCGCATCCTTTAGAGAGGAACCAAAACCTTAACGAAAAGTGTTTTACCCTCGAAAGCTTGTGAATTTACAGTGGCATAGTTCTTATCCACATATGTGGCAAACTATGCAGACAGCATAGTAAAGATTGTGAATCTTATCATGTTATTATTGATGTATAAGAATATTTACAACGGAAGGAATTGTGGTTAGTTAAGGTATTTCACTGAAAGGTGCAGCTTCAGCTAGTAATCTTACGAGTCAAAATCCGTTGCCTTACCATTCCTGCTACCTGCTGTGCTAAAACGCAGCCGTAGCATCCAGTCTCAGGCCACTGCCATTGAGGTTGCAGGCAGGTCGATCAGATGCAGGAGATGGGGGTTAGGCTTGATGGAGATTCCACTGCCAGCGCCGTGCTCATTGTACCATGTAATATACTCTGATACACTGGTCCATTTTTCAGTCATGAAACTGGTTTGAAAGTGCATTGAGTTTGCCTTCCAGGCATTTAGAAGAAGGAGTATAATATTCTGGCAGCAGCATTTTCTGACAGGAAAACACACACGCGCGCACACACACACACAACAACAAAAAAAAAAGAACAAAATAAAGAAAAGCATAAACTCCATTTCTCAATTTTCACAGAGTTCTGGCTCTTTGAAACAATGATATAGATTTAAGCATCTTATTTATCACCGACGTGACTGGACATACATTTTATCGCAACACATTTTGCATGTGGAATTTCTCAGTCTGGTTGTTGTTGTTGGCAAGAACACATTTATGGAGGTCCGATCCAAGAATGACTGCTTGTCTTTCTGTAAATTAATTATGGTTTGCAATAATTGTATCTACATAAGTGCACATACACAGTATCAATTTTGTAAGAACTCCAGCAGTTGCTACCATTTATTTCTTATATATCTTATATATATATATATATATATAGACACACACACACACACATATAGAGAGGCACGGCACTGCTCCCTCACACCTCTGGGACCAGGCTTCCGTGTGTGTGGAGTTTGCATGTCCTCCCTGTGTCATCATGGCGCTCCTTCTGGGCACTCCAGTCCAAAACCATGCTGAGGTTAATTGGAGTTACCAAATTACCTGTAGGTATGTGTGAGTGAGCCTTGTGATTGGTTGGTGCCCCATCCTGGCTTGTTCCCTGCCTTGCGCCCATAGCCTCTAGGATACGCTCTATATCCCCGAGATGCTGCATAGAACCAGCAGGTACAGAAAATGGATGGGTACATTTGCCCCTCTGATTATGTTATTTTTATAGAGAGTATGCCTTTGTAGATAACACCGGTGTTCTAGTGTTTCTTATTTATCTGTGGCGTTATATTGTAGACCTGAACATTTTTCAGCGTAGCGGTGTCTTTGCCGCACGTCAGAGACAGGTCTTATGGGAAAAGAAATGGTTGAGTTGGCAAATGTCTCTAAATACCAGGTCACCTGAGAAAAGTGTGTGGAATTACACGTGCGTTTGGTTTTGTTCAAACACTTAGTTGCTGGTGGGCTACGTTGCTTGACTTAACAGGAGTTGATCAACTCAATCATTAATTAAAGCAGTAGTGTTATCTATCAGAAGCTCTGGTCGCATCGATCGTGCGGTCCAGATTAAACTGATAAAAACCAGAGCCCAGCAGATGAGTACCTTGCATTACATAAATTGTGCCCAGAGTCTAAGTTGGCTCTATTTCAAAAGATCGGCCGTCCTGTACCAGTCCATAAGAACTGAAAACAACAGTATTTTCTTGAGGAGTGGGCGGCGTTTGCATTACATCTGTCTTTCCATACATGGATTTTCCCTTTGTTGCACTCTGTACGTAATTCCGCCACCTGAAACAAAGCAAAGTGGCGCATCGGACAAAACTAGCTGTTCTTGGCTGTGTATTTTACATTTTCTATGCATTTGTTCATATATGGATCAAAATTAAAGTGACAATGAAAGATTGTCTGTTGATCTTCAAACTGCAGTCTCTGGTTCTGCTAGACGGGATGTTTAAATGGAATCTTGTCATCTGATTCAGTTTTGTTCCTTCTGCCTTAAGTAAACGGCTTAATGAATGTGAATGGTTTATGGGGCTGTGCTAATCAGGATTGATTGTACTCACTTCTCTTTCTTTCTCCACGATTATGCCTCCGCGACGTTTTTTGGGACGTTTTTAATCGACTTCTCCGCTCTCGGTAACCATCAGCTGCTTGATAGTTGCAGGTTAACCCATGGCGATGCACCTGTCGACTGGTTTATGGAATAAGTCAAAAGTCACTCCTCAGACATTGTTAATTACTGTGGGGAGCCGAACAGAAAACTACAGCAGAAATGGAAAACATATTGTATCTGTGTGTATGTGTGAGGGAGAGAAAAAGAATAATGAACTGCGATATATATATACAGTACAAACTAATACACAGATTTAATTATTTTTTTCCAGATAGTTGGCCTCCTTCCATTACACGCTTCTATAAGACAGCAAAGAAAATGCTTCTCTGACATTTCTATTAATAGTCATTCTTTAGTCATGTGTTTATTAACACTGAAAAATGCATTAATGCATAACTATTATAGCATGTTTTTCATTATACTTAGGATTAGAGCACCGGTTGGGAGATATTTATACACTGTCTGTTTCATTCATCTCTGTCTCTAATGCCTACATGTGTAAAATGCTTAGAATGGACTAACCTTTTTATTACATAAATCGATAGAAATGCCATGTAAAAATTAGCAGAGAAATTGCTCCATTAAGATTCCCCACTGAATCTTCACTGCTTTTTCAGTTGCTGGCCAATTAACACCAGAGAAAAGGGCTCTTTTCATGCTGCATTAGGACGCACCAAGGAATGCAAAACTTCAAAATCATCCGCAGCATGAAAATATTCGTGATGGGAATGTAAGGAAACATGGCTGCTACCCTCTACACGCTCCTCTGTGAAATCGGTGGCCTTGCCACTAGTTGAATGTTATACACACCACTGCCCATCCACTGGAAAGTGCAGTGAAGGTTATTTTCGCCACGAGTACGAGAACAGATACATTGGAATGTGTTTTAGTATACAGTAGAGGTGACAGGTAAGCTTTGAGTCCAAATGCAGGGTCAATTGTCCATTCAGCATCCCTGGGACATTTTTTTGGGATCAAGGGTTTCACTTAAGGGCCCAATGGAGATGTGGCCACTCCGTCGAGGACAGGATTCTGAATGGCGACCTTTAGAGCACAGACACAAACCCATGGAGCCACAAGCAGTATAAGTGCACTGGGACTTCCGAGAGTCTAATCCCCCAACTTTTTTTATAATGATGGGATTATGAGCAAGGTATTCAATTAGTGACTTCTCTGGATTCATAGATCCAGAAATTGGATAAATATAAGCGTTACCTGAAGAAAATATTTACAGTAATAATGTTCATAATAATAATAATAATAATAATAATGTGATTTAATGGTAACTGGTCACAAATAGAGAGGGCATTTCCGCCACGTGAGCATTTGGAGATGGATGACATTTCTGACTCTGACGATCAAGGAAAATTCACCCCTTGCTCATTGCACCCTACGCCCCCCCTTCCCCCCCCCCCCCACCACCGTAAGGATGAAACTCCGCTTGGGGTTTGGCCCGTTAGGCTGGCCTTGCTTTCTGGAGTTTTGCCACGAACTAGCAGCTTTCCTGCTTAAGCAAAACGGGAGGATTTCCTGACACGGTCAGTCTGGTAGCAGGATACATTAAACGCAAAGAGCTGTAATGTGAATCTAATGGAGGATATTTGCTTGTGAAGGTTGAAATGGGATTTAACTTGGGCCCTCAGCAGGAGCTGAGGATTAGACTCTTGGTGGTCCCAGTGCACTTGTACTACTTGTAACTAAATATTCAAATTATTGCCCTGATTTTCAAAACCCACAGTCCACAGGTCTCGCATAATTATCTCTTTTTTTAATCAAGACTGAAATAACACGTACCACAATGGAATTCTGAGCCTTCCAATACTAAATGTAGATGCTTTTCATTTTAAACATAAAAATCTGTGAAGCTCCAAATGTTTGCTATTAAAGCTAATATATAAAAATGGACAGATACTGAGCCTGTCTGTATATTTACAACATAGCCCCAATGTCAAAGATACAACAGGGAGAGGCTGGGATGACGGGGTTCCACCCACTATGGAAAAGGGTTTCGGACCCCGCACTCAGTCTGCGGCCCTCATTCTCACAGCAGCTAATCCTCTGTGCCCACTGATTGTGAGGCATAATCAGAAGCATATTGGCTGCACTAATGAACCAATGTCCCCCACAGAATAACTAGTCACATGCAGCCTACCTATTCTCCATCCATCTAACCCTAACCCTAAACCTAACCCTAACCTTGGTGATATGGAATGGAGCCCAGGAGCCGCAGAACTCATAAACAGATAGATTGAGGGCAAGAAAATAATCAGTTGTACAACACTCTCGCACACACAAATCTACAATATACATGTATTGCAAGACTTCCAAGCTTCACCTGCAAGTGTCACCAGTAGTAGAAGAGTTCAAGGTTGCTAAGGCAAGACCGGTAAGCACACTGGCACTGTAGGAAGATGTGAAAGTCAGATATGCCAATATGACCATCAGGTGCGGCAGGAAGTGGAAGCCACAAGCTACAGTGAGAGAAGCCGAGGCGTACTGGAAGCACCAGGAGATTATTGGGGTGGCCTGCCAAGGTCGGCTGGGTCTTGGTAACTACAGTGCCAAGAGGTGGAGAAGGACCAATGCCAGAGGCAGAAGAGATCTCATAGTGCAGAGGGTCCAGGAGACAGCAGAAGAAGAACACCGTGTGAAAGCAGCAGGTCTTGCGTGCTAAGGACAGTGGATGCGGTGGAACAATGCACTGGAGTGATCAATGTTCTGGAAGAAAGTTTGGGGTACTGACCAGGGCAAGCTGTCTTTTCTCCTGCGGGCAGTGGCTGACCTCTTACCAACTCCTAACAATCTTAAGATCTGGGACAAAGAAGAAGATCCATCCTCCAAGCAGTGCGGGGCATTGTTTTGCACCTTGAACCACATCTTGACAGAATGTCCCAAAGCACTTGGAGAGGGCCGATATAGGTGGAGATACAATAAGGTCCTTACGGTGATTGCCAAGTGGACAGAGTGTCAGAGGGGCAAGGCCAATAAACATCAGGCTTCACCACCCAAAGGTGTCAAGTTTTGCAGGGAAGTACAGTTGGCAAGAATGGGAGATGCAGGTGGACCTGCAAAAGAAACCCGTCTTCCCGGAAGAGGTAGCTGTAACATCACTCAGGCCAGGCATGATCCTGGAATCCAGGAGTAAGACCATCCTGATGGCTGAACTTACTATACCATGGGAGTATAGGCTCACTGTCTCTCACCAGCTGAAAAAAGCCAAGTACCAACACGTGGTTGACGAGGCTCTTGCCAACGTAGTTCTATTTCCTATAGAAGTTAGCTGCTGTGGTTTCCCAAAAGTATCAGTATGACACTTTCTACAGAGGATTGGCATGGAACCCAAACAAATAAAGAAGGCTATTGGGGAGCATGGCAGCAGAGACCACCTCAAGATGGCTATGGCTGATGAGGGACCACAAGTGGAGCCCTTCAAATAAGTAACAGTCGCTAAACTGTTGCCTCACCATCCTAAGGTGTTCTGGAGTAAAAGGGGCAAAACAATAAGGAAGGATGGCTTCCAGCTGACGACCCCGTAACTGGTTCTCAAGGATCCTCAGACCGTCTTGCCACCAAGGAGTCCCAAGAGAGGGGAGGACTTTGCTACACCTCAAGTGGCTCTTGCAGATTTCTGCTCGTAGCAATGCATCTTTGATGTTTAATTCACCTAACATTTACATTTTCCTGGACAAGCTTTCACAGTTACATGGTCCCAGTCCCTGATGTCATTTTCTATTCCCGCTGCTCCCAGACACTCCACCCCTCCAGCTAACTTTTACTCTCCCTTCTTGTAAGATGAACCTGTAAGTCACTCTCGCTCCTGTTCACTCAGCACCCCCTTGTCTGCACAGAGAAACTTCCCTGCTGGCAATCTCTTCTCCTCCTTCACCTCCTGAACAGCTGATGTCTGCAGATTCCCCCCATACCTGACGACTTTTCCTCAGGACGGCCCGTCACCCAGTTGCTCTTTTCCAATTAGGTCCACTGACAAAGTATTTCCTTTCTCTTATGGGATTAATAAAGTAGCTACCTGCCTACTACCTAGCAAACAAACCCACCTAATTCACTCTCACGCCACAGGCAAGACAGTAAGGCAGGCTAATCTAAGTGACAGAGACATTCTAATCTATTTTAACTTTACCAGTCATAACTGGATTGACTTATTGACTTGATGGCGTTACAGGTGGCAAGTAAAAATAAAACTGTTGCAAATTTGTGATGGGCTCATTGACACAAGCAGCAGACATGTTACACTCATATTTTAGTTTTGACTTGTGTCTGTTGGGTGACATAGCCACTACAGTGGGAGAGGCAAACTCAACCACATGGGGGGGAAATTCACCTCCAACTGACAGGTTCACTCAGTGTGTGGGAGGCAGGTGTTATTCTTTATAAGGACAAGAGGACAAGACAGGTATGGAACCAGTACGAGGAATCTCAACAGGTGAAAATAGTATAAATTATGACAAAGGTGAAAAAACCGAAACTGAAATTCATTTTGGGTTGAGTGACTAGCATGAGGATTATGGTCCAGGTTTATGGGAGTAAAATACTGCAAAATAAACCATTTATAGGTACAAAGGGATGATTGCAGTTGAACTAAATTGCTTCCAGTTTTAGCAGTCAAATCACTCTCTCTCGAAGACAGACAGTGACCCCCCTCCCACCACAAAAACCCTTAGGTTTCCAGCATTTGGATAATATAACAAGTAAAACTGGAAAATTCAGTATTTCAAGCTGCTATATGTATTCCTTGGTTTATTTAATATGGTTTATTTTTTTATTTGTGGTTATATAGTGCAGTCGTTTACACATGGTCATTTGCTTTTAAGTAATTGCTTTCTTGGAAGTCATTTTTGTGTTTTTCCCGTCGTGCTTCTAGACAATTTCAGGACCCACCCACCCCCCAAGGCAACACTGGCCTGTTTAATTCCATGCCCACTTTTCCGTGCTGTTCATATTGCTGTTTATCTTAAGGTGAGGGATTTAAGACGTGGGCGAGAGGTCAGATGCAGACGGTGAGCGAACTCACCAAGCGGTGAAAACGATTAAGCAGGGAAAAACAAATGGAACAGCATGGGTTTTCGGTGCAGCTGAGAAGGAGGTAGGGCAGCAGGGCAGATGGTGGTTAGAACGAGGGCTTGTAACCTGAATATAGCAGAATGTTTAGGGCGATGCTTTGGTGCTCTCCTTGTGTGAGATACTTAACCTTTTAAATATTCAGGGGTTTCTTTTGGTAGTTTTGGATAATCCCCCAACAAAGTAATTAAATAATAAAGAAACAATTATTATTATTATTATTATTATTATTAATAATAATAATATTATTATTATACATAGCTATGCATGACTGCTCCATTTCCCCACTCCTACCTCTGTTCTGCGGATTTGATCGATGGCTGAACTAATTGAGGATATTAACTGATTACAGAGGCATATTAATTCAATTAGCTTTCCTATGACAAACTATTAATTCTATTACCAAGGACTGAACCCAGCTGAATTAAATTTTGTCAATATTTCAATTATCTCTTGGCAAGTAAGACATGATGGTCAGAGGGAAGCAGGAGGCTGCAACTTTATTATGGGCGCAGATCACTGATGCATCTTGGGGCGGAACTAACAGCGAACTGCACAGTTACTCAGCATAATTATCCAAATGCAAACGGTTTCATTTTCTTCTGAGTTTTGATGCCGTTTTGTGAATCAGGGCACTTCTTTCTAAAAAAAAGGAACACTTACTTTGAAGCTGTCATCTATATAATCCATCACAGATACAATCCATCACAGATACCTTCATAGTGCATTATAATGGTCGGCATAAGAATTAATAAAGCATTACAGCAACTTCTACTGAAAGTCTTAAGGCATCATTGTATTGTTTATAATACTTCATAAGCTCTGACGAAACTGTCTATAACACACTATAGACAGAATGCTTTGTGCTGCATTATGAAGGTATCTATAGAGCATTATAGATGGTATCTTCATGTTTATAATGCTTTATGAATGCATTATTATGTGTTATGAATGTGCTCATAGACTCTTATAGACATGACATTCATAAATGTTTTATCAAATGAAATAATGGATTAAACTTAAAATATTCTCCCTCTTTATCATAATTTTCTATTTTATGCAGAAGTGCTTTTGAATTTGGATTCATAATGTATGGACACTTTTACATCGTGGTGAAGCACATACAGTAAGAAGCAGATGCCAGATTCCTTTCAGTTTCTAACCACATGAAACATGCTTCACTTTCTCTGTATCCAGACCCCACCGATGACTTCCGTGTGTTTATGCATTTTATTTGCTTGCCAAGCAGTATTTCCATGGCAACCGGCCTTTGAAACGACATTGTTTGATTATGTTCTCGGTGAAGCACAATGGATTTTTACTTTGGGTTGGGTGAACATCGCTCTTGCACTCCGTGTCTGACAAATCACTGCAAGATTTTATCGCTTTAGGGTGGAGTTAACTCTGTTTGAGGGTCTAAAGCCAGCAGCCTATGAGCTGTTTGAACCTGCTCTAGTTCATGTAGCCTAAACTGGAAGTCTAGCATCCTCAAGAATACTAAAGTTAAGCCATAAACTACACGGCTTTGCCACAGGAAACAAAAAAACAAGCTATATAGCCAAGACGTATGGGCACATATAGGAACATACTATATACATATGTGGGTATTTTTGGACAGTAATATTATTTTTTTGGAAGAACTTATCTGATGAAAATCTATGATCAACTGGATTCCTATCCCTATTCCAAGAAAAGAGTCTTTCCTTTCACTGTACCAGCTGCAGCAGGCACATTCTTTGTGTCTAAGTCTAATCTGCAGTACTCTGTAAACTTTACTCCAAAGCCAAAAAGTTGCCATTGTATTAACTCTTCCACAGCCTAAAGACTAATTGTTTCATTTCGATACATTTAAACATTCAACCCCCTTATGTTTAGTGCTCCATTTTTAATGGATCCTACTTGGAACAAACTGGTAGCTTTATAGAGACCTTGGTAACGACCCAGAATCTTGCCAGTCACATTAACATTGGCTGACAGAGAGGAATCTATTTTCTATTTTCTCTTGTTCTGACACTCACGTCTCATCAGGTGGATGACAGAGGAGGCTATTTTCAGTCTCTGTTATGTCAGGGCTGTGGTTACCTGTTGCTGCTACTCTACTGATTTGCATGACCTAGGCACAACGGAGGGCGGGCGTG
>JAODKE010000050.1:6195378-6228146 GCA_026779605.1 Mormyrus hasselquistii | reverse complement strand
GAGTGCTGGATAATTACTTCCGGTACAGTCTCTGAAAAGAATGATCAAGTTGGTTATGACTGCTGAGAGAGGAAGATGACGGGAATCAGAACAAATGTGCTTTAATTATTAACAGCTTTACTCATTCTGGACAGCATTTACCTGCCGCTGTGATGTTTCGAGGTGGATATGAACGGTGGCCGCTTTTATTTTTGACATTTTTCTTGAGTTCCAGACTCATACGATAAAAAGACAAGCACGCGATCGTTACAGCTGCAGTGGAAGTGCGACCTGAGAAGGAGGCGTGTCTTCCCAAAGGGTCCCCGGCTTTTCCTCTCCTTCGCCGAACGGGCCGAGGCCCACTTCTCCATGCCGTGTCAACAGGAGACATCGTATACCTCATCTTCAGTGTGATCTTTACAATGGCAGGAGAGCATGTCGTTTTATGGTGTATTTATTTGCTTATATCACAAGATCATGTGTCAAAGAAAAAAAAAATCGTATTATATGACTTTTTCGCTTCGCAACAAAAATTCAATAGTGATAGAAAATGCCATACATGTCATGGCTGAGGAAGACCAACCTACAGTAACATTAAAACAGGAAGTGATTTTCCAGAGGCTTTGTGAAATCTCAGCGCCCCTCCACAGAGCATTACACTATTTGTCAACAGTCTGCGCTGATTAATTACGTATATTGCATTTTGGGACATACAGTATCAGGGCCTTACCACGAGTAAAAACAGCGGAAGGAGATTAAAGTATTAAGAGCAACTGGAAACAATTATCTTATATAGCTAGTCTTATTTTGTTAGTTATTAGATGTTTAAACAAAATACAGTTATTCATTTACCAGGCCTACGACATAGACAGCTTGGCTTCTAAAATACAAACCCATATATTTTTTATCATACGTTTTGTTGCTAGTTCACCCAGACATTGTGTGTTTGGATTGAAATAAACCGTCTAAGTAGAACTTTCACAAATGGGAATGAATGATTTGTTAAAATCATGATCATGTTAAAAGATGACACGCATACTCCAGAAGCCAATAATTATCTCATATCTGGATAATGGCACAAAGAAAAATGGTGAAGAAGCATGGTCATTCTTGACTTCCATAGTCTGTATGTGCGGGAGGTTCGAGTGGAGTCTTCAGTGGAGTGAAGCTGAAGAGCGGGTGACCAGAAGGAGGACCTTCAACAGCACTGTGGACAGAGGGATGGGAAACTGGACTGTCTGGATGAAATCTCAGTCTGCTGGGGTCCTGTCGGACTCTCCAGCAAACTATGACCCTGACAGGTACTGTGAAGGAGATGACCAACAGCTAGGCTGAAACTTTAACCCTGTTTCATACTTCATGCGGTGATATAATTTTCATCACGGGGGCTGGCTATGGATATCACACAGGGAGGCCGCGTGTCACTCGAAACTGTAATGATGAGGACAGTCCAACAGTCGCGCATTGGCCAGGGGAATGAAACAAGAGAGTGAGGAACAAGACAGCACCAAAGATTGCATGTAAACACATTTTCTATCCTCTCAAATTAGACTGAAATAAACATGGCAGTGGATCTGAAGAAAGACTGACTGAGGAATTCAGAAATGCTGGTATTGATATGACTCCTCACTACGGAATTATGAAGACTCCCTGCATAGCTGCTAATTACAATAAAATGCATTTTGTAAGTACAGCACCACGCACCTGTCTATGTCCTTGCGTAAGTGTTACTGTAGCTTAGATTCTTTATTTAGCTTTTATATATTTTAGTTTTGGTGATTTTATTTTTCGGGACAGAGGGAAAGTTGTAGAACTTCACTAGTTACTACAAAATGTGGCGATATAATGCCGTTGACTATTTATGTGTTTTGCATAAAAGATCGCACGAAGTCAAATCATAACTTCAGCTAAATAATATTTTTAAATGGTAAAGGAAAGTATTTATATGTATATATTTTAATTTATAGCTTTTGTGTAGTCGTAGTTTTATTGATATCTTATTTCAGCTTATGAAAATGTTTTTGCTAAAGATATCCCTGTCTGTACTGTACTGTAAGTACACAATGCATGGTTAGTTTTAGTAAAATCTATATTTTAATGCTGCATAAACATGATTTAAGAGCAGATTTGCTTTATAGTGCTACCGCGGGCCTGGTGTCAAAGTATGGGGAGGCCTGGCATGTTGTCACAAGAAGTATGGGCATTCAGGATCGCAGATGGTCTGGCACTATGGCACGCGCACCATGACACGGCTGTATTTGCACAAAGTATGAACCAGGCTTTAGTCTGCTGGGCTCCACCGTAAACCATGAACCTGAAGGGTACTGTGAAGGAGTCAGCCAACAGCTAGGCCGAAATCTCAGTATGCCGGGCTCCTGCTGGACTTCACAGCAAACCATGACCCAGACGGGTACTGTGAAGGAGTCAGCCAACAGCTAGGCCGAAATCTCAGCCTGCCGGGCTCCTGCTGAACTTCAGTACAAACCATGACCCTGATAGCAACTGTGAAGGAGTCAGCCAGCAGCTAGGCCGAAATCTCAGCCTGCCGGGCTCCTAGTGAACCCTAAACCCAATGTCCTTTGCAAAAAAAGACAGTGAGGCCTGTACAAATTTCTCTAAAGGTGTTTCTATTACAGTAAAAAAAAAAAAAAATTAAAAAATTAAGATTAGCTTGACTGGATCAAAGGAAAACAAGATATTAAGTTCTGTTGATCATTAATTTGGGTCTTTAAACGGATGTTCATTTTTAAATTGGGACCTCGCTGACTTCCAGAACTGGGAGGTGACTAATTTAACAAAATGGAAAATTCTGGAAAGCAGGTCAGGGTGACTTCATGGTCTCACTACGTAATGACAGTATCCTCTCTGCTACAGCATTCAATGCTTTGCTTCAGTTACCATGAAAATATGACAGTAAGCAACCCTGGGGCTTACAAACATAATTTGTTTCCTGGTTTAAAGGTATGATTTCTTATAGGGGAGATTGGTGATTACTGCATGGGAAATTGTGGCAACGTGGAATATTAACGTCAGACGGCCATCTTCTTTCTAATTAATTTGCAGTGGATCTAAAGCTATTTAAAGTATGACACCTCTGAAAATGTTCTCAGCAGGTGCCGACCCGCTTTCCTTTTCATGTCTTCATGTAGCAATTAAACTGCTTAATGTCATTTTATGTCTTCAGGCTGAAGAACAGACCTGGAACCTGTTAACTCCCCTCAAGCTTATTTTAGCCAACATATTGCAGCAGTTGGTTGTCATTTTCTCATGCAGTTGTTTTCCAGAATGTTTGTGGTATCACTTTACTACAGGGTCACAAATACTTATTAGTAACTCAGTTACTACTCAAGTACAAATCATGAACAAATATAGTCGGTACTTCAGAGAAAAGATATGTCACAATTCAGCATGATGAACAAACATGAGATCAGTATTTCACTCGCGTTCATTACCTGTTCTTTCAATAATTCTGTAAAATACTTTACAGAATTAACTCATGTGGTAACAAATATAGTAATTGCCTAAGAAAAAATGTGTCATGATTCATTAATGATAAATGAACATGAAATCAGTTTGTAACTAAGACTTAGTTTGTGGTTAATTAATATAATAATAGCATAATATTACATAATTTATTCCCCCTCAAGTAAAAGGCTACCCATTCTGTGTGAAACTGCTTTTTCAAGTTTAGAGAATTATTACATAACCAGGCAATGAAATAAGCAAATACAAAAAAGTGGCCCTATTTGGATTGGAAGATTAAAGCAAGAGATTCAAGTGTCCTTCTGGACATTTTTGTTTAATTTAATTAGTCTCTCAGAAGCGCTATTGTCCAGGCTGTAAATGCTTATACGGAACGGCGTGTCGATGGTGCTCTGCAAAGGTTACTGCCATAGGACGTGTGTGTGCTTGACCTCAGCAAAGGCATATATAAGAATGCAAATAACTCACAGAGCTCTCCTGACTTTTCTAAAAAAAGACTTGCCCTTTGTGGTAACTGATGACACGTCTCCAGAGAATAATTAATTAGGGCACAGTCAGGGTCTATCAGCAGCTGAAGACAGGTTCAATCTGTATGCAGGAATCATGCCCAAGTGATCGCTAGCTGGCAATTCGCATGCCCACGCAGAGTAAGTCACCGTGGTAATCAAGGGGAGGAACTGTGGAGTACAAACACCGCCTTAAATGTGACAGTATACACTAAATTTCTGTAATACAGATTCCTCTGGATTTGTAGGAATTTGACTGGTAATTCATCTATTCACCCAGAGCCGTCGTTAGGGCTGTGAAGCCGTTGTGGCTACACTGGGGCCCTGCCTTCTAGGGGCCCTGATATCAAGGGGGCCCTGCCTTTTAGGGGGCCCTGCAGAGGGGCACCATGCGGCCAGGCATGAACACAGTACCGATACAAAGGATCACAGTACGCGGCGGGGCATCGAGAGCGACATGACTATGGAGAATTTGCATAAAGCAAATTTCAGTGACTTAAAAAAGGTTGCTTTGTGTTTTTTATATGTTAATTTGGCCAATATTTTTTATTTTTCAGAACCTGATATCTTGACCTTTATAATGCGTCGAGATACAAAACGTTTAATTTGTTGAGATTTGAAAATTGGTTTGCACAATTTTCTGAAATGAACAATTTCGTTCACAAATCAGGCATAACTATTGGTAGCAGCTAATGTTCATTACAGTCATTCATAATGGTTTGGGGACATTTTGGTTCCTGAATTAATTTCGCCTGCATCGGACAGAGAGTAGTTGATAAGACCAAGACTTGAGCTCAGATGTGTGCTGGGTGACACAACCAGAGCATGTGCATGTTAGTGTTCCTATGGCATTTACGGTGCTTTGGCAGAGAATTCAGACTGGGCTTAAAAATAACTATATGCAACAGGGGTGTTTATTGCTAGAGATATGCAGCCGTAATCGACGAACATGTTATTTAGTTCATTATACAAACACACACAGGACTGTAATAACATCTTTGTGGGGACTATCTATTCATTTCTATGGGGGAAACTGTAATCGCAACATCATGACCTTAACCCCCACCCAGCCCTGACCTTAACCATAAGTAACCAAACACAATATGAGACTTTTGACATTCTTAGTTTTTTTATTGCATTCGCAGATCTTTGTGGTGACCTGAAAAATGGTCCCCACAACGTCAAAACAACAGGTTTTTGTTACATTCTGAGGGACATTTGATGTGTGTGAACCAAAAACCAAGGCTAGTACCAAATCATGACTTTTGCGTACCGTTTCATCCCTACTAAATTTATACTGGAAATACTCTTACGCTAAATCCAATCTTGGACATGTGATCACATACTGTAGCCTGGGCTAACGTGACCTGCATGGTCGCACTACCGGTAGTCTGTAAAGGTCACACTGTAGACTGCCAGCAATCAGTCAGGTATTATTCCTCATTATAGTTGATGTTGACCTCAGCTGAGGCCCGAATAAGCTGGTAAGCCAATAAGCCCCACCCCTTCTCAGATAGGCCTGTGTTCATCCACCTTCCAGAGCTGCATTTTTGGCACAGGGTCCTGGTGATTCTGGCAGCTATCCCACAAAGCACTGGGAATGGGGGCGTGTTGTCGATAGGGTGTCCACACACACACACTAACGGCAATTTAGCTGCACTATGCTGCACATCTGCGGAATACGTTAGGCAGCTAGAGTGCCTAGAAAATAAAATAATAATAAAATAAAAGTACAGGAATGCAGGATGAATTATCTGGAAGTGAATTCCATAATTGTAAGTGACTGTTCACACACTTTAATACTAAACATGAAGCCAACTTCATTTCAAGCCAAATGTTTCATAGCACAAATAATAGCTTCATTTTTCAAAACTGAAATTAGATATTGGACATATGTGATGCTATCAGGCCATTTCTTTGTGAATACCAGTTCCCTGGCCAGGCCTGACGCTACATTCCTAAATCCAATACTCACTGTAATAAATGAAGGATGTAAATGAAGGACCATCAATGGCTATCAGATCCATCTGCCACGGGTCAGGAAAATGACTTTATCACGCCCCTGGAAGAGTGAATACAATGTCTTATCACAAAAACCAAACAAATGATCTGCTAATCGCATTAGATCTAGCTGCCTTCAGATTTTATCTTGTTAATGTGTACCTGCAGCTTTCCCGTTAAACACTTTTAATTGCACCCCCAAAACAAGCAGTGTTTGATAAGTCACAAACTCTTCCTCAAAAGGAAGATTCTGCACTCCAATTCATTGGCTATTTTATCTTAAAGTCAAACGGCTACGTGATAATGAGGAGACTATAGTGTTAAAGATACAGCCTCCTCTGGGAAAACAGGCATGCAGCATTTTCTACAGTGGCTTCCTTATCTCTCCTCGGGAAATGGACGGGATAAAACCCTATAGGCCTTAAAGCATTAAAGCCAGGATGTGAAACCCTTGAAGATAATGTGTCTTGCTTTTGCTTTCTCACGTCGCTGTTGATGTGTTGCGTAAACCCCTACTAGACTCCAAAATGATTTAAACATGGCAAAAGTCATGAAACTGTTAAAGGAAATCTAACTTGGACACCCCCTGGGATTCCCTACTGATTGCCTGCAAAACATTTTGTCCTTCTCCAGTTGTTTAGTTTTAAATTATTTCTTTGTTTATTTCTTCCTCTGTTTACAATGAGCAGAGAAGACAGTGTATGATTAGTCAGTAGCCGGACACCTTTCCTCTTCGGCACACTGAAGTCAGTTTCTCCAGATGGTTGCATAGCAAATTTAGAGATGATGGACCGGCTGATCTGTGAGTCAGAGTTGGATTCTGTGTTAAATAATAATAATAACAATAATAACATCAGCCAAGCAGATGCACACAAGCTATTTTATCTTTTGCTAGCTTTTTGGGGACTTCCAATTCACTGCATTTTTTTTTTTTTTTTAAATGTGATTAATTGAATCTAGAACACTGAACCTGCCCCTCCGCTCACTTGCGCGCATTTTACAGCTCAGCCGAAGTCATCAGTCATCACGGCATCTATTAAGCAGGCCTTTTTTCACACGCGAAGCCGAACAGGCGAGAGAGATAGGGAGCATGAGCGAGAGCGAGTTGCACGCATATGAATGTTGATTACTCACTTGGGGAGACTGAGAAATCGGCGGTTTGGTGTTATGGAAGAAGGCCAGCTCATCAGCTTGTATCAGCAGTGGACTCACCAGACTGCCATTATTAAAGATCTCGGGTCTTTTGTCACACTCGGCAGTGATGAAGCGGGATGCCTTCCGTCTCCCGTGTGCTTGGCACAGAGCGTTCGGACTATCGCTTCAAAACCGCGGTTGGTGTGAAATTACAAAGCCAGACCGGCTCTGCCAGCTCACCATTTCATACACATGGTCCATAGGTTCAGTGAAGCCATTTAGTTAAGTCTACATCTACGCTAAATACGAACATTTGATCAGTACCTCAGTACTATATTTCCTGCCTGACTGCTGTCAACACATAAATATTCGACTAACTTTGCAGCTCCCTGAGGCACATATGATGTCTTTTGCAATGCAGAATTACTTTGAATTCCTAGCACATTATAGCCAGTAAAATGCATAACCATTAATTATCTTTGTTCGTTTTCTAAGTCTCATTTGTAACTTAGTGCTTCCATTTTATTTCTGTTTGGTCCTAATGGAATTAACAATAGGATTTAGCTATGAAGTTTCATTGGATATTTTGTACCAAGCTTGACTAATTCATGCTGTTTTATTCAATTCAATTGTACAATGCTGTTTATTCTGGACCTGTGCCTTAAGGCCACGTAGACCGTCACAGGAATATGATCACGGAAATGTTTTTATTGCTGGAATTCTGGTGAAATTCCCAGACTGCCCCGCTCTCCACGCTTTGAATACCTCAGAGCTCCTGAATCAATGAGAAGGAGGGTGCCCCGAAGCCCATCAAAGAGCCCACATTTTGGTTTAGGGGGCAGCATATGGATCAGAATGTCACTGGTTCAAGTCTGGTTTTGGCAATAATAGTCACTTGTCTGTGGGCCCTTGAGCGAGGCCCTTAAAGCTCAACCCCCTGGGGCCAAGCTGCAGGAGGCTGCCCTTCACTGCCCTTCACAGCACTTCACTGCCAAGCTTGCTTTCTCCTGCATGTGTGTCTGGTTGTCATGGAGAGCAAGATGGGGTAGGTGAAAAGAGAATTTCCCCATGGGGATACATAAGTTATTTAAAAAAAAATGGTAACCTAAGGCAAGACTGGGGTACCCCCAGTACCTTCAGCATCCATGATCAGTTCTCATGCACATTTCCTGTTTTCTTCACTACAGGAAAAGACAGTGAGTGGTCATTGATGGTTTGCAGATTAATGGAGATGAGGGTTTCTTTACACTGAGCTTACCTGTATTCCCAGTAGTACTAGTCAGCACTTTTCTGTCCTTGTTGAACATAACCTGGACCCAACCCCCTCTGAGACTCATTGCCTTTGGAAACTTCTTGTCTTCTTCATTTTAGCTTGGTGATGTTTTTCAGATGAAGAATGAGATCTTCCCAAAAGCAATGGAAGCTTCTATGACCTGTCTATCTTATCCCAAATTACACCTATGCACATGTACGACTCGTTGTATTTAAGCATGGTTCTATAAAGATACTGTGACTACTAAACTCCGATAAGGACTCAACACTCAAGCTTACCCCCCAGTCTCCCTTCAATCTATGTCCCCTTACAAGCATTGAAAATTGGCCAATTTCGAGTCTGTGGGTGGTCCTCCCTTGAGGACATCACCTACTTTCTCTAGGAAAGCTAAATCTCTGAATAGTTTAGTGCATATGCACCAAGAAATTTCCATTTGTACTACTGTGATGGTTCCAGCTTCACAGTCTTTGAGGTCTCGTGTGTATTCCGACCCCAATAAGAGGCTTCAGGAGAAGACACTGTAGTGTAGGTGAGAGACCATCACAGACCAACAAGTTTGGTTGAGGTGAGAGCAATAACATCACGCTAGCATTTTTACACCTTCTACATCTGTGTCCACTTCAGACTCCCTGATGTTGCCTGTTCCCAAAGGTGTTTTATGAAGTCTGCACCATCTGTGATTACTGTTAAGCAGGACCTCCAGTGCTGGAAAATATGCCTCTATGTGGTATTTTCAAGCTCAGCTTCCCTAAATGGTATCAATTAATATTCAAATATGTAGTAAGCTGAATATCTAAGTCTGGTCCTGTTTATTTACTCTCACACCCGTAGATGTACAGTATGTGTAACCTTCTTGCGTAAATAATTCTCCGAAATACATTTGCTGCTGAGTCATGGATGTACAGTCTTAGCTCTGATTGATATCACATCAAGTTTTCACAGAAGTCTCTGTGCAGTATAAGGCCACAGTACTACCGGGTCTCAAAACAATTGGTCTCCTACGTAATTTATCTTGCGTTTGTTTAAACTTGACGGGCAGTGAAACATGAATGATTGAACATGATATAGTAGGTTCTGCCGACGGTCTTCTAGGCCTTGTTTTTTACGCTTGTTATCCTCTGTCTGTTTAAGGGCCGTTCCTGATCACAGACACTCACTTGTAATTATTGTCAATGGGGCGTTGCGTCCTTTCGCACATTAATCATCACGCCGTGCTTTGGAGACATTATTTATCCTGGCCCGCTTTCATCAGTCAACCCGTCTTCCGCTGTAAGACCTTCGCAGCTGCTACGATCGCGGGAGAGGTATTTAGAGGGAAGCACCAGTATAATTAGCCGTCACCAGTGCAGCCACGAGATAAGACCCATTACTGGACAATTTGAAGCAGCTAAAATGTTCATTTTCTTTGCCTTCTAGCACAGAAAACAGCAGTCCCTCATTGATAAACTGCACAGCCAAGATATGAAATGGAACTTTAAGTACCGTTAATAAATCCTGAATGTTGCAAAACAGCTATTTTCATATTAAATCTCAGCGGACATACATATTACCAAGCGCTCAATGAAGTAAAAAGCGAATGAGATCTGAATCGGATTTATTTACGTGCAGTATTGGCATGATGGAAGGGCTTGTTTAAATTCACACTACACTTCTCGCCGGTTTTTTAATGGGAAATTCTGACGACGCTGAATAGCTGCTGGTAGGTGCCTGCCGACTTTTTGTCGGGAGAGCCATACACATCGTGGCCTACGAGGACACGCGATGGGACCAAGTTTGCTCTCCGTGCAGATGTAGCCCAGAGAAAATGGCTGCAGTTACCGCATTTATAGCTAATGGAAAACAGAAAGGAGAATTTACTGAAAGGGCAGGGTTCCCGCTCTGTTCTGAAAAGGGATTAGCTCCTTGCTGAAGCAGAGCCGAAAAGAACCTGTCCATACAATTGAGACAGACCTTCAACCGGCCGCCATGGCTCTGAAAGGTCTGAAAACACCCTGCAGCACTCGACTGCTTCTGGGCCAGCTAATCTACCAGCCCAGGGGCTACGCTTCACACGTCGGACTGAGAATCAGACTCACCTTCAGCGCAAAGTGGCCGATCTCGTTAAGCTTAATAAGAGGAGAGTGGAAGCCTGTTCTAGAGCCACATTGCACATTGACTGATGGATTTAACCACCGGGCACGAGGTTAGTGCTGGTCAAGAATTCACATCTTTAACCGAGGCTTTAGAGTTTTACTGCCTTTATAAGAAATGCAAGTTAGTCCTCTGGACCTCTGCAGAAAAAAAGGGTTTAAAATAAATTAGATGAAGAGACGCCTCATTGAATAATGGATGATGTTTTTAGAGTTGTCTGGTATTAGCCCATTTCTGAACGTTTAATCATGTTTATATCTTACTGCACACTGACAATTTAAAATATCAATCAAAAATAAAAACTAATAGTTTAAAGTCAAGGGAAATTCAACTAATGCACATTTAAAGTGCTCTTCTGTATAAAAGTCACAAAATTTAACAAATCGCAAAATATTTGCTATTTTTTTAAACTGCTTTCCATTTCAAATCTTGGCTGCTAAACAAAAAGATTTTTTTTTAGTTTGTTTTATTCATTGGAGCTGCAGTAATGCTCAATATTTTTCATCAGCCTCTTTTGTCCCTCATAAAAATGACAAATGGATTCAGAATGTTTTGTCTCCGGCGTTACCCCTTGACGATGATGCAACCAGAATTAATTGTTGTTTTATAGCCAAGTCTAAAGGCACTAGTTAATTTTTTTTAATGAAATCTTGTTAAATTTGTATCGCCGCACTACTTTCGTCGGCCCAGAGATTTTTACAAACCAACAAAATATCGGTCAATTACTTTATGGGAATAACAGCAACCATACCACCCTAATGTTTAAATATATAATGTATGTGCTTCTTAACTGGCTGCTTGTAAATCTGGGACATACTCTGGGGCTCCGCATGCTGAGGCTAGCATGTAGCCCTTCCGCCATGTTTCAGTGCTGTGTCTGGTGCAGTGAAACCTGAAAGCGTCCGACCAGTCCCCACATTTCATGCGTCCCGGACTTTAGCCGATGTCCCCCCCCGTGTCGCTAACGGCCGTCAGCCATGGCAGGCCGCAGGCCTCTGTTCCCAAGAGGTTCTCACTTTCACGAGAGTCGGTCTGAGCTTGTACACACAATCCGAGGATCGTTCCTCTGCATTTATTTTTTAATTAACTTGGAGCCGTTTCTCCGATTTCAATTTCTCATACTTACACTTGTGGAAAAACGTATCTGTCATGTCAGAAGTTAAGCGTACTAATTAAGAGAAAACTTACTAGACCAAACTATTATATAAGATAAAAGTGTTTATGCAGTATAATAGCATCTAATCCAGCTTCTGTAGTAATATGTAATATTTTGCAATATCTGGAATTTACACAAGAGCTTAAAGTATATATGTCTAAATATGTATGACGTTTATGAATTGTATGCATCTGTACACAGAGATTATGTTGTACATTCCAGAATACAGGGCAGATCGTAGGTGAGATAATGTCATTGGAACCAACTTCTAAAAAAAAGATGCAATAATGTGATATTAAGGCCGGTTGTAATGTATATGAATATTCATATTCCGCTATTTTACATTATATTGCACAAAAACAAATACAATTTAATTTCAGGCCATTTTTGCCAGTGCAGTCTGTACATTGTGAGGAAAAATATAACTGTGGCGAAATACAAACAATCAGATCTCATGAACCTGAATAGCTCTGTCACTGGCTGTCATCATGGCATCTACCTAGAGCGACGGACTTAAAATTAAAGATGCAGACGATTCAAATCAAAGGAGGAAGTCATTTTGAATGTAAATATGCTTTAAATCTAACTGAGGCGCGTGGCATTTATCTGAAGAGCACAAAGCTGATTTGTAAGGTCGCATTTCCTTGCGTGTTTATACAATGAAGCGGCATTTACAAGCAGGGAGAGCGCTAACAGCCACGGTTAACGGCAGAGACATAGAGGAGCCCCACTCCGTAAACGCGTCACCATGCTACCATGAATTTTCCCTTGGCTTTTCGATAAGTTCAGAGTTTATTAATCTCACCTTCTCACCTCAGCGTCGTTAGCTGAGTATAGTTACCCTTTAACAAACACCCAGAACAACTCGGGCTCCCAGAGTCGGCATGAACTATTTCTTTGTTCTTTCCGCTCTGTCTCCTTCCCCTGAAACAGATGACTGTGCCTGGCACTACCTCCCTCACACGCATGTGCCCCATGAAATACGCAGCCGCCAAGCGCTTTGGCCTACAGGCAGTCTGGGCAGGAAATCGAGGCGGGCTAATCGATAAGGATAGGGCACACCCGGCGCAGACAGCACTGCCGATCCCCGATCTTAGATCGTGCCCCTCACAACAGATCTCATTTAACAAAGCATTGCCGGTAAACCTCCTCAGTTAAATATTCGCTCTTTCTTAGCGAATGCTTTCATCCAGGTGTACCGTTTTCTCCGTTGACACAGACTGATCTTTTACGGTAGCGGCTCAGGTTAAGGGCCCATCTGAGGGTCCCGCAGTCGGCCCCTGGGGGGCTGCGGAATGGCATGCTTCATTCTCACCTCCATTAGCATGTGAGCGTTTTAAAAAGGAGAACGCAATGGGATATTGGGGGGGGGGGGGGGGGGAAAAAAAAAAGGAAAAAAAACCTTTATTTCAATAATAAAAATATGAATTAAGCAGGGCATAAAGGGGGGGGGGGGGTGGGGGGGGGGGGGGGGGGGGGGGGGGGGGGGGGGGGGGGGGGGGGGGGGGGGGGGCAAACAAACAGGAAAATAAACCTTCATTTCAATAGTAACAATGTTAATTATGCAGTGCATAGTAGGGTAGGGAGGTTGGCACAAAGCAGGATTTCTTCATTAGCCGGATAACTTAAGCCAAATGTAAGGATTGTCCAATAGGAATGTCACTTACTTCCCCTGTTGGACGGTTTTCACACTTGGCTCAAGTCATCCAGCTAACTGGGAAGTCCTGCTTTGTGGTACTTCATCTGACAGTAATGTGATATACTGATTAATGTATATCTTCTCCCAAACAGAAGCCTGACAGTGAAGTAGATGGCAGCCCCGTTCCCCCTCGCAGTCCTGGCTACATCTCCCTCGCCTGAGGCTACTTCAGGGTCAAACTGTCCTTTTCAGAGGCGTGACGGCTGGACCCCACAGTCATGATCCCCCCCCCGCCGTTGTGGGTGACTAGAGGGAAATGTAGGAATCGCTCAATCAGATCTGGGACGAGTGTGATCCTGACAGGCTGGCCCCGTGAAAGGGAGCTAGCACGCTAACAAATTGCCTGTGCCAATTTAACCACCTTCTGGAAGGTGGGTTTGACTAATGAAAAGGTCCCGTATGAGTATGAATTATTATTCTGATATATTATTTTCTTCAGAGGTCTTGGACAGTTGGGCCTTTCGCTCTCTTTTTTGTAAATGTCGATAAATTGTGAGTATATATCGTTACGAATCCTGCATATTGTATTAATGCTTCTATTCGATCACGGGATGCAGGTGCCTCAGAATTGAAATAAGCTTCATCCGCTCGTGCACAGAACCTTGATTTTATCTAATATCCGGAATTTGAAATGCATAGCTTTTCTTGCCGTCGGCAGAGCACTGATAAGACAGTGAGTAACACACGATGTCGTTAATGCGAGCTAATTGTTAATTAAGCTGAAAGCTGTTGGATGTCACTCTCAGATTCTCATCCAATCCTGTCTGGAGGATCTGAGGAAGCAGAGGGCAGAAGGCAGGGCGCACCCTGGGCGGCAATCTCAGGGCAAGCAGTTACACATCATGTGCAATGCAAAGACATCCATTCGTATAACTGCAGGAGGCAAGCAATACATAAGGAGAGCATGCAGATTCCAAACGGATGGATCTGTGGATGGGCATTGAACCGACGACCGCGCAGGTGCCAAGCCACAGTGCTACCCATCGATTCACCTTCCTCCTCAGCCGAATAAAATAAGTAGGAGACATACTGCTCTTCGGAGCTATGGAAAGCCATGACTTCAACTGGCAACTCCGATGCACACCGTGTATGGATCCGCTTAGAAGCTGACCTCGAATGACGCTTCAAAGTAAACTAATTAAACCAGAGGAAGAAAAACACAAGCACGGTTTTGGAAAGTGCAGTTATTAATTAGGGAAATGTGTGTGTCTTTGCAAAAGGCGGGCATGAGCGGGCTGGCTCGGATGTCATATTGCAAGAGGCACGCAGAGACATTTTGACAAGCTGCTCCACTCATGAAGAACATCACGACAAGCACGGAGATCAAATCACTGAATTTCCGGCTCGACACCGGCTACGAAATAATGCCATGGGAGTTGTACTGCTTTTTCCGGAGGCCACCACTAGGGGGCGGCAGTCACCAGACCACCTGGGGAATTGCGACCTGTGACAGAGACGAAACACTGTGCAGTGTGGGGGTAGGCGGGGGGATGCGATCCTTAGCACTCGAGACCGGCAAATTAAAGCAAGGCTCTGTGTGGCCTTAAGCCTAATGACCATGGCTGCCCAGTCCATTGGGCCGGGTTACAGTAACAGGAGCCTCTGCAGGATAAATCTGAACCCCCCCAGTATGTCATGTGAAGGCCAGGAAATGCGTCTCACCTCCTAAATGTTTTTTCAAGTGATTAAATTGAAGCAAAAGATCCTCATTGTTCACACACCGCAATGAGGCGTGTCCTCTGCATTTAAGCCACATGTGACATAGCAGGGGGCAGCTATTATTTAGCACCTGGGGAACAGTAGCTTGCTCATGGTACCTCAGTGATCATGGATTCAAACCAGCAACCTTTCAATCATAAGTACGCCTTCCTACCCATTAGGCCACTACTGCCCAAAAATCTTGCAAAAGGATACAAGATATGAGAAAATCTTGCGGTATAACAGAAGATCACAGCATCATAGATGCCACGTTTTCACCTTATAAAGAGAGCAATACTAGATCTCATCTTTGTATTGTGACTGAAACTCATCATATGTTGGTTTCAGAGGTCAATGACATGACCGCCGTGCTGCTGTTTAATCGGTTCAGAGGTCGAGCGGCCCAGAGCTGTTCAGCCAGGTGATTATGCTTCTCTCCTGCCAACTAGAAACCCAGAGCTGGCGGAAATGACACTCATTGGCTGACAAATTATACTTGTTTTTTTGCCAGCGAGGAATGGGCGCGAGAGGGGTACGGTTGACAGTTATGTGCTCTGAGAGGAGTCGCAGTAATGGCAAGCTATGCGCGCTAACAGAATTCACTCTACCGCAAAACGCATATTCGGTGTTTCACATCAAACGCAGAGTAACAATGATCCACGGACCTCCGCTGTCAACCTAAGACGCATCACGTCGCAGCTGAAGGTCCGGCAGGTCGGCTCCTTTTGATCTTGCCGGGAATCACTTTTCACGACGGCGAACGTGTCTGTTTCAGTCGGGAAGAATAGGACTGTGAAATAGGGTTCGATTTACTGTGCCAGACAGCAGATTGGATTTATTAAATCCAACGATGTGTTAAAGTCTGGTTTCATAGGAACAATCGCGGCCCCCGTCTACAGTATTTTTAATTGCGGATGCTGTGGAATGAAGGGAATCTGGAGAATCAGACATCAGAGAGGAGCATTCAGTCAATACTGACATTAAATCAGAGGTTGACAGGTATTTTATGTGTGTCTACATTATGATGTTCCCTGTTTTAGTAAAACAAAGAAACAACCAGCCACGCTTCTGTTTGTGTTACCTATAGTTTTTAAATTAAATCAAACCATTATTTCATCACTTTTGCATATTCAAGAGCTGCATCCACAGAAAGAACGACACGTAGAGCAGAAGAAGCTTCTGTTTGCGGCTGCGTATGGGCAGGTGGTTGGCATGTGCGCTTCAATCCTGCTTCCCCATCAGTGCCCTTCATGGGCCAGATCGACAGGACCGCACAGCCCGATGACACACGTGTAATATTGATTCCCCCAGGAACTTATTAGTGGGCTAAATACGCGGACGACTCTTCTGGTGTTCCGCAGTTCTGATCTCTCAGTTTTATCTTTTTAATTGCTTGTCAAGGGAGGGATGAAAGTTATAGACATAGGAAAATTGAAATCCATTATTCCCCGACTGGCGCAGGTTGTTCACAAGGTCAGAGACGTAACCTCAGAGGGGAGAAGATGAGGTCTCGGCTCGCAATTATTTAGCGACGCGCAACTGGTGTTGCGGCTGGTTCGTGGTCCATTGATCAGGACAGGGCACCAGGTTTCATCACGGCCGGAATGCTATTGATTACCCAAGTGGCCAATCAAACGTTCACAAGCTGCCAGTGGATCGATAATGTGTAGCAATTATGGTAGTTTGTTAGTACTGCAATTACAATGAGATGAAGGCGTATGAGACTTATCTCAGTGCCCTGTGGTATTCTGGGTAGTGGACCCAAACAAGACATAGGGTTGTAAGTTCAAAACTTGGACAGTGTGTCGCTCTTGTGCCTCAGCAAGAAAATGCCCATCTGTTTAACTGGATGTCTTTTTCAATTGCAAGATATGGTGCATTGATATCAGGAGTCATTAGATAATTTAAAATGTAACTCCCTACAGATGAAGGGTTGTGTAAATGGGTATAATGGGTTGTGATTTTATTCGATTTATCAGAGGAAATGGATCACTGTTCAGCAAATAGCAAGGTCACAAAGATTTCGGGGTGAAATTAATTAATCACATTGACATTCCACTAATTAAAGAGCTGAAAGATTGAGTGAAGGGAAAAAATATTTTAACTATTAATAATCTGCTGGGAAAAGATGTAGGCTGGCTAGCAGGAAAGGTACTGACACGATAGTAGCCAAAAGCAGTTTTGCCATATTTTGACTGCTTTGCATTCTGCAGCCCATCCAAAATCAGAACTTTTGGCTGAAGTTGTAGCTGAAATGTTTAAGGAAGCAATTAAAGTTAAGAACTACAAGTTGAAGTCATGGTACAAACCAAAATGGCAGTATAACACAGCTCTTGTCTTTGGATTTGAAGCAACACCTTTGCTACAAGGCAGCTCTTTTAATTTTGGCCTGCTGTCATGTCAGGCGGATAAATTAGGGTAAACTTTTGAAGACCTTATTTTTTGGGAGGAAAATGCTCTAGATAATTTCTCAATTCCTTCCCTGCTCATTATGATTTCACAAGAAATGATAATACCCTAATTAACAGCAGATTCACATCTATGACACAACGACGCCATTTGAGAGGTTTAAATACTTTATCACGCCATAGTTCCCAGGTTCCCATAGCAGTAACAGGCCGACTGATGGATGCTGACAGATTCAGACAAACAGCCGTAGCCAGTGACAGATAGACAGGAATCAGCAAGAGCAGAATAAATGGTGACCAGTTTGACAGCTTTGGGCTGTCGCCAACTTGAGAGGATCCATCAATTACGGGGATGGGGACGGAATCGCGGAGAGGAATGGACGACAGAAAGGACAAAGGACGACAAAACAGGAAACAGCAGGACCGGACGTCTGTATGCACACGAGTCGCAAGATAATGGATTTTTCTCAATTCCAAATAGAATGTCTGTACATTTGGCTGGAAGTATATCACAAAGCCTGTTGATTTCACGTGACGTGTGATTTTATCGAGCTCTGGATTACATTGGTGGATGCTCACATGTTCACTAGGAGTGCTGACACATTCTTTAGCAGCTCTGGGTGAGCCTTAATTTAAAAATCATTGTTTATTCACATCATTAAGGCTGTGCCACTATACTCTATTGCAATAAATGTGTAATAAAAATTCTATATATGTATATAAATATAACAAATACATTTGAAATGTGTTTTCTGTAGCCATTTTGAATTGCATACCCCATACATTTCTACAGTCCTCTGGTATGTTGTTATATAATATACAATTTCTATTTCCTTTTCTTCAGGAAGACACATGTATTTTTTTAATTGCAGGGAGTTCCTGGCTGGCAGGATCCCTCACGTAGTCGCAGTGAACAGCCCTGAGCAAAGGGGCATTTCAGCATTTAATTGCTGCCAACAGCAGCACAGTGTAATTTATGAGATGCCTGGTAGCTACATGCAGCTAATTTCAGCACATTGCGACCATTTTATTCATCTGAATGGATCCTGGAGGGAGTGGCAGGACCGCTAACACCCTAACCCCCTTTTTGTTTGTTAATCATGTGGCCAGGGAAATATTTGTGTTCATTTTAGTCGATACCAGAGACGGCAACTGGAAATGCTACTGGATAACCGCCATGATATGGACTGGATGGATGATTCTGGAATGAGGTGCAAAAAAAAAAAAACAGAATCAAGTGCAAAGGCCCGGAATATCAGGAACTGGAACCAGGAAAGGAAACTGGACCCAGGAAACAGAATGTGGAACTGAAACACACAAGCAAGTAACTACAAGACGCCTAAAAACAAGGCACTGGGTGATTCTCTATGCCAAGAATGCAAAGATCGTACTTCTTAGCAAGACTGGTCCTGCTAACTTGCCTTCCAAGATCAACCTTTGAAATGCAGAGAATAATGGGGTTTGTCTTGCTGGTAAGGATGCAACTGGTGCAAGAACCAAGGATTTTTACCATCCTCTGTACTTCAGTTCTTCAGTATTGGAACTGGTCTTGGACAATGGAAGATGCCAAAAAACAGGTGAGTAACACCCACTGAATGTGGCACACACTGTACCAGCTGCAGAATTCTGGCTAATCAAGACAGAAAGGCATGGGAATGAGACATCAGCTAAGACGATGAGACAACAGGCTAGCCAACCCCGAATCACAAACCCGGGGAAGAAAACCCTGGCACTCAGAACTACAAAACGGATGACGATGGCAACAACCCAGCCAAAAACCCAAGAATACGACACAGTCAAACTACACTCAGCCCCACAAATCCAGGAAGCAAACAGAGCTGGGAGCCATTCTCTCAACTAGCAATGAGAAGCACGGAGCCTGAGCGATGCTCGAAGCTCGGTTTAAAGAGGATTCACAGGCAGTTACCACTGATTCAGAGCTAGGGCACATGGACCAGGCTCAATGATTCCAAAAGCAGCACGGGAGTTGCAATAATGAGCTATAGCCGAAACGCTATTACTGTCCCATATACCTGCCTGAACTCAGCACCTGACCCTTTGAATGTATCGGATTTGGCTGAACAATGCTTCAGTGTTTCCAGCACATGGTGTGTGGAATTCAAAATGTGAGGTATTAACTCTCCGTCCATCCAGCCATCGGCCTTCCAGTTGTTTATCCTGGCCAGTGTTGTGAGAGGCCTGGAGTCTATCCCAGGCAGCACAGGGCACAAGGAGGGGCACACCCTGGATGGGATGCCAGTCCATCACTGGGTAAAAAATGCACACGCTATCAATTCAATCTGTCATGCCAACTTATGATGACACTTATAAAAATAGCAATATTAGTAGGAATCACTATAGGTGCGGTGCACATGAATTACGAGAAACTGTTCTATTTTTTTATATCACTACACATCTATGGGCCACAGACAATAACTTCACAATGTAAATGTGACATTTCTAGGTACTGAAAGCACCTCTGAAAATGGGTTTTTGAAAAGCGTATGTCTGAAGTTGATTTAAACAACTTTAAAAAGTAGAAGAATGACATTCTAAATGGCCTCCGATTCTTGGTGCTGTGTTTGTGCTGTAACACTATGGGATAAATGTTTTTTGGATTAAATATTTAAAAATGTAATGACATGTCAGACTACCTCAGAAGAGGCTGAGAGGCCTCAGACTCCAGAGAGTTAATGTCTGACACAGTGCAAAGGGAGCTGCTCTAAAGATAAAAGAAATCATGAGTTAAATTTCCACATTAGACCTTTTCAAATGAGATTTAAACATCAACTACTACTGCTACCACAGTTTATCATTCTTGGAATTCATGGGTTAATGCCAAAGGTAGAACTGATGAGAAAGTATCACCCTACGTGATACACAGACTTTTTCTCAACACAGAGAAGTCGAGTGAAGTGCTGGGGAATTCAACTTAAAAGTCCATTTAATTTACACAAAGGATAATGATAAGGGTGTCATTATATTCCAGAAATGAAGCTGAATTATCTTATGATCGTTTCCCATCATTTATTTCCAAGCAAAAGTTTTAAAAATGGACTGGCTAACATTTCCTGCTCTTTACTCTAGTGAATCGTATCAGAAACAGATTCCTTTCATTTTAATTTTACATTCAAAACTTTTTTTTTCTAGGTTACTTTTCAGCGTCTACTTATGTGCTCTGATTTTACGTGAATGTTTCCCTGACTTGCAGAAAAACAAATCAATAAACTCTCCATTTACATATGGTTACTTAAGCCAGAAGTATAGCATTGCTTAAGTCTGAATACTGTATGTGTTGAATGAATGCCTACACATGCATTCAGTACATAGTGCAGGCACCAATTTTGGTCCAAGGTTAATCAAATTTCAAAAGAAAGGCCCAGTTTTCATACTACAATTATCAAAACCTACATCTAATCAACAGTGATTTTTTTTTGCTTAACTGGGAATATCAAAACCTTTACACATGACTAAAGATCCCACATTGTATTACAGGACCTTGAAATCAGGGCAGTTTCAAACAGGACTTTATTAATAATCTAGTCAACACAGGAGAAGATAAAAAATTCCTGTTAGTATGTAAATGAGTCTGAATTACAAAGACAGATAGAAGATATTCAAATCAGAGTTTTTGCTACAATGTTGGTTGGGTTTTGGTACAAATATTGTATTAAAAGGTCACACGATACAGTATATTTAACTTTCTCTGCCTTAGAGGTTCAAGCTGACCTTAGAAAATGTATCTGTAGAGATTTCCTTAGACTAGGGGACAGTATAAGCAAAGAAAGAAACAAATGGTAATGAGCAGAGAAGCTACAGGGAAGCTAGAAGCTAGATAATACCCTGCCGTCAAAAATGAAGTTTACATCAGAGATGGGATGCAGTGTTCAGACAGCACACTGACAATACATATTTTATGTGGGCGAGAGCGGGAACGGAAACCACGAGCGAAAGTAGTCATTTTATGCATTTTACTCGTCATAAACGGCGCCACGAGCGGGAAGCTAATGGTTCTTCGATCAGATGAGACGCAGAAAAAGTCTCCGCAGCCCTCACAGCAGTATGTGCAGCAGAGGCTCGACATGACACATCACCCAGCAAACCAGATTCCACCTGCTGGGCGTAGACGCCTTTTATAGGGATCTGTCTGATGAATATAAGGAAACATTTAAAAAGACACAAACAAATGGATCAGACAGTGAAAAACATTAGCGAAGGATCCATAAATGGGCCATCATTGTACAATACAAAAATTGCTTCCCAAACAAACTACAGACCCAGAGGCCTAATGAAAAATAGGTCCTTCCCACAGTGCAAAGCTGGTAAGAATTGAACAGACATGCTAATGGCTACCACTGCTACGAAGAGGCTCAATGGGCTGTCATACAGATCTGAGGGAATTTTATATTTCGTGTGTTTCTGTGAACTTACATGTATTTTTCATTTTAGGGATAATTAACAATGTTCTCTCGAGTGTGACCGTGGCAAATTTATGCAACAGTTTAAAAGGTACACAACCGGTTTATTACAATGCAATGCCCCGAAAAGGGGGAAAGCATGATATTGAGCTCTGTTTTGATCTTTTATTTACCGGGCGACAGGTGAATGGTCGGCTTCATTTCAGTCATGCTTAGCGGCAGCTTTCCCAGCTTAGCGGCAGCTTTCCCAGGGCAAGGCAGCCAGACAGCACACGCATGGCGGCTGCTTACAGACACAGAGGCGAAACTTCAAGCCCCAAAGAACTGTTGGACTTGGGTGTTTTTCCATTTCACAGCCGATATCTTCTTAGGTGTCCATAGCACTGCCTGTGCATCGTAAGTGTGTTCTATACCAACGTCACATTTTCAATTGTAAGGGAAGGAGAACTGAAATACAGCAATGTGCAGTTTGAATATTGTAATTATCATTTTTTTGGTGGTTACCGTTGCTGCATCTTGCACTTCTGGAACCAGGGTTCGAGTCCCTGGCCTTGCCTCCTGTGTGGAGATTCCATGTTCTCCCCGTGTCGTCGTGGGGTTTCCTCCAGGTACTCCGGTTTCCCCCCACAGTCCAAAAACACACTGAGGTTAATTGAAGTTATCAGACTGAGTGCAGGTGTGCATGTGCGAGTGAATGGTGTGTGAATGTGTCCTAAAATGGGTTGGCGCCCCATCCTGGGCTCTAGCCCCCTTGAGACCCTGAAAAGGAGAAAAAATATAAATGAAAAACAAATTAATGAGAAAGTATATTTGCATCTGTTGCAAAGATGGGATGTTTCCTGGTATGTACAGTAGTACTCACCTGAATTCACCCCCATTTTGATTTAACCACCCAACGACCAGCTTAACCAGCATGTAATGCAGGGGCAACTTTGATAAAGCGCCTCAACCAGATGACAGTTGGCTGTGATCATTGCTGTGGAAATCCTGACTATTGAAAACTGTCTGCAAGGATAAATCTTTTGTGTGTATAACGAAAACATTTTCTGTTCGGTCTGAGTAAACTGAGATGAACTGTTATTTACTCTGACTAACCATGCACAGCTGTTGCTGGATCAAGGTCCAGAAGCAGGTCGCCCTTCATTCAATTCATAGGTCTGAATTTATGGATGAAACATTCATGTCACAGCTCAGAATGAAGTCCATCCAAACACCGCAGTGTTAAATGTACGGCACAGTCTGATCCTGAAGCCTTGTTTCGCACCGTAGGGATGATATTTTTCTCAGCAGCAAAGTGAATCTTCTGTTGGTTATGAGAGAGGTTGTCAGAGATGCTGCTGTCAAGCTCAGGGCTGCGTTGGCCCGCTCCCTGGGTGGCTGCACCCCCGAGAAACATAGGGAATCAGTTTTGCTTTGTCTCCGCCGCCAGCCGGGTGGAAACGGGGAGATTGCTCGCGCTCGACGCCGCCTCGTCCCTCAGCGATGTTGGAAGCGATGCCTGATAGCAGAGTTGCTAGCGTTCCGTGAAGCGGCGGTTGGTGCTTTTACTGTAGGGTCAAGCTATCGGCAGCTCGGTTGTATTCGCCCATCCATTTTCCATAATGTTTATCCAATAGAGGGTCATTGTGAGCATGGGGTGCAACGGAGGGAGGAGCAAAGGGAAGGAGGCTCCCTGGATGAAGAGCCAGTTATATTGCCGCAAATTAGAGATTGCAGTTTTGCTAACTGCATGTTTCCGGTCCGTGGGTGGAAATCAGAGTGCTCTGTGGAAACACAGGCGATCACGAGGAGAACATGCAAACTGCACACGGAGAGTATCATATCGTGTCACTTTGTTTCATATTGAGCTGCTGCTAATGATTTGCACACGTATGCACACAAAATTACATTTCGAGTAATGAAATATAATATTTCTCTGCTGCCGCAATACTTGCGCACATTCTGAATACCTCTGAATAACTAATTGCACAATTTACACGTTAGCTTGGGGTTTATATTTACACTTATAGTTATTAATATACGTTTATTCTCTGTGCCTCTCTGTACTTTGTAAGAACTGGAGCCACGTTGTCTCCGCTCACTGTACACGTGTATATAGTTGAGATGACAATAAAGTTCACTTTGACTTTGACGGAGAGAAGGTTTTGCATTCAAACATGAAACGACATTGGTGAAGCTACTTTGCTACCCATTAGTGGATTCACACTTGCTCCTGCTCCATCCTCAAATGATATGTAAGCCGGTAAATGTCTGTCTTTATGTGTACAAAGTCATGTTACAGATTATTACATTGCCGTGAAAACTAAGCTGATTTGCGGATATTCATTGATTAGCGATAATATTAAAACCAATGAAAGGCGACGTGGATTATATTGAATGTCTTGTTACAATGGTGCCTGGGAAAGGCAAGTGGATATATTTGGAGCAGGAAAAATGGGCATGTGTGTTAGTGACTTTGACAAAAGCCAAATTGTGATTGCTAGACGGCTGGGTCAGAGCATCTCCAAAGTGGCAGGTCTTGTGGGGTGTTTCTGGCATGCAGTGGTCAGTACCTACCAAAGGTGGTCCAATAAAGGCCAACCAGTGTACCAGCCATGGGGCCATAGGTGCCCAAGGCTCACTGATGCTTGTGGGGAGTGAAGGGTAGCTTGTCTGGTCCAATCCCACAGGAGAGCTTCTGTAACACAAATCGCTAAAAAAGTTAATGCTGGCTGTGATAGAAAGGTGTGAGAACACACAGAGCATCACAGCTTGCTGAGTATGAGGCTGTGTAGCTGCAGACCAGTCAGAGCGCCCATGCTGACCCCTGTCCACTGCTGAAGGCGCCTACAATGGGCACGTGAGCGTCAGAACTGGGCCGTGGAGAAATGGAAGAGGGTGGCCTGGTTTGATGAGTCCTCTTATCCTTACATTATGTGGCGGGCTCCGTGTGCTTTGTTGGGGAAGAGATGGCACCAGGATGCATTATGGGAAGAAGGCAAGCCAGCAGAAGCAGTGTGATGCTCTGGGAAACCTTGGGTCCTGCCATTCAAGTGGATGTTACTCTGACATGTACCACCTACCTAAACATTGTTGTAGACCACGTACTCCCCTTCTTGGCAGCAGTACTACCTGATGGCAGTGGCTTCCTTTAGCAGGATAATGACTCTGGCCACATTGCAGAAATTGTTCAGAAATGGTTAGAGGGACATAAAAACGTGCAGGGTGATCCCAACCAGATTGAGCATCTGTGGGATGCGCTGGACAAACAGGTCTGATCCACGGAAGCCCCAGCTCACAATTAGCAGGACTTAAAGGATCTGCTGTTTATGTCTTGATCACCTTCAGAGGCCTCGTGGGGTCCAAGCTCCAATGGATCAGAGCTGTTTCGGCAGCACGAGAGCGACCTACACGAAACTAGGCAGGTGGTTTTATTGCCGTGTAAGAAAAACATAGAGCAAGCAATGAGACCTTAAGACATATAAATGAAGATGGAGGTTCAGCACAGATATATGAACAGGCTGCATGGTGGTGGGGAACTTGTCATCTGGAGATGTTTGCGGAAGCCAAGTTACTCTGAGTCGAAAGCCTTCCAACGATGTTTTACTGATTTTTGTTGGCTGACTGTTCAGCATATGTCATGTGTCCCATTGGGAATGCGGACAACAGTCTAGTGCGAGCCCCTTTCCTTTTGTACCAATAAATATTAGCACTGCAACCTCCACGAAAAGGTCCCTGAGGTCTTTTGCAGTCGAAACAAGGCGCTTGAATAAATACTGGAGTGTTTTCATTTTGAGATTGCAGTTATATTTCTCTCCAGCCGCATGAACGTATCTATTATCAACATAAAGCTGAATTGCTGCATTTGAGATTTTTGCCCTTCACATCTCCTGCTCTCTGTATCTGTCCCCAAATGACCCAGTGAATCATCTTTGGAAAACTTGTTCAACACCAGTTAATGCTTTTCCATAGAGGAATGTGAAAGCTACATTAAAACTGGCCCATTGTGGAAAGCTAAATCTAAACGCACTTTTATACCGTACCAAACAGATAAATAAAAGTGCAGTGAATGGCTAAACAAAGAGACCAAAGGGAGTTTCAAGGCATGAATTGGAATACCCTCACTGGCAATGGGGATGCATTCTTTTATTCCTTTGGCTAACTATTCCTCCACACTGGCTTATTTATTTTAGTGCATAAGATGTTGTATCTTTTTGTTTTTTACCACAATGGGCAATGAAAGAGCACAGAGCTCTGCTTGCAAACAGGGGTAGAGGGAAGTATAGCAAATTAAACTGCAGCACCAGTACAATGGAACACTTTCTCCACGTGTGAGAACAATGGCAATCAGAGGGATGCCGGTGGATGTGTAACTCCAGTAACGTCAGTGAAAGAGAAAGAATTGGCAGTAAAATTAGGGAGGTGTGGATAATGGACAGTGAGGCAGCATTCCAGTACGTCTGCAAATCCCTCCTCTGGTTTGTGGGACAGAGTGTCTGTGGGGGAAAGCATGTGAAGATCTTTACTCATGCTTACTCTTTGGAGAGTTTAGTCTTAAGCTGCAATTTAATTCTCGTCTTACTCCTCTGTCCCCAGCGTTGGTGTTCGTTTATCGGTTCCAAGACCTGCTTATTGAACTTGGGGTGAGGGGGTGGGGCATGAACAGCCCAGTGCCCCCCCCCCCTCCCCCCGTCCATATGTGTCCCCAGGTGTGCACATACCGCAACAGCAGAAATAAATGCCAATTGCACAGTACAAATAATTGTGAAGTAAATTTGCATTTGAGAAAGACCTGCCAAAAAAATTCACAGATCAACAGAAGGAATGTGGAGATTTAATTTAATTTGATGCGATCTTGACACCTTCAGCTATACTGATGGCAGCTTTTGGTTGTTTTTTACAGCATCTGCCATGGTGCTGGTAGCCCTTTACCCCTTGGCCCATATTTGAAAACAGCACAAGCCATCAGCCCTTCATGAAATAAAATGCTTGAAACACCCGAACAGCTTCCACAAAACATGGCCATACATGTTCTAATGTAAAGTCAGGAGATTATAACCAAACAAACCGATTTCTAAAAGTTTGTCAGACATGGATAAACAAACTGCCCTCAGTTTGATGCCAGTGGTTTGATGTTAAAATTAAAACTTAGGCCTGTAGATGGAAGATTGTTATACTTTTTGGGAAATGGTTTGTCACCTAAGGGTGTTATGGTTTGTCATGACGGGGGGGAGCAGTGATCAGTTCACGCTCCTCACCTCTAGGGCTGCATGATATTAAAATAAGGTATGTAAGGTAAGTTGGTGGCGTTGCTGCAAGATGTGTCAACAGACAGGAAGCAGCTCCATTTCCTTTGCTCCATATTATCTCCGTGGAATATAAAATATTTCCATTCAGCCGAAGGCGAATGTCTTTTGGTGACCAGCTCTTATTCACTTTCTCTCTCTTTCTCACTCCTTTTTGTTAAATATCTCACAAACGCGCCACACCGTCTATAGGTGAGTCCGGCAGGAAGAAAGACAATGACTATGATTGGCTCAAAGATTTCATACAAAGGTAGTGGCAGTAAACTACTGTTCTAACATATACTCCATTGTTTTGAAACAATCGAAAATGCCTAAATGACCCCCTGCCTGTGCTGAAGTGGACTTCGGTTGAGATTTAAAGACTGAGACTGATTCAGCATCCCTAACACAGGCTGGCAACCCATTCCACAATTTAGGGGCCCGTGTAGCAGAATGTATTACCACCATCTGTCACTTAATTTATATGCGGAATGACAAGGAAACCTTCATTCTGTGATCTGAGTGGATGATGTGGTTTGTCAATTTGAAGTAATTCTATCAGGTAGGCAGGTGCTAAACTTTTAAGTGCCTAATATGCAAGTAGGAGAACTTTGAAGTGAGTCTTGAACCTAACAGGAAGCCAATGCAGGGAACTAAGGGCAGGGGTTATGTGGTCAAACTTCTTGCTCCTGGTGACAATTCAAGCAGCTGTATTTAGTATACGCTACAGTTAAGGTGTTTAATGTGTGGTGTGTGCCCCCAGATAACTGAGCATTACAGTAATTTAACCTACTGCATACAAAGGCATGTATTAATTTCCCAGTAAGGATAGTCAGGAATTGTCATAATTTAGCAACATTAAGTAGCTGTCAGAAGCATACCTTAGATACTGCATCCACATGTGATTTTAATGAGAGGCTTGTATCTAAGATGACACCTAGGTTATGGGCTGAGCTGCGTAGGGAAAAGTTCACATTTAAATTTAAGTCTTTGTAACAGAGTAAAATGGTTAACTCAGTTGTTAACTCAACTTTTAGAGTGTGTGCAGTGGTGTTTGTATCAGAGTTATTTGTGCGCCATTTGAACATTTTTAAAGTCTAATGTTTGTAATTTTATGGTTATTTCTATTGCAATGAATAAGTTTAGGGCAAAAGGCTGAATGCAAATTGTTACAGGCTGTTGGACCATGCCGACTTGAACACCTCTAGCCCTGTAGATTTCCATTTGCGCTCTAACCTGCAGCACTCCTGTTTGCAAGAGCGTGTTTGATCATTAAATCATGGGGAATGTCTGGTGGTTTTGGCTACTTTATTGTTTCAAAGGTGCCATTTCGTCCAAATCCTGACTCACTACTGTATTAAAGTAACATCTGTTAATATCTGTATGACATGTGAAGCTCACATTACTTGCTGCATTAATAAATAGTAGGAAATTTCTACCATTTAGGTGACATGTCATAATAATCTTCTCCACCACAGACAGAGAGGGCGGCTGGTTTACGAAGGTGATTAGAAAAAGGTCAGATTTGGACTTATTCTCCTATTAAACAAAACTCTGAGAGCGAGTCTAACGTATAATTATGCACACGTGTTGGTCCCGTTATGTGCTAGTAACATCCTACAGAGTCCAGGAGAGACAGGAAACTTTTGCTGAAGACATCAGACTATATGACCACATGTATATTGAAATCACCTATATAATATTTTCCAAGTCAATAAGAAGTTCCCCAAATTCAGTTTATGTGGTCCCTTTGGTCTTTATACTTTAAGGGTTATATGCAATTTGAAGAATTGGTAGGTGAAGATTCGCCAGTTCCGGTCCTGGAGGGTCAGAATCTAACACAGTTTGTAGATTTTCTTGCTCAAACACATCTTAGTCAGCTAACTACCAGGTATAAGTGCTGGAAAACTGGCAAAATAAACTGAGTGATCGTACACAAAATCGAACATGTTATGGAAATCCATCCTTATTTTGAATTATTGTAGCGCCACAAGGAGCAGCGGTATGGCTCCACCGTCCTGAACCTGCTTCAGCAATCTGAGCTCTGCAAAGCACAGCACAGAGCCCAGTGCTGGCCGATAGCTGGGGGCAGGTGAATTTCTTTTACTTCAGAAATCTGTACCTCATTTCAGAGGGCATCATAAGACCCTTTAAGTCCTTGAAGTCAAACAGAGCAAGCCTAGAGCCTTCCTACACTGCCCGAGGCTTCAAAATTCACTACAGATTCCTTTTTTTGCTTTTGGGCACCTGTGCCACAATGGAATATAGATTCATACACTGAAATTCAGTCCGCGTAGGCAATTTCCAGGCAACGTGAATGTCACTGTAGGGATGTTGTAGGGCATCGCTTAGCTCTCTTTTTCTCAGAAAATGTGAGGGGACAAAGTTGCACTCCATGCCTCCATCTGAGAACAACATTAAGTGTGTCTTGTCTCCTATCATAGTGAAATGACTTTCTTCTGGTAAAAATTATTCGGTAACACTTTCTATTAAGGCCATGCATATGAGAACCTATGAGCACATTCAAAACACATTTTAATGTGTTCATAAAGCATTATAAACGTGGCTATTCATATTTATAAAAAGACATAACACATTATAGTCATGTTTATTATGCATTATGAATGCTGTATGAAGCTCTTGCAGTATGTGTAATACACTATAAATACCTTCATAATGCAGAACAAAGCATCCTAAATTCTTATACCGACTATTATGATGCATTATGAAGGTATAGTGCAATTACAGTGCATTATAGATTCATTTGAGCTTATGAAGTATTAAAATGTATCTGTAATGCATTATACTGTACATGGCAGCTTTAAGTAAAGTATTACCAATACTTCTTGCAGATATTCAGATCATGCGTATGAAAATCCAGTAATAACTCAGTGAATTAAATGTCAAGGGAATAATTTAAAAGACCCAACAAAACAGAAATTTGGCCTTGAACTAATTCATTTTCACAACTGTTTTAAGTTTCATTTGTCACACACATAAGTATACACTGGACGTGTGTGATGGAATGCTATGAAGCATTTTTCTATATTGAATTCACTTTTTCCAAACTCTTCACACAGTTTTGCATCACTGACATTCATCGTGGCCCCACAGTTAACGTCGCCTCCAAAATGCACGAAAACCACCAAAACACTTCGTGCGCGTTGCAAAATAAAGCCATACCAATCACTGACAAATGACCTCCCCCACAAAAACATCCTTCGTCACACATAACACAATAACCTAAGAAACACTATCAACAGCAAGCAGTAACAGATGTGTCATTTTGTCTTTGAGGTATGTTTGATTTTTCACATAAATCAATGTTCCAGTAGAGAGTAACGCCTTTTCACTCTAGAAAATGTACTACAGTGTAGAACACAATGCTTCAGTGAATTTACATACTGTATATGCTTTTACATATAGTTCACTTTCAATGTCTGCATATATCATTTGCAAAAAAGAAACCAATGAAACTGTAAAAACAGTGAATATAAATGTATGATTTTATGTGTAAATATAAGTGTTAGTCCATGAAAGTACACCAAAAACTGCCGTCTCTCACATACTTTGCACATACACCAAAAAGCAACATTTTGTACCTTTTACCTATTTGACCTACTGGCTCAACCAAACATCATCCCTCCCTATAAAACTGAACCATTCACAATAATTTGCATGTTTGTTCTAACACACAAAATATTTTACCTCTAACATCGCACACAAAACTTTTGCCTTTCACACTCCCTCTTGCAGTTTGTTTGTCAAATGTTACACTAAAACAGAAACCAAGCCTGCAATTGTACAAGCAGATTTTGCTTGAACCTATTTTTCAGTACTGCCTCATTGTTTTGATAAACGCTACACACAGTTCTCTTCATGACATATATCCATGAAGAATAAAGTCCTCTTTTGCTCTTCGGATTGACACTGTCTGCCTGTGCTACACCTATGTTGGCACAGCGCACGCCCAATCCTCACATGTGTACACACTTGTACTCTATTGTATTCGGACGCTGACGAATCAGAGTCCATCCACAGCTAAGCTCTCCTCTTCTGCACAACGGTGGAAGCCATGATAAAGCGAGGAAGGGCTCCATGTTATCGAAGAAGTGGCCAGACACTCACCAGGTGTGTGGACTCACATAAGATCAAGGCTACTTCGATTGACCATGAGGCTGGATAGCGAGTCCAGACCAACCTGAGTGACCATAGTGGTAATCATAAGGACATTCAGACAAGAAAGCAGGTACAGTAAATACAGTAATCTACATTGTATTGAGTTTATACAGTATGTATACCATTGTACACATTGTCTGAAATTATCACTCGAAAGGTAGGGAAATGAGGGTAGCTTTTCTGTTTGACGAGTAAATCGCAGAAGAAAATCCGCCACACTGGCGGGTAAATGTTTCTACCGAAAGTCATGCAATAAGACACCATCTTGAGATTCCCCATCGCATTTGATTTATGGGTGCTCAGCTTCTGTCCTCTGTGTCAGAGTTTGTCACACAAATGTTTGTATTCATATCTTTGTGTGGACTCTCCATTCATTTCTATGGGCAAAACCTGACTTCCAACAATGACAACCTTAACCCCTACCCAGCCCTAAACGTACAGTACTAAGTCTTTCCGCATATTTAATTTTTTGATTGCCATCACAGATTACGGCAAATCTATATTATTCCATTATAAAATTAAAATCAGCTGCATCAAAGACGTTGAATTGGTGTGCAAACCCCATACAGACTATTTACAAGGTAATAACACCATTACATACATGTAACTGCATGTGCAGACTTGTCACACATTGAAAATCTCACTTCACTACAGTAAGTGGGCAGCCCTGGCACTGTAAACACTTAGTAATACCGCAGTTAAGAAATACACTTATTGCAGCATTGCACAGGTCAATTTACTGTGGATTTCAATAGACTGTTTATTACAATAGACTGTAATGTAGTAGTGTTTCGGAACTTTATGGAAACCGCACAACTACTTTGAAAATGCAAGAGGCCATGCTCACTAGTAATGACTCGTGCATTTTGCATTGTGTACACTAGTGTACAGTTGGTTTGTAGAAGAGTGTTTCCATATGAACAATGTTGTCACACAAGTGTTCTCTTTTGGATAGCAAATATAGTGTTTTGAGTGCACGTTATCTGCGGACATCATCATCGCGGAGATTATCTGCGATGTTTTGCATTTTGTGTGTGGTTTTGAATTGTAAGTTCTTCTCTTCAAAAATTGCATGCTGAGATTTAAAAAAAATGCATCACTCATCATACTTACATAACCTGCAATCATGCGAGGTAACATGGCGAATGTGAGGAATTTCTTCTAAGAGACAAAAGTAGCGCATGTACTGTAAGAGTCAGTAATTCAGATTATTACATGTTTTTAACAGTTTTGAAAAGGCCATGGGCTCTGAAAATGTGAAAATGGAAGTTCTTGCTGGTAGTAGAGTTTGGTTAAGAAAAGAATCCATAAATCTTGTAAGATGTGGCCATTTATTGCATTTTTTGTCATGGCCATGAATAATGTTCCACAGTTTAGTCTTCACAGGCCATTGTTCCCTGTGTGACGGATTTTGAAAAGAAAGAAAGAAAGAAAGAAAGA
>JAODKE010000050.1:6181873-6193302 GCA_026779605.1 Mormyrus hasselquistii | reverse complement strand
AGAAAGAAAGAAAGAAAGAAAGAAAGAAAGAAAGAAAGAAAGAAAGAAAGAAAGAAAGAAAGAAAGAAAGAAAGAAAGAGTTATTGTTCTTAGAACCACGTGACCTCAAGGCCATAACTCCCATGCAGTGAGCAGTGAGCTTTGCTTGTGGCCCAGGTCTGTTGATCCCCTGGTTTGTCCTTTTGGTTTTCCTTTTTTTTTTACTATCGTGTCCTGCTTTTAGTTTCCTCCGCTTCACCAGCCATCCATGCCTCCACCTGCACACTCTGTTCCGGAACCTTCCATCCGGTCATCACACCCTAGTCCCAGAGACTTGGCAATCTGGGTGGTTTGGCTCATTTTGGGTAGCATTTACATCTGCGTTTGTCTGATTTTGCTACAGTGAACCCAGTTTCTGTGAACTCAGTCTTCATTTTGACAATTACACACACATATGATTGTTAAAGGTTTATCAGAATATAGAGAAGATGTGTAAGGAAGACTGGCAATTACAGATAAATCGCATTTCCCCTCCATATAAGCCATATAAAATTGTGGTTAATGGAAAGAGCCTCACTCTACCTTAATATATGATCAAAAGCCCCAAATATGTCCTACATTGGTTGCAAAGCAATTTATAACAGCCCCTTTTTAATAGCCATTTATACTGCTGAATAAATTTACTGAATCACTGCGCAGGTTAAGTCCTTTACACAAGGGCACTTTACTGAACAACGTGACCCAACAGGACTGCAGCAGCTATACTCTGGCCCCAAAAGCTGCTTTTGCATTGAAAGGATTGTTGATTCACATTCTAGTAAAGCTTGTCATTTTACAGCACTCTCTACGAGCTGCATTAACTCCTGGACAATGCAGCACCATCATTTAATGTTTCCAAATATTAGAACAGCTACAAAGCTAATGTCAGCTCACTCCAGTTTTTGGAGTGCAACTTCATTAGCGTGGATTCCAGGGCCTGTCAAATAACATTGTGGAAGGACTCAAATCTATGGAAAGGAGCAGAGGTGACCACCAGGGGGCACCAGGGAACAGATAAAAGCCAAAGCCTTCCTCAAAATTCCATCCCTGTACTCTTCTAGAGGAACACCCACTCATTAGGCAGGTATTTAAGCTGCCTGGTTCTCAAAGACAGTGCTCAGCCATTGGAGGTTCTTGAGTGTTTGTGACCTACAGTGAACCTTTAATATGACAGTTTATTGCCGTTGTCTTACCTGTTGTAAAAGCTTTGGATTCTTCTGTTGAGGCTGAAGAACCTTTTGAAGAACTGTCCTGTGTCCTGTGAAGTCACAGCACTACTGAGACAGCCATCTCATGACCGAATGCCTGAGCCAAACCCAAGCATAGCAGAAGCTGAAGACTTACAGTGTGCTGACTTACCAGGAAGTCATGCCGTGCAAAAGGTTTCATTAGTGAGATTCATCAACTGAGTGAGTCAATGAATAGGCTAGTCGAGGCTTTTCAGGACTTGTGAGTCTGTACCCCTAAAGTTTCCCAGGCCCCATCTTAGCAGTGCTTAGCCTGTTAAGACAGTATGTGCAATGCCAGACAAGTTTTTGACCATTGTGGCCATGGTTCAAAGGACGTGAGACATCGAATCGTGCTCCAACAAGGAAGTGACCTGGTGGCCAAGTGCGTTGTTGAGCTCAGAACCCTTTTGGCTCAAATTTGCTGGGAGAGTCACCGATGACCACCTTCTCTTTCGGACTCCATCAAGAATGAACTAGTGATTGGGGAGTGGGGCAGGACTGTGGAAGATCGCCTATCAATTGCCACTCGCCTGGACCTCCACGTATGACCCGTCCCTCCAGCCCTGCCTGCTGATGGACATATAAGTTCATTACATGTTGCTTGATCCTAAAGGCTCTGAGGAGCCAATGTAGCTAGACAAGTCTCACTTATGTCATGAGGACAGAGAGAAACGAAGATGGGATAGAAGATGTCTGTACTGCAGAAGGTCTGGATATCTTTTTGCTCATTGTCCAGCAGGGGCCATTCCGGAATGCATTCCTCAATTCCAATCCAAATTAGGAAATGGAAATGGAGTTAGAATTTATATCTCCATGAAAATTGAATTCAGTTCCAATTCTGTTCTTCATAGTTTTTTTTCCAATCCCAACTCCAGTTCCATTTCCTGATTTGGATTGGAATTGATGAATGCATTCCGGAATGACCCCAACCCTGGTGTCCAGAGCTGCAGAGAAAAGACTGCACTCATCAGGGGAAGGGGGGTCTCAGGTGAGTGGGGCGGCTCAGTCTTCTGACCTGAATTCTCACCTACTGCTAGCAGTGCAGATACTGTATGCTGGCAAGCACCTCTAGAGAGTCAGGCATGAGTATCCGACTTTGTTGATTTCTGGACTACAGGAAATGTAATGGACACCACCTTTGCTCAACAAGTAGAGTTACCATATCAGGAATGCAAGACTCCTGCCGGCTACTGATGGATGTCCCAAAGAAACAGGAAGATTTAGATATTACACAAAACCCTTGAGGATGCCATTTTCAGATGGTTACTGCAAATACATCCAGTTTTACTTAACTGAAAATGTCTATTATACTTCAACATGGTCACCAGTCAAAATGTGCACTTCCTGCTTGTTTATATAAATAACAAGGCATGCTGGCCGTCATAGTCCTTTATTGAAAAACAAGTTAAAATGGTCAAACATAGCATGTTGTATGTATATACATATGATTCATAGCTTTGATTAAGTAGGGCAGGCCCTACGGAAAAAAACAACCCCTCGGGCAAGCCAATCAATTTAGTTCAGTGTGATTGGCAAGTGTTTTCAGCTATCCACCTCTAAACAAGGTGACTACTGACCATCCGTTTTGGTGGACCTCTCGATCACCAAGTAACCCAAAACAAGAAGGAACAACTAGCTAAAAAATGGTATATAATGACATATCACAAGCCCCCACATCACGCAGTACACACAGGACGCTCTGAAGAATTTTATCACCAGCCTTTCTGCCTCACCTACTGGAGATGAGTTCTCTGTTAGTACGAAAAACAGGGAAATAAGTCCAGCATTGACTACCTGGGTCAGAAGGTGATTACAATTAACAACATATGTCTATTGCCTTTGATGTCCAGAACCTTTGAGAGATTAAATAGGGCTGACATTTTTTATTGTAGGAATGCTTATGATCTCGTGCGAATCTGAGCAGGAGATGAGTGAAAGACCAACACGTAGTGGTAATTTTATCTGGTGATGCTGTTTGGTATGGCAAACAGCCTAGCGTTCTTCCAAAGACTGATGTGCTGAGAGACATTCTTGAACGATTTGTCTTTGAATACCATGATAGCGTTCTGTTTTTTTTTTCCATCTCTGAGGCAGAAGACATCTAAAATGTGAGACTGGTGCTGGAACGCCTATTACAGAACCAGCCCCTGTTAGCATTTTTACCCCAACAAAAAACCGGTTTCGTTCTGGTTCGCGAACATATTTGTCAATGGTTCTGTGAGTTTCCACCAATATAAAAACAGGTTTTGAACCAAAAACCAGTTTGTGCTGAGGACCAAAAAATAGTTTGAGAAAGGGGAACCGTGATGACATCATGAGTGTGCATGTACTATTTTACCTACAAGTATGACACAAACATACTCAGCTTTCGTACTAAAATAAAAGTAAAGCTATCAAACCAAAATCATACTCGAATCAAGGATTAGTGGAATGACGTTACATCAGTTTGTCCGTTACACTCCTTGTTTGTGTGCATTTATGTGTCAACGCATGTTCTGAGCATCCATGCTTTTTTCCTTCCCACGTGTCTGGATGCTACTCAGGGTGGAGTTGGAGTCTTGGTTCCGTCCCTTGGAGGGGTGACATTGCAAATGGGACCTACGAGCTGTCATGGGTGCAGCCTTCATGGCCACCAGACACAGGCCAGCGTGGATAGCAGACTCATTGATGGACTTTGTCTTGATTCTTACACAGCTTAAACCCAACTTTTAGCAAGCAAGTCCACCCTTTTCTATTTTCAGTAATGTTATCATGCCCAGGGGGGTTGGGCAGCCAGTTGACCTTTAGACCCCCAGATGTTTTTGTTTTTTTTAATTTTTTTTTTGCTCTCCTCCGTTGTCTTCTGGCTTTCTTTATTTAATCTCTTTCCTTTCTTTTTCCCGTTCTGCATTACTCTCTCTAATGATGTGTTTTGTATCACAACACATCCACGTAAAGTGCTTTGGGACGACTCTGTTGTGAAAGACACTATATATAAATGAATTGAATTGAATTGAATCAGATTTTGTTTGTTGGATAACAAAAGATCGAATTACCCATGAGATTTAATATGAGTTATAAACATGTCACTGCCTGGTACTTTGAAATCTCTAATAACTAGTGATTAACCTGACAAAGTCCCTTGTCATCCACTAAGAAAAATGGCTGATCGTCTAATGTGATCATCTCTGTTATTTCAGTGGTTGTGCCGTTAGTTTAAATATTGAAAAACTTTAAATATTGGCCAGCAATATCGTCATATTAATAAATATACTAGGTATTTGTACATTTTGGTTGTAATCTTCATAAAAAAACAATAGATATTTAATAATAATAACAGTAATAATCATAATAGAGAAGAGAAATGGATTGTTGAGAGAAATTAGCGATCTTGATTCTCAGTGAAAAAAAATGTGATCTGCGCTTCACATTTTCAAAAATGTGAAGCGTAATGCAGGCTTTTTACAAACTGTTATTATTATTATTATTATTATTATTATTGGGTGTGTATCAATAGCCTCATGTAGAATGTATCAGAGTAAAAGTAAAAAGTAAAATGTTGGTTCAAAATGTAGCAACAACTTAAAATATTCAAGTACAATTCAAATTTGGAAAAAAAATACTTAAATACAGTAATAAAGTAAATTTGTACTTCATTATATTACACATCTGCATGGAGCGAAATGTCAGCGCCATCTACTCAGATACACCCACCATTGGTGACACGATGGCGCCGACTGCTAAGTTAAATATTGGTGGAAATTGGCTCCTGGCTGGCATCTGGTTCCGAAATGAACTGGTTCATGAACCAGAAGTGGTTCTTTTTGTCAGTGGAAAATCACTAAGTGTGAGCTGGAGAAGTGTAAGTTCCACATGTCTGAAACCTCTTTCACCACAAGTCTGCCTTTGTGAACGGAGTTCACAAAGTTCACGTCTCAGTTCACTGCGCCCTTTTGCATCATGAGGTTTGTGAATCCAGTTACCTACCAGAGAGCTATCCCCAGAACTCTGAGTGAGCACAGCATTTCATGCCACCCCCCCTGTCTCCCTCCCCCTCATACTGTATAATTGCAGGAGGCCCAGTGTACACAGTACAGAACGTATGAATGTTTCCCCAGTGGGCCCTGGTTGGCCGGAACTGGTTGACTGGGATGCGTAAAATCCTGAAGAACGCTCCTGGGTCCCAGCCAGACACATTTGGGATTTTCATGCAGCCCATCCAGATCATCCTAGACCACGCAGAGTTGGCCATCAAGGTGTGGGTACTGTCACCATCTGCGGCAAGGAGCAGAGGTAATCAGCAGGGGGCGCCAGGGAGCCAATAGAAGCCAAAGCCTGAACTCCTCCAGAAGACCACATCTGCTGACCATTAGGCAGGTATTTAAGCTGCCTGGTTCTCACATGCGGCACTGGGGTGTTTTGAGTGTTCGGGGACTGCAGTGAACCCTCCTTGTGACAACTCACTTTATTGCTATTGTTTTATTTGCAGTTTGGAAATAACTTTGTATTCTTCTGTTAGGACTGAAGAACTATATGAATTGCTGCGCTTTATTGTGAAGTCTAGTAATCCCTATTAAAAGGGTTTCAAGTCTTTTTTTCAAGTTTTTTTGATTGTGTGGCTTCTGCAAGTGTACTTGCAACAGCATTGGGACAGTACCGTAACAACAAGGATGGATGCCACTTTCCGCTGGCTAGAGGAGACACTCTGCTGACTCTGCCCACCGAATAACAATGCGACAATGTCTCTCATTTAACTTTATTCTTAAAGTCTTCCTTATTTTTTTGAAATTTAATTAATGACTGCGATGGGCTGGCCCCCTGTCCAGGGTTGTTCCCTGCCTCGTGCCCATTGCTTCCGGGATAGGCTCTGGACCCCCCCGACCCAATAGGATAAAGCGGGTTGGAAAATGAATGAATGAATGAATTTAATTAATGAAGTGATTGAAAATGTAGCACAATAAAATGCATGTCATTGGAACGTATTTATTTATGCGCCGCCCAGTGGTGAGGACACACCGAAAAGGCAGTTTTGGAAAATCGTAAAACATTATCAAAGTAACGTATGTTGAATTCCCATGTAGCGTTTTTTTTTTTTTACTTTTTAAAGGTATGGTCTTATTGACAGATAAGAACACTTGGTTACTAGCTATAATAAAAGTGTGTACTGTGACCTTACAGTAAAAAAAAAAAAGACTTTCTGTGCAATATCAAAAGAAGAATGAGCATGCAGTCGAAAAAACGTAAGAAATGAAATAAATGAAAAAAACAATACAGAGATCTCGCTGGAGCGGGTCAGATCAGGAGTCAGAGCCAATTGCACTGGCCTGGCCCTGAGGTTCTGCTGAAGTTCAGTCCTGCCCTCATTTCTGGCTCAGTGTTGATGCAGCACTTTCATTAACTGGCTGACATTCCGCCTGAATCTCGAATGAAGGAGCCAAAGCGAGAGGATACATCTGTACCGCAGGTCTGTGGAAACCCTGGAGACGGAGGCAGCTTCAGAGAACGGGCACCAAGCCACAGGGATGGCGAGTCGCTAGGACAGCGAGAGACAGACGCAACAAAGAACACTTCGAATCACCAATATCCCAGAATCCCTCTCCCCTGTCGGTACAGGGGAACGAGCAATTACACCTCTGCCAGACAGGCTTCCGTTCAAAACGTTTCCCCTTTTATGTGACAGAACTGTTGTGATTCAAAGTTTGGGGTCGAACACAAAGGCTTCACGCTGAGCAGAGCACTTGATGTTTAACAGCAAACCACATTTCTGCTGAGCCCTGGTTGTCCTTCTACCCGCTGTTAAAATGCAATAACAGTACTTGGCTGCAAAACGACAATCAACCATTAAAAATTCCACATTCTGCATACTGGAAATATCTTGAAATAGGCATACATATAAAATATAAGGAAAAAACTACACTCGTTAAAAAAATAGTTGTGTTTCTTATGTTTAATTCAGAAAAATACAGAACTACTAGAGTTAAGGTCCTGAGCAAACATTTTAGAGCACCTAAAATATACAAAAAAACAATATTTGGGGAATAAAATGCCCAAAAATGCTGAGCAGTATGTAAATGGTGGCCACTATCCAGCAGACTTGATCCTTTATTTCTGTGCTCTAGCTTGTTACTATGGATGCGGCAGCTCCCCTAGCTAAATATGAGTCTAATTAGGACCCACTAATATACATTATTCTCACGATATAGCTACACACATGCGTCTGACATTCCTCCCCGTCCTTCCCTGTGTCCCAGGCGTAAACATGCAGTGTGCCGTATAAGATCAGCTTTCCTCTGACCACAGAAGAGCGGCTGCTCTGGCTGACTCCATGCAAATAACCATAAATCCGCATGCAAAATCACACCAAAGCTATGCCTGGGAGATTCCACCAGCTTTTAATATACAGTAAAATATCTCACAATGTACTGAGGCAGTCATTAAAGACACGCAGCATATTAGGATCTCACAATACCATACAAATTTATTTATAAAGCACTTGTGAAAACAACCACTTGGCTGACCAAAGTGCTGTACATCATATAAAAAAATACAAAAATAAACACAAACAAATAAAGAAAACACACAAACAAATAATCAAACAAAAAAGAACAAAAAGAAAAGATGACTATAAGTCACGGCAACACACTGGATCAAAATCCGAAGAGTAAAAATGGGTTTTTAAGCGAGATTTAAAAACAACAAGAGATGGAGCTCGTCTCACATGCAGTGGCAAATCATTCCAGTGTTTTGCAAAAGCTCTATTGTCCCTTAGTTTATGATTCTTGAATTAAAGTGCAGATTTTTCTATGACTACATGATTTCTCACTGTAGCAAACTGCAAGGATACTGCCCAAGTTGGCCTTTATATTTGTATCTATGTATAAACATATAAATTTATATTCATGTTTATGCCTAAACTTTCTGATCATCTGATTTTCCTTGAACTTTCTGTATACTGAAGAGCTATTGGATATAACCGCAATTTTTTTGAAGCATTGTCTAAGCTTTTTGTTCCCGGTATGTGAATACTCTGAAATACTCTGAATACTTTGGCTAAAAAAGACTGGAGTGTTTTCAGTGACTTTCCACTCCATATCCCCTTGCAGTTAGTAATGAAGAATCCTGGCTCTGACCTGGTACTTTTTGTAATTAACCTACATGCCTAACTGCTGATTTGACATCTGTCAACATTCTGAGGAATAAAGCAGCATTTTCCATGTATTTTTTGTGATTGATCGCAGTTCAGAAGTGAAACATGACTCACTTCCTCTCTGTTTCTGGGCTGAGTGGGTGGATCTGTTTTTTGTGCTCAAACTACTTCAGTATTGTGGCCAGGAAACACACAACTTTAAATTATGTAACTGATGGCAAAGACTATCAATAAGTTATATTATTTATTAGATTTTTCGATAATACTTCTTGAGGGGACACAAGTACTTAGTAGTAACTACTGCAGTACAAATCATGAACTAATCATGAACAAATGATTAACAAATCATGAAAATATAATGAACATATTCGCTAAGTTATAAAAGGTGTGTCATGATTCAGTTATGATGAACAAACATGAGATCAGTAGTTCACTTGTGTCATTCATTACTTGTTCTCTCAGTAGTTCCTTAGTAGTTCCTTCAGTAATTCACAACAAATATAGTACTTCACTGGGATGCATCAAAATTCATTTTTAATGAACAGACATGGAATCAGGTGCAGGGGTGGCCTTCCGGAGCAGTGGAGGCTTAATGGTTAGGAACACGCACTTGTAAGCAAAAGATTGCTGATTCAAATCCCCAACCTGCAAGGCACAACTGAGGTTCCCTGAGCAAGGTACCGCCCCCAAGCACTGCTCCCTGGGCGCTGAATTAGCTGCCCCCTGCTATGTCACTTAGACACATATCAGCTAAATGCAGAGGAAACATTTCATTGTTGTGCACTCTCACTGTGGTGTATCATCCCTGATCACCAAATTCCAATCAATATTTTACGTTATTTTAATCATTATGTGTTCCTACAGTACTGCCTTCAATGGTTCACTCAATAGTTCACAAAGGTTTACTTAATTATCAGATATAGTAACAAATATAGTAACTGCTTGAGATAAAATATGTGGCAATTCATTAATGATGAACAAACATGAGATAAATTGGAAACTAACACTTAATTTTTACTTAATTAATACATAAGTAATAGCGTAATACTACATTATTTGTGTCCCCTCAAGTAAATGTTACCAATTTTACATCTTTGAGTGTGAATAAACATGGATGTTTATCAAAAAGATTCAAAACAAAAGAAGTACAAATCACGTTGAGTGAATATTGTATGTTGTACCTCTGGGTTTCACACTAGCATTATTTTATATATCTATAAAATAATGAGATCTACTGATCTATAAATACAAATGGTCGTAATCACCACGCCTCAATCAAATTTATTGTAGAAGGCCAACAATAGCTGCCAGTAACTGTAACCCGTCTTCCTTAATGAATGGCATTTGCCAAGCAGCTTGTATTTGAGACTAGCTGCTATGTTTGCATTGTAATATCTGTCTAGGCATTGTGATGTGACTGATGTTAACAGATTGGACAGTGTTGTGAAACAATTATTGCCTTTCATATTATACATCAAACGCCAAACAAAATTATAAGATCGAGATCACTGGGTGGACTCCATTCCAAGACTGATACATGACAATGGGAAAATTATAAACAAAATAAAATTGTATATATTATTATCCATTCTTATAAGCCAAAGTTACATTGTGTGTCTAACCAGGGGTTGAATTATAGTATGGAAGTTGTTTCTTGTTTCTGTATGTCACAGAACGGACTCCTGAATGTGATGGATATTCAAAGCCGTTCAAACGTGAGTTCCTCGGAGTTCATGCAAGATCTTCTTATGATAAACATAATTCTGTAGTGGAGAAGATCAGTGAAGCAGCAGGCGGCTAACAGATCATCATTCAGAGCTGGAATCATCAGCAGTTCTCCAAAAGGAAAAAAAAAACAACGCAATTACAATCCTGGGTAAATTATCATGAGGTCACCACTACCACGGAAACTTCTATTCCACTTTTGCTTGGTATCCTTTTGGCACTTGCCCTCAAAGGTATTGATTTCAATCTTTCCAGACGATGCAGTCAGCAATTACCAGCATTGCAAGGACAGTTTATCAAAGGCTAAGTGGACTTGTTTTAATTTTCACCAGCAATACTTAAATAACAATTGTCACTTTTTTGATCTCTGTGGGGAAATTCTCTTTACACCTCCTGCAACAGCAAGCTGGTGACAAAGGGCAGCCTGCTGTTGGGGCGACCAGGGAGTTGTGGGGTTAGAGCCTTGCTGAAGGACCTGCAAACATAGCGAAGCTGGGCTCGAACCAGTCACCTCCCGATCACTGGCACGAAGGCATAACCCACTGAGTCACACGCTGCCCACATGATTCTGGGACAGGGAGTATTTAGTACTGACACCTCTGGATACAAATGCAGATGTTTTCCAGAACAATTCCACTGATCTGAATGCCCATTCATAACCCATCAGCAGACATGTAAAAGGCCCACAGCAATCCTTAGTATTTTTGTTGTTCAGACTTACACTTAACGTTTACAGTAAAATATGTGTATGCTTGAATTACAGTATCTGTATACGGTAAAATGCAAGAATATACAAATGCACGTTTTCATAAGATACGCAAATAAACATAGCGAGCACATGTGGGTCGTCATGCCGACCGTGCAGCTCGCCCGTACAGCGTTATCTATCGTAGGAATTTTCCCTGTAACTTCTATATTGAATGGTAAGCAAATTCATAGAGCTACAAAGAAGAAATAATTAAAGTCTAAAAAGCTTTTTTTTCCCATTCTTTCAGAAGAATAGAGCAATTGATTTTCTCTCTCTTTTGTCCTTCTCTATGATCAGAAGAGTCTTTGTAGTGGGGGGGGAAGGGGGGGGCAGCACACGTAAAATTAGGCAAGGAAGGGAAGCAGACGGCTCATTACAACTGGAGGTCGAAGCTTCCGCAAACAGGAGTCTCGTGCCAGGAATCCTTATTCCTTTGATGGAATTCTGGCCCTAATGTTGTTTTTCCGCTCCTCCTTAAGTTTATACATATAGAAATAAATCAGCTGTGCCGGTTTACTTGGTAGGAGTGGCAGCTAGCCTTCTACACTAGAGGACACAATTGTGTGTGTGTGTGTGTGTATAC
>JAODKE010000050.1:6171246-6181830 GCA_026779605.1 Mormyrus hasselquistii | reverse complement strand
TGTGCTGTACTACTAAATTGACTCCCCATGGAGTATAACCTGAACATAAAGGTTTCATTATGTTTTGACTTCACAATCTATCATAAACCCTTAGCGATTACAATTGAAATCCAGAGGTCACGTTCCTTGGCATTGTCACATTAATATTCCACGGAAACGCAGTTGAATAATTATACACAGCATTGGATAAAATTTATTTCCTCCACAGCAGAATGCAGGTTAGTGTTCGACCCTTAATGATTGGACCATAAAGGTTAGTTACTTATAGAACATATTAACTGATTTAGTCAATTTTAGTATTACTAGTTGGACAACATTAATTATGTGTTATTATTTAACATCACTGGACACTTTTCCTTTCGTGGTGTGTCACAAATTAATGGCATATTTCTATAAAAAATGCCACTGCTGGTACAGTAGTTTTTGTAGCTTGGAACCACTTGTACTTGGTTTCTCCTCTTTGTCAAATGTCAAGTTGAGTCACGTGACAAAAAAAGTTTCTGAACACTTTAAAAAAGAAAAATCTTCCTCTTAATGGAAATAAAATTGTCTTGGTGCTCGCTTTTTAAATCAAGGCCATGAGAATTCCGTTTCGGGAATGAACCTTTGTTACGCAATTGCCTTTTATTTATTTTATTTTTAAAAATGAGAGCTGCCAGATTCAGAATGCTCTTTCTTAATCCCACACCAGCCTTCATTTTACGTGACTTTTACCTAGACAATTTTCAGATTTAAAAAAAAAAAAAAAAAAAAAAAAAAAATCAATTATGCCTCTAAGACAGCCTGTGCTTTCGGAATCAATCAGAAAGGTAGATCCCTGGTAATGATTATGCTAATAATCATCAGACCCAGTTCATTTCTGTGATGGATATTGACAAGCATCCCTGCTGATCTGACCCTACCGCGTCTCCCAGCTCTGAAGGCGTCATTTTCTGTGACTACACTAATGTGGGATAAACTCTCATTATTTTATGATTAGAGTTTATAAACCAACTTCAAGACTCGGGCACTGAGATGTTAATAGGGAGGGAAGCCGATCATCAGGGCATAGGGATGCCTTAAACGAATGTAGTCAATTACTGTAAGAAACGTCAATCACATCACGATTCATTGCAGTGACAGAGCAATACAGCTAGTATTCAGAAAACAAGATATTCAGTATAATGGGTATTATAAGGTATAAAGTCAAATCATACGAATGAAAGCCTTGTTATACTTTTCCTACGTGGATTATTCGCCTTCAGAAATCCTTTTCATGACTTTCGCGACAAAGCCTAGCAAACGTAGCATTAATGGAGATGCACCAAGATGGCGGCCGCGCACCTCCTCCTATACCCATTAGTATTTCTGGTGTGTAGCTCACTTTTTAAAAATAATCTATAGCATGTTTATTTGCACACAGGCTGCTGAAATAGATGCAGGGCAGGCTACTGAATACACAGTTCAGACTAAGGAAGCTTTAGAAAACATTAGCAAAAATAAGTCGCTGAAATGTAAACACATTACTGTGACATGATGGGCTTCCAAAGCTCAATAGAGTTGGGTGCAAAAACACATTACGAAGATACACAAACCTCTGATTATAACTTTATATATTTAGGGGAGGTCAGATTTGGAAAGAATTATCCAACCTTTCCCTAACACAGTGTTTCCCAGCTCAGTATTCAGGAACCCACAGACGGTCCATATTTTTGCTCCCTCCCAGCTCCCAGTTGGAGCAAAAATGTGGACTGTCTGCGGGTCCCCAAGGACCGAATCAAAAGCGCTGCTCAAACGGCGTCGCCATTGGCACTCCTCATGCCTGTATCCAACTCAACGAATATAGGTTCTGCCATTGACTGACATCAAAGCCCTGGACACCAAAAGTCAGTCAGTGCTGCGTGGATACAGACAAGGTGTGGAACACTAGACCCACACATGGCAGGAGCCCAGGTGGACGATGCTGGAAAAGTAAAAATAGGAAACAGGTGCTAAGACTACAGTACTGCAATTAAGGGTTAAGGGGCCAAGGAACAGGAATAAATAAATGCGTAATTGCAGATAAAGGGTAATGATGGAAGACCTGACACTAAGCAGGGGGGTCAAAGACCAGAATCTAATGAAACACATATTCTACCAACCAAAAGCTTTGAACCTAAACCTGGAGCAGTTATGTTCAAGGGTACACAGGTACGCAGCTCTGCTTCTCTGACAGTCCCTTATCTGCAAATACTTTCCACACAGACCTTCTTCATTACAAACTGATTGACATTAATTGTTAGACTCTCTCATAAGCGAAAGATCATTAAGCCAGATTTATCATTGAAGACGGGATTAGAAAACAAAACAGAAATAAAAACAATTAATGAACCTGCTTTGCAGTAAGGATCAGTACCGTTTAATCAAATACTACTTTATAACATCTGCACGGCCATGCACAAACAACATCTAATATAGTATAATGACGATCATTTAAACCAAATCTTAACCACATAAAGACTTATAAATTCCTAATGCGGTATGATTACAATGTCCTGCAAACCAGGAAATTTAAATCATTTCGTGTTGCATTGAGTCGATTGAGAATAATACTTTTTTTTCCTTTTATCTTTTTAAAACAGAAAGTCCTCAAATATTGTGGCTCAAGCCCCAAAACACGGAAGGGTCATACATTTTGTTTGTAGGAACATTAGGTTTGGCGGTGAAACTTCGATCAGTTTAGGTTTTTTTTTTGAAAATAGAAATACGAATAAATATAAATACGCTGATTCTGTCGGCAAGGATGAGCAGATGATTGGGTTTTAATTTCACTTTTGTTCTTCGTTTCCCATTCCTTACCTCACACCCTGCGTCGGAGCTGTCGGCGCTTTCGGGGACTTTAACACATTACTGAACAAGGCTGCCGGCCATGTAATGTGAGGTAAACAAAACACTTATGACTAGTTTACCTGGGGTGTTTTTCTGTAATATTTTTTATTTCCTCTTGTGTTTCCTGTCTGCTGAGAAATACCAGCAGCTCAGCACTGCTGACTCTCTGACCTCGCAGTTTTCCCGTAAGGTTTTATTGGGCACCAGCCCAGCTATTCAGCTGAGTCAGACTGGATGACGCATGTCAGATGACCTCTGTAATAGTGTTTCAGTACTTAAAATTAACTGTGGTATGTCCCTGTATGTCAAAATGTGCAATACTTACTAACATACTTCATATTACTTATATTGCTCCTACTGTATATCGGTTTTGCTGTAACATAAATAAATAGACCCAGTGACTTCTATGCCGGTCATAAGACAGGAACACGGCCGTGCGTAACGGATTGCTAATCGTGGCAGGTTCGGCGGCCCGCTGCTGTCAGGTGTCTCTACCGACGTCTATGCTTTCCCTTTTGAGAGGCGTCGAGATCACATCGCACTAGAGAAGCGACGACTGCCTCACATTTAACACCCAACAAAATGAACCGGGTGATTTTAATTAATCAGCAGCGGCCTGAGGCAAAGGCGTCCGTTTTAGCTAATGACCAAAGCAGGACAATTAGTCAAGTCCTAGCAGACTTGAGGAATTTAACAAACTGTCAAGAAGGGTATCAGGTTGACGTGCAAGGAGGAAATATTTTCGTTCCCAGACCATGAGCCTGGAGAGAGACATACTGTCACCTGCAGTACCTTGGAGTCCTGCCAGTTAAGCATAGGTAGAGTTCGTTATCATAACTTACGCTATATTTGGGTCTTAAATACGATCTACAATCTTCTCCATGTCATCATAAAACTAGGATCGATGAGGGCATCACCAGGAACTTCGTATTGGCAGGTTCACCTCTATAAAGCGCCAACTGTCAATTAGCGACTCACCATCATTACTCACTTTGAACCCTATATTGGACTCATTCCGTCTTAATCATCCCTGAATTTAGTCTTTTCCTCACTCCACTTGCACAGTTGGTTTCCAAAATGCTTTTGAATGTTACAGTAATGCTAACTATGGAAATAAAAGTTTGTTGACAATTTAAGTGCTACTAGCCGGTGTCTAACACATTAAAGGTATATTTGCTGTCACGAAACCCTTAGGGAATACATGTGCCCATTGCCTTGAGTCGTCCTGGCTGGCCAGTTAGCCATGGGCAGGGCAGAATCCCCTTTGAGTATTCCCCAGGTCCAGCCGTAGACTAATTACCTGCATTATCTCAGGTAAAATGGGCCAGCCGTGAACCACACAAGTAAACATTGCTGAGAGACAGACTGCACGGCAACAAGTCTTACAGCTCCAGCTCAGTGTTTAATGGAAGGCATTCCTGAGATAATGCTCTAATGTCATTAATATTGCATAGATGGTGCCAGTAATTTGTACGCTTATCTGTAAGATACTTGATTTCCATTTGTACGATTAGTACATTGAAATTGTTTGATTTTTTCATTCCCAATCCCTGGGTCACCGACATGCAGCACCCCGGTAGTGTTCGAGTTTCCAGGCCTTGCTCCTGGGTCCAATGATGATACGATTATTGCGATGGTCATGGGATTTCAACTCACGACCTTAGAGACATGAGCACAAACACTTATACCAAAAAGACAGAGACACCTCCGAAAGTAGCTCTCTTTCAACTGTGCTGGCCATTGTTCTCTGTCCTGCGGCGGTTCTAGACAACCATCGGCATTTGGTACTGTGAAAGACACCGATGGTGCATGCAAGGCTGGAGACAGCCTCGAGTGCTAACCAGTCATAAGAGAGTCAAAGATGAGGAAGCACAAAATCCTGACAGATCTGCATGACGTTCAAGAGGAACAAACCAGAAGACAGAAACCAGGAGTCAGGAATCTGGAACTAATAAACGCTCACCAGGACTGAAAGAGCAATGACTGAGTAACAAGACCAGCTAACTGATAGATTAGAACTCCACTTAAGTAAGCAAGCCTGGTTTTTTATAGCCACCATTAACCGGTAGCACTTCCAGGTCAGATAATAGGTCACATGGGGAATCCACAACAACAGCAACCATGCAATTCTAGGTTTCCCCTGAACGACTGGAGGAAACCTCTTGTATTTAAAGAAAGACCTAGACGCAGCCAACAGTCACGGTATACTTTCAAGAACATTTAGAATAAAATTACTATTGATCAGTTTTCAATTTCTCTATTTTGTATAGATGCTGAATATCTCACTTAGAACTTAAGTTCTACATCTCGTTATTATGAAGGTGTAGAGCGGTAGAGCGCCACTGATTATGCTAACTTCTTATTTGAGGACAAAGCAGAAAGTGTCTATTTATATTTAATGGATATATATTATGTCCTCGATATCTCAGCTAACATACTGCGTACCCTTGGAGTCTATTCTGCAAATGGGGAGGGGCTCTCTGGCTGTCTCAAAGAAGAATCAGCATGATTTAGGGTTAGTTTAGTCTGCCCTCTCGTGCCCTCCATGTTTGCATAACTTGCTTGCCCTACCTTCAGTAATTCAGAGCGTCATACAAGAATATAGCTCCTGTACTGGTAACCATATTTGGCTTTAGTTTTGTCCTCTGTTTTTCCCTACTTCATTTTTACATGCTAATTCAGTATATCCTTGACTCTGTACTGGATAAAGGGATTATAAATAACCTTTTTGCAGTATATGGGCTTGAAAATATAAACCATTGAGTGAAAACTATGAAAACGTAAATACCAGAAGTATGGCCTTTTGTGGGTAGATAAGGTTTAAGTGCTGGTACTGTTAGTGTGAATATGAAGTTTCATCACCCAGGCCCAGGATTCCAATTACTAGCAATGAGATTGAGTCGTAAAACATGAAACATCTCAGCCTGTACATTTTGCGAGAGAAAAACAGCCCGGCTAGATTAAAGCAAACCAGAAAACGGTGCAGGTCAAAGTGTTTAAACAGACCTAGACTGTCATTCTGAGCATAATTGGTGAGCTTGGAGAAGCTTTATCAGGATCTTTATTGCTACAGAAGCAAAGCCGGAGGAAATTTTTCTTACACCAACCTTAGATATGGCAGAAAGAGTTTATTACTGTTCTGGATAGATATAGGTTATTATGTTTTACTTTTGTAGCAGATATGACTACTAGATAGCCAATCAGACTCCTTTACTCTCTAAGAAGCAGTACTAAATCTAATTCTCGTTTTATCAGATTGAGCGAGTCGTCAGTGAATTAAACTTATGTATTTTATCTGATGTATCTCATGAAGAAAGCAGATGTGTTGCAAATCATATATTATGTGCTGTATATAACTTATACTGAAAATTATCTTCACATGAAAAGTTTGAAAGAAGGTATATTTTTTCAATTTCTATGCTGATCTCAGTTGGTAATTGGCAAAGAGACTTAATACATGGACCAGTTAAACTGAATCCATTTATTGACCAGAATTCAGACTAAATATCTTTGAAGCAGTACTTACGAAAGCAATGGGATTCTGGAATAAAAGAGCCCGATTCTTATTCCCCCAAAGCTGTCACCATTGTGACATCCAGATTGTGGGAGAGGTGGTCGTCATAGTCTTGAGTCACTATTCTCTTCGGCTCCTGAATGCCTGTCAATCAAGTCCCTCACTTGCTATCCCTCATGACAGAGTCTGAACCCGAAACAGATAACCTTGCCTCTTTGAATGGCCAGTTCTTGTAATCCATGAAAAGTTTTAATAACCTTGGAGGAGTGATTCCTGATAATGGGTCTGTGAAATATGAGGGGAAAGAAGTAATCAGGTGACACTGTATGAGGATTCCAGGGGTTACTCGAGGTGATTGTTGCTGTCCCCACTCTGTGTTAGGTTAGGGGTGAAGAGGGGTGAGGCGTCTGCAAAGAAAGAAAACGTGCAGTGAAAATTTAAAGGAAAAAAGGAGAGCATAGCTTCCATTTCCGTACCAACAAACCAGGCCCATGGAAGCAAATTTCAAGGAGGTTCAAACTAATTTTAGTGACTGACTAAGTGGCCGATTGGTCACAAAGAAATTTCTAGGTTTTTCAAACACGTAATTGTACTATGAGGCTACAGTACGTGCCTGCAGTCAGCCACAGGAAAGGCGTATATCTGAGCTTGTGTTGTCTGTCTGGAGGCATTCTTGATGGTAGTGACATTCCTTGCAAGCAGTTTCTTCAGCCTTCCAGTCTGAAGATCACACAGCACCCTCAAAGACGTCACTGAAACAGACCTCATTCATCTGGTGCTGGAAGGTGGCTGTAGCCTCTTAACGCCCAAACGGGAGAACCACGCACTACCAACGCCCACTGAGAGCTAGTGGCCCCTGTATACTGCCCAATGTATATATATCCTTTTTGTTTTTACCAGACCAGAAACTCAGGGCAGAAAACTAACAAACCTTCTCCATTCTTCTTGACCTTTTGACTTCCCACATAATGAGGCACTCTGTGTTTTGCGGTTAAAACAAACACATTTTCTCAAAGATAAAAGCGGGCACCCCAGAGTTGGATTCAATTATCAAGACCTCCAGATAGTTCTGCATGTCATCTAATAAAGTCCTTATCATTCCACGTCGCTCGTCCCCTACAGACACACTGCAATCAGATGCTCAGCGGAATCATTTCAGTCAAAAGGAAGAGCCGTCCGCATCGTTAATGAGGTGGAAAACGTGTGAATTAAAGTTGAGTTTCTGGATTTTTATATTCAAGACCTTAGTTGGGTCAAAAAATCTTCCCAGAGATGTAAAAAAAAAGAAACTCAAGGACTCTAGATGTTGCCCTTCGACTTCAGATGCCTGTTGCCATTCTTTGTGTTGATATATACTGTATAGTCTCCTTATATGCCATTATGTTCTCTTCTGAAATTGAATTCTTTCATAGAGGACTTTGTTTTTGACCTTTTTAACCAGCTTATAGATGCATTCTTTATTACAAATTTATTTTACCAGCTTTGTTGTCCCCAAAGTCATTCAGTTTAGCATGTTAGTAATCACAAGCTTAAAGCCAATTAAAATTGAATGCTTGCTCTGCCACTTGTAACCCCATGGATTATTTTTTTAGCAGGGGTAACCAATCTTATCCACAAGGGCCGGTGTGTATGCAGGTTTTTGGGATAACCTGTAGGTCAGCTGTTTAAACCCAGATCTGAGGACTCTTCAGCCAGTCAGTCCTCTAATTAGTAATCTAATTAGGGAGTTGCAGCGAAAACCCGCACACACACCGGCCCTTTGTGGATAAGATTGGCTACCCCGGTCCTATAGAAACCTATGTATACCCTTAAAATTCTGACTGCCGAAACCGTCTTCCTCTCGACAGCCCTATTGTATGGAATGGGAATGTTCAGAACACGCAGAGCTGAATAAAGAAAGCACTCATTTGTGGGCTTAGTAGAAGGTGAGAAGAAAGGAGGATGTCATGGTAGGATCTCTTTAGCTAGCTGGCCATTGTGTGGCATCTCACAGAGCAAGGTTGTGCAGCCGTTTCTCACACACCATCCTCAGGCTCCGTCCTCCCCAGCACGGCCTGCAAGCATAAAACAAATGTTTTGGATATGAGAGGTGGCCTTTTTAATTCCACGATCTTTAGTTGCAATACTTGGCCAAATTCCAAACACTTGATTTACAATGAGAAAACAGGAAGCCAAAAAAAAAAACACAACCTGTTATAATTCAAAGACATATTACTTGACCCTTACTGGCCTTTAAAACTAGTGTTTTGCGTTTTATGAATATTCTATTGGGATGGTTTAAAATGCATTGAAATAGAAACAACATAAAATATCATAAGACTTTCGAAGGTCAGTGATATTTTGTGCGACTCTTGTGTGATTCCTGTTCACTTCTAAGGTGTCATCAATTGCTTTAGTAATATCTTCTTGCCAATATAGCTTCGGTTATGAAATTCCCAGGACTGTTGTGTTATTGCATATAATTTGCCCTTCTATCCATTCATTTTCTCTGCCGCTTATATACTGTAGGGTTGCAGTGAGTCTCGAGCCTAACCCGGAAAGCACAAGGCACAAAACAGATTATACCCTGGCCAGGATGCCAGACACACACACACACAAACAAATACGTATCATGAGAAATTCTGAGGGGTCATTTCGCTTAACCACATGTTTATGCCTGGAAACCCACATAAATACGGAGAGGACATGCAAATTGGTTTAGAGCCCAAACATTCGAGGCGTCAGGTTGAAGTGCAACCTGCAGTATCGTTCGAATCCTTCATTTTTCCCCCAATCACCAAAAAACGTCGTTAAATAATCTGGCGAAATGCATTTCCAAATTAAAGCAGCACACACTGTGACAGCTGGGATAAGCGCGTGACGGTATTCAGATGTGTGTGCAGCGGGCCCGAGATTAAAAGAGGACATTTCGGTCTACTGCCAAAACGGTGAGAGGTGACTTGCTGCCCACTGCCCCCCCTCCCCGTCTCCACCCCCACCCCCTACTGCCAAGAATACTAATAAGTCCGTTTTTACTGAACGCAAAATAATGCAAAAGAGCGGAATCGCCTGAAGACAGAATGTAATTGAATAAAAATCCTAATGCCGTGCATAACTGCATTGCAAAGTGATGAGACGTTCATCCTGTTTATGTGGTGAGAAAATGAGTGGATGCTGCTAGGAAGAGTAGATATTCCCAAGGACTTCGCAGGGTAATGACTGCACAACCTCGTCAGAACTGGCTTTCATCTGGATGTCTTACAACCACTTACAGTTGTTCCATCCATATCTAAGGTACTTTGATCTCGCTACCAAAGCTGTGCACTTTGCAGAAACCATGAAAACCATATTTTCTCCTGATTATCCATTGGGTGCAATATTTATAAGGTACAGAAGTGTGTTTTGAAATGCCTTTGACTTGATTGCCATGAGACTGTTCCTGATTTCATGAGAAACGGGGAAACATACAGTAATGCCGGAGAGTAATTTCGGCGCAGCAAAAATTCCGTTGTTCCACGACAGACCAATCGCAATCCCCGTGACCTCCTTCCGATAACAGTGCTGGTATTTCCGAGAGCAAAAAGCTCCGTTAATATTACATCTGAGCATTACTTTGTTTCTTTCTTTCAGAGGTTGTCAGTTTCCAGGTCACTCTGAAGCACGAGCAGAGCTGGTGAAGACGTGTATGAAGAGTCCTCGACAATTAACGTCTTACTTTGCCATTCGACAGACGTGCGTCCCAAGCATTTTCACCCCCTTTTAAAGTAGGACATTTACTCGGAGGTGGTGGAATATGGGACATTTCTCAATGGGAATCGGTAACCTTAAATATGCCTTAGTGCTCTGAATGAAGTCATTTAACCTCCACCTGACTTGGTAAACATGAATGACACGTACGGCAGGTTCCGGATAACGGTGTTTTATCAAACTCACCCAGAGGAGATGGGACCAGTTCAGCTACTGTGAGTATAAGTAGCCATTGGTTTAACTTTAACACTCATATAGCAACACAGAGAGTCATTACATTTTACTGTTACGCCAAGGCTGTCTGCTCACCCTTTGCCGGAACTGTGGCCCAAGGGGGTTTTATAATCTTCCCTTCATCTCAGAGATTCCTCCTTGAAATCATTGAACTCACAATAACAGCAGCACTTTTTTTTTTGGGGGGGGGGGGGGGCGTGGGTGGGAGGAAATCGGGAGAATAGTTGAAAAAGGGGTTCAGACCGGCTGACGTAATTTGGAAG